>JAQBHY010000061.1:82500-85000 GCA_027574665.1 Rhynochetos jubatus | reverse complement strand
CCGAGCCCGCGCCGGCCGAGCCCGCCCGCGCGGGCGGAGGAAGGGGGCGCGCGGCAGCGACCGTTGGTCGGCAAGGGGAGGCGGTGGAGCGTCTGGAGGTGGAGAGCCTTCGGGGGTCCCGGTGGCGGTGGTGGAGGGGGGGGGGGTCGTCCGTGGCTCTCTTCCCCCCCGCCCCGCGCCGGCCCTCCCCGCACCCGGTCGGGCCTACTGCGAAGTAGCCCCGCCGGTGCCGGCCGGCCGCGCGGTGCGGAGGGCCTTCCGGGCGTTGCGGGCCGGCGCGCGGCTCCGTCGGCGGTGCGACGGCGGCGGTCCTGCCGCGCGACGCTCCCCTGCGCCTCTCGGCGCCGCTCCCCTCCCCCCCCACCTTGCCGTGAAGGGGGGGAGCGGGAGGCGAAAAAGGGGGGGCGTCGGCGGTTGGCTCCGCCCCGCCGCTGCCGCTTCGGGTGGGCGGCGAGGCCGCTTGCCGGGTCGCGTCCCGTGCCGGCGGGGCGGCCCGAGCCACGACTCTCCCTCCGGGCGCAGGAACCGGGCGACCGAGGGAAACCCCGGGCCCCGGCGAGGAGGCCGTGGTGGCGGTGGCGGACGTCGGGCGCGCCCCCCGCGGGCGGACGCTCCCCCGAGGGCGGCAGCGGGGGGGCACCCCCCGCGGGGGCCTTTCAGGTCGTTTCCCTCGCCCCAGGGCCAGGTACCTAGCACCCCCGCCTCTGCGGGCCCTCCGTCCCTCGCGGAGCCGAGCGGGCGGGAGGCCGCCGAGCTCGGGTGGCGGTTTAAAGACTCGGGCGGCGCGACGCGGCCCGAGGGGGGCGGGCGGCCGGGTGGGGGCGGCGCCTTGGGGGGCGGGGGGAGTTTCTCCCCGCAGAACCCCGAGCGGGCCCCTCCGCCCGTCGCGTCGTCCCGCGGGCCGGGCAGTCGTGCCGGGGAGGGTTGCCACTGCCCCCCCACTCCGCGGCTCCGGTCTCGGCGGCGAGGCTGCGGCCGGCCGCGATCGGCCGGCCCGCCTCGTCGTTGTAACGGGCGACCCCCGGACCCGGGAGCGCGGCTCTCGGCCGGGGGGGGCGGCGAGTCCCCGCCGGAGAGCGGGGTTCGCCGGGCGGACCCGCCCGGGTCGCGCCGCGCCTGCGCGGCGTCGCGCTGCGCCGCGCTGTGCCGCGCCGTGCTCTCTCCCTCCTCGCCCCGGCCGAGCGCTCGTCCGTCTCCCGCGACCAGGCGCCGGGAAGGGCGGCACCCCGGGCGAGCGGCGGCGGCGCCGCTCGCCGCGTCGGTCCGGCCGTAGGGTGTTGCCCGCCGCCGTCCGGGAAGGCTGTCCCGGCCCGGGCCCTGCCCGTCGCTTCGCCGCCGCCTTTCCCGGCCGCGCCGGGTTCGGAGGGCGGGCGCGCGCGGGACGGCGGGTGGGGGGGGTCCGCCCCCCCCGCCCCCGGTCTCGGCGCCGTCCGCCTCCGGGCCCGGTCGTGCGTGCCCGCGGAGAGGGCCGAGGCGAGAAGCGGCGGCGGTGGTTCCGGGCGGGCAGCCGCCTTGGGGCGAAGTCGCGGCGGGCTTCGGCGGGCCGCGGGCGGTGCGTCGCCAGCTCGGGCTCCGGCGGTGGTCGCCTCCGGCGCGGTGGCGGAGCGGCGGAAGCGCCGGCGGGGGGCGAGCCGAGGGGAGGAGTCGGCCGGCCGCAGTCGGCGGGCGTAGGCGGCGCGGAGGCGCGCGCGGGGCCGGCGGGGCGCCCCGCCGCTGCCGAGCGGCGTGTGCCGCGAGCGAGGCGGGCCGGGTGGGCGCGGCCGGGTGCGCCGCTGTCTCGCGGCCGGGGGGCCGGGCCGAGCCCGGGCGCCTGGGCCGTCCCCCCCCCCCATCTCCCCGCGCCCTCAGCGCGAGCAAGGGCGTGCCGTTTTGCCAGGTCGTGGCGGGGGGGAGCGCGGGGCTCCCCCCGCCGTCGCGGGGGGGGGGGTGTGGTGTGCGCGCGCGCGCGCGTGCGCCTTTTTTTCGTTCCGTTTCCTTCCTTCCCCGTCCGTTCTGTCGCCGCGTGGCGGTGC
The DNA here is from genome assembly GCA_027574665.1 of Rhynochetos jubatus. Taxonomy (NCBI): domain Eukaryota; kingdom Metazoa; phylum Chordata; class Aves; order Eurypygiformes; family Rhynochetidae; genus Rhynochetos; species Rhynochetos jubatus. The sequence goes on along the minus strand of JAQBHY010000061.1, from coordinate 82,988 downwards.
TCGGTGCCGGTCAGCGGAGGCGAGGTGCGGTCCGCCGCGGCCCCGCCTGCCGAGCCGAGCCGCGCAGCGTCCCCTCCCTCCGCGCGGGCGGAGGTGGGGGGGGGCGGGCGGGCCGGCCGGGAGGCGCGCGGCGGCGGCGGGCCGTCCTCCGCGCCGAAGGAGGGGCCGCCGGCGAGAGCAGCGGTCCCGGCCCCCCCCGCGCGCGCGGGGCGGTGCCGAAAGGCAGACAACTCTTAGCGGTGGATCACTCGGCTCGTGCGTCGATGAAGAACGCAGCTAGCTGCGAGAATTAATGTGAATTGCAGGACACATTGATCATCGACCCTTCGAACGCACTTGCGGCCCCGGGTTCCTCCCGGGGCTACGCCTGTCTGAGCGTCGCTTGACGATCAATCGCCGCCGGGGCTCGCCCGTCCTCGGCCGGGCGGGCGGCCGCGGCGGCGCGGCTGGGGTTTTCGCGTCGCAGGCCGGCGTCAGCCGAGGGCCTT
>JAQBHY010000061.1:2500-75000 GCA_027574665.1 Rhynochetos jubatus | reverse complement strand
TCCTCTCGCGCGCAGTCCGTCCAGGCGTTTCGCACGCTAACGTCTCCCTGTCAGCTGCAGCTGTCGCGGGCTACACCTGTTCTCTGTGCCCATTTCCCAGTTCCGGCCTACCCGGCGAGATTCTACGGGGCTCCCGTCCTCCCCGGCCTCGCCCGGCCTCTGCCTCTCCTCCCCCGTCCCGGGCGTTTCGCACGCTAACACCTCCCCGTCCGCCCCCGAGTCGCCGGGTTAGACCAGTTCTCCGTGCCTGGTTCCCAGCTCAGGCCTCCCCGGCAGGCCTGTACGGGCCTCCCGTCCTGCCCGGCCTCCGCCTCTCCTCCCTCATCCCGGTCGCGGGCAGCCCGTCCCGGTGTTTCGCACGCTAACGCCTCCCTGTCCGCCACCGCCGCTGCCCCCGGGCTAGACCTGTTCTCCATGCCTGGTACCACCTTCCGACCTCCCTGCCTCCCCAGCCTCCCCTGGCCTCCGCCGCTCCTCCCTCGTCCCGGTCGCGGGCAGCCCGTCCAGGCGTTTCGCACGCTAACGCGTCCCCGTCAGCTGCAGCCGTTGCGGGCTACATCTGTTCTCCGTGCCCGGTTCCCACTTGGAGCCTCCCTGGCAGCCGTCTACGGGCCTCCCAGCCTCTCCCGGCCTCCGCCTCTCTTCCGTCGTCCCGGTCGCGGAACGCCCGTCTGAGTGTTTCGCACGCTAACGCCGCCCCGTCCGCCCCCGAGTCGCCGGGTTAGACCGGTTCTCCATGCCCGGTTCACAGTTCCGGCCTCCGCGGCAGGCCTCTCCGGGCCTCCCGGCCTCCCCGTCCTCTCCGGCCTCCGCCTCTCCTCCCCCTTCCCGGGCGTTTAGCACGCTAATGCCTCCTCGTCCGCCACCGCCGCTGCCGGGCTAGACCTGTTCTCTGTGCCCATTTCCCAGTTCCGGCCTACCCGGCGAGATTCTACGGGGCTCCCGTCCTCCCAGTCCTCGCCCGTCCTCCGCATCTCCTCCCCCATCCTGGGCGTTTCGCACGCTAACACCTCCCCATCCGCCCCCGAGTCGCCGGGTTAGACCTGTTCTCCATGCCCGGTTCCCAGTTGGAGCCTCCCCAGCAGCCGTCTACGGGCCTCCTAGCCTCTCTCGGCCTTCGCCTCTCTTCTGTCGTCCCGGTCGCGGAACGCCCGGCTGCGCGTTTCGCACGCTAACGCCTCCCCGTCCGCCCCCGAGTCGCCGTGTTAGACCTCTTTTCCGTGCCCGGTTCCCAGTTCTGGCCTCCCCAGCGGGCCTCTACGGGCCTCCCGGCCTCCCCGGCCTCGCCCGGCCTCCGCCTCTCCTCTCGCGCGCAGCCCGTCCAGGCGTTTCGCACGCTAACGTCTCCCTGTCAGCTGCATCCGTCGCGGGCTACACCTGTTCTCCATGCCCGGTTCCCAGTTGGAGCCTCCCCGGCAGGCCTCTACGGGCCTCCCGTCCTCCCCGGCCTCGTCCGGCCTCCGCCTCTCCTCTCGCGGGCAGCCCGTCCGGGCATTTCGCACGCTAACGTCTCCCTGTCAGCTGCAGCTGTCGCGGGCTACACCTGTTCTCTGTGCCCATTTCCCAGTTCCGGCCTACCCGGCGAGATTCTACGGGGCTCCCGTCCTCCCCGGCCTCGCCGGGCCTCCGCCTCTTCACGCCCGTCCTGGTCGTGGATTGCCCGTCTGGGCGTTTTGCAAGCTAACACCTCCCCATCCGTCCCCAAGTCGCCGGGTTAGACCTGTTCTCTGTGCCCGGTTCCCAGATCCGGACTCCCCGGTGGGCCTCTACGGGCCTCTCGGCCTCGCCCGGCCTCCGCCTCTCCTCCCTCATCCCGGTCGCGGAATGCCCGTACGGGTGTTTCGCACGCTAACGCCTCCCTGTCCGCCACCGCCGCTGCCGCCGGGCTAGACCTGTTCTCCATGCCTGGTACCACCTTCCGACCTCCCTGCCTCCCCAGCCTCACCCGGCCTCCGCCTCTCCTCTCGCGCGCAGTCCGTCCAGGCGTTTCGCACGCTAACGCGTCCCCGTCAGCTGCAGCCGTTGCGGGCTACATCTGTTCTCCGTGCCTGGTTCCCACTTGGAGCCTCCCCGGCAGCCGTCTACGGGCCTCCCAGCCTCTCCCGGCCTCCGCCTCTCTTCCGTCGTCCCGGTCGCGGAACGCCCGTCTGAGTGTTTCGCACGCTAACGCCACACCGTCCGCCCCCGAGTCGCCGGATTAGACCGGTTCTCCATGCCCGGTTCACAGTTCCGGCCTCCGCGGCGGGCCTCTACGGGCCTCCCGGCCTCCCCGTCCTCTCCGGCCTCCGCCTCTCCTCCCCCTTCCCGGGCGTTTAGTACGCTAATGCCTCCTCGTCCGCCACTGCCGTTGCCGGGCTAGACCTGTTCTCCGTGCCCGGTTCCCAGTTCTGGCCTCCCCGGGAGCCCTCTATGGGCCTCTCGGCCTCCCCGGCCTCGCCCGGCCTCCGCCTCTCCTCTCGCGGGCAGCCCGTCCGGGCGTTTCGCACGCTAACGTCTCCCCGTCAGCTGCAGCCGTCGCGGGTTACACCTGTTCTCCGTGCCTGGTTACCAGTTCCGCACTCCCCGGCGGGCCTCTACGGGGCTCCCGTCCTCCCAGTCCTCGCCCGTCCTCCACGTCTCCTCCCCCGTCCCGGGCGTTTCGCACGGTAACACCTCCCTGTCCGCCCCCGAGTCGCCGGGTTAGACCTGTTCTCCATGCCCGGTTCCCAGATCCAGACTCCCCGGCGGGCCTCTACGGGCCTCCCGGCCTCCCCGTCCTCTCCGGCCTCCGCCTCTCCTCCCCCGTCCCGGGCGTTTCGCACGCTAATGCCTCCTCGTCCGCCCCCGAGTCACCGGGTTAGACCTGTTCTCCGTGCCCGGTTCCCAGTTCCGGCCTCCCCGGCAGGCCTCTATGGGGCTCCCGTCCTCCCCAGCCTCGCCCGTCCTCCGCCTCGCCTCCCCCGTCCCGGGCGTTTCGCACGGTAACACCTCCCTGTCCGCCCCCGAGTCGCCGGGTTAGACCTGTTCTCTGTGCCCGGTTCCCAGTTCCGGACTCCCCGGCGGTTCTCTACGGGGCCCCCGTCCTCCCAGTGCTCGCCCGGCCTCCGCCTCTCCACGCCAGTCCCGGTCGCGGAATGCCCGTCCGGGCGTTTCGCACGCTAACGTCTCCCCGTCAGCTGCAGCAGTCGCGGGCTACACCTGTTCTCCGTGCCCGGTTCCCAGTTCCGGCCTCCCCGGCAGGCCTCTACGGGGCTCCCGTCCTCCCAGTCCTCGCCCGTCCTCCGCATCTCCTCCCCCATCCTGGGCGTTTCGCACGCTAACACCTCCCCGTCCGCCCCCGAGTCGCCGGGTTAGACCTGTTCTCCATGCCCGGTTCCCAGTTGGAGCCTCCCCAGCAGCCGTCTACGGGCCTCCTAGCCTCTCTCGGCCTTCGCCTCTCTTCTGTCGTCCCGGTCGCGGAACGCCCGGCTGCGCGTTTCGCACGCTAACGCCTCCCCGTCCGCCCCCGAGTCGCCGGGTTAGACCTGTTCTCCGTGCCCGTTTCCCATTTCCGGACTCTCCGGCGGGCCTCTACGGGCCTCCCGGCCTCCCCCGGCCTCCACCTCTCCTCCCTCATCCCGGTCACGGGCAGCCCGTCCAGGCGTTTCGCACGCTAACGCCTCCCCGTCCGCCCCCGAGTCGCCGTGTTAGACCTCTTTTCCGTGCCCGGTTCCCAGTTCTGGCCTCCCCAGCGGGCCTCTACGGGCCTCCCGGCCTCCCCGGCCTCCCTGGCCTCCGCCTCTCCTCCCCCGTCCCGGGCGTTTCGCACGCTAACGCCTCCCCGTCCGCCCCCGAGTCGCCGGGTGAGACCTGTTCTCCGTGCCTGGTACCACCTTCCGACCTCCCTGCCTCCCCGGCCTCACCCGGCCTCCGCCTCTCCTCTCGCGCGCAGCCCGTCCAGGCGTTTCGCACGCTAACGTCTCCCTGTCAGCTGCATCCGTCGCGGGCTACACCTGTTCTCCATGCCCGGTTCCCAGTTGGAGCCTCCCCGGCAGGCCTCTACGGGCCTCCCGTCCTCCCCGGCCTCCCCGGCCTCCGCCTCTCCTCCCCCGTCCCGGGCGTTTAGCACGCTAATGCCTCCTCGTCCGCCACTGCCGTTGCCGGGCTAGACCTGTTCTCCGTGCCCGGTTCCCAGTTCTGGCCTCCCCGGGAGCCCTCTATGGGCCTCTCGGCCTCCCCGGCCTCGCCCGGCCTCCGCCTCTCCTCTCGCGGGCAGCCCGTCCGGGCGTTTCGCACGCTAACGTCTCCCCGTCAGCTGCAGCCGTCGCGGGTTACACCTGTTCTCCGTGCCTGGTTCCCAGTTCCGCACTCCCCGGCGGGCCTCTACGGGGCTCCCGTCCTCCCAATCCTCGCCCGTCCTCCACGTCTCCTCCCCCGTCCCGGGCGTTTCGCACGGTAACACCTCCCTGTCCGTCCCCGAGTCGCCAGGCTAGACCTGTTCTCCGTGCCCGGTTCCCAGTTCTGGCCTCCCCGGCAGACCTCTACGGGTATCCCGGCCTCCCCGGCCTCCCCAGCCTCCACCTCTCTGCCCCTGTCGCGGACATTTCACACGCTAACGCCTCCCCGTCCGTACCCGAGTCGCTAGGTTAGACCGGTTCTCTGTGCCCGGTTCCCAGTTCTGGCCTCCCCGGGAGCCCTCTATGGGCCTCCCGGCCTCCCCGTCCTCTCCGGCCTCCGCCTCTCCTCCCCCGTCCCGGGCGTTTCGCACGGTAACACCTCCCTGTCCGCCCCCGAGTCGCCGGGTTAGACCTGTTCTCTGTGCCCGGTTCCCAGTTCCGGACTCCCCGGCGGTTCTCTACGGGGCCCCCGTCCTCCCAGTGCTCGCCCGGCCTCCGCCTCTCCACGCCAGTCCTGGTCGCGGAATGCCCGTCCGGGCGTTTCGCACGCTAACGTCTCCCCGTCAGCTGCAGCAGTCGCGGGCTACACCTGTTCTCCGTGCCTGTTTCCCAGTTCCGCCCTACCCGGCAGGCCTCTACGGGGCTCCCGTCCTCCCAGTCCTCGCCCGTCCTCCGCATCTCCTCCCCCATCCTGGGCGTTTCGCACGCTAACACCTCCCCGTCCGCCCCCGAGTCGCCGGGTTAGACCTGTTCTCCATGCCCGGTTCCCAGTTGGAGCCTCCCCAGCAGCCGTCTACGGGCCTCCTAGCCTCTCTCGGCCTTCGCCTCTCTTCTGTCGTCCCGGTCGCGGAACGCCCGGCTGCGCGTTTCGCACGCTAACGCCTCCCCGTCCGCCCCCGAGTCGCCGTGTTAGACCTCTTTTCCGTGCCCGGTTCCCAGTTCTGTCCTCCCCAGCGGGCCTCTACGGGCCTCCCGGCCTCCCCGGCCTCCCTGGCCTCCGCCTCTCCTCCCCCGTCCCGGGCGTTTCGCACGCTAACGCCTCCCTGTCAGCTGCATCCGTCGCGGGCTACACCTGTTCTCCATGCCCGGTTCCCAGTTGGAGCCTCCCCGGCAGGCCTCTATGGGCCTCCCGTCCTCCCCGGCCTCGTCCGGCCTCCGCCTCTCCTCTCGCGGGCAGCCTGTCCGGGCATTTCGCACGCTAACGTCTCCCTGTCAGCTGCAGCTGTCGCGGGCTACACCTGTTCTGCGTGCCCATTTCCCAGTTCCGGCCTACCCGGCGAGATTCTACGGGGCTCCCGTCCTCCCCGGCCTCGCCGGGCCTCCGCCTCTTCACGCCCGTCCCGGTCGTGGATTGCCCGTCTGGGCGTTTTGCAAGCTAACACCTCCCCATCCGTCCCCAAGTCGCCGGGTTAGACCTGTTCTCTGTGCCCATTTCCCAGTTCCGGCCTACCCGGCGAGATTCTACGGGGCTCCCGTCCTCCCCGGCCTCGCCCGGCCTCTGCCTCTCCTCCCCCGTCCCGGGCGTTTCGCACGCTAACGCCTCCCCGTCCGCCCCCGAGTCGCCGGGTTAGACCAGTTCTCCGTGCCTGGTGCCCAGCTCAGGCCTCCCCGGCAGGCCTGTATGGGCCTCCCGTCCTGCCCGGCCTCCGCCTCTCCTCCCTCATCCCGGTCGCGGGCAGCCCGTCCCGGTGTTTCGCACGCTAACGCCTCCCTGTCCGCCACCGCCGCTGCCGCCGGGCTAGACCTGTTCTCCATGCCTGGTACCACCTTCCGACCTCCCTGCCTCCCCAGCCTCCCCTGGCCTCCGCCTCTCCTCCCTCGTCCTGGTCGCGGGCAGCCCGTCCAGGCGTTTCGCACGCTAACGCGTCCCCGTCAGCTGCAGCCGTTGCAGGCTACATCTGTTCTCCGTGCCTGGTTCCCACTTGGAGCCTCCCCGGCAGCCGTCTACGGGCCTCCCAGCCTCTCCCGGCCTCCGCCTCTCTTCCGTCGTCCCGGTCGCGGAACGCCCGAGTGTTTCGCACGCTAACGCCGCCCCGTCCGCCCCCGAGTCGCCGGGTTAGACCGGTTCTCCATGCCCGGTTCACAGTTCCGGCCTCCGCGGCAGGCCTCTACGGGCCTCCCGGCCTCCCTGTCCTCTCCGGCCTCCGCCTCTCCTCCCCCTTCCCGGGCGTTTCGCACGCTAATGCCTCCTCGTCCGCCACTGCCATTGCCGGGCTAGACCTGTTCTCCGTGCCCGGTTCCCAGTTCTGGCCTCCCCGGGAGCCCTCTATGGGCCTCTCGGCCTCCCCGGCCTCGCCCGGCCTCCGCCTCTCCTCTCGCGGGCAGCCCGTCCGGGCGTTTCGCACGCTAACGTCTCCCCGTCAGCTGCAGCCGTCGCGGGTTACACCTGTTCTCCGTGCCTGGTTCCCAGTTCCGCACTCCCCGGCGGGCCTCTACGGGGCTCCCGTCCTCCCAATCCTCGCCCGTCCTCCACGTCTCCTCCCCCGTCCCGGGCGTTTCGCACGGTAACACCTCCCTGTCCGTCCCCGAGTCGCCAGGCTAGACCTGTTCTCCGTGCCCGGTTCCCAGTTCTGGCCTCCCCGGCAGGCCTCTACGGGTATCCCGGCCTCCCCGGCCTCCCCAGCCTCCACCTCTCTGCCCCTGTCGCGGACATTTCACACGCTAACGCCTCCCCGTCCGTACCCGAGTCGCTAGGTTAGACCGGTTCTCTGTGCCCGGTTCCCAGTTCTGGCCTCCCCGGGAGCCCTCTATGGGCCTCCCGGCCTCCCCGTCCTCTCCGGCCTCCGCCTCTCCTCCCCCGTCCCGGGCGTTTCGCACGGTAACACCTCCCTGTCCGCCCCCGAGTCGCCGGGTTAGACCTGTTCTCTGTGCCCGGTTCCCAGTTCCGGACTCCCCGGCGGTTCTCTACGGGGCCCCCGTCCTCCCAGTGCTCGCCCGGCCTCCGCCTCTCCACGCCAGTCCTGGTCGCGGAATGCCCGTCCGGGCGTTTCGCACGCTAACGTCTCCCCGTCAGCTGCAGCAGTCGCGGGCTACACCTGTTCTCCGTGCCTGTTTCCCAGTTCCGCCCTACCCGGCAGGCCTCTACGGGGCTCCCGTCCTCCCAGTCCTCGCCCGTCCTCCGCATCTCCTCCCCCATCCTGGGCGTTTCGCACGCTAACACCTCCCCGTCCGCCCCCGAGTCGCCGGGTTAGACCTGTTCTCCATGCCCGGTTCCCAGTTGGAGCCTCCCCAGCAGCCGTCTACGGGCCTCCTAGCCTCTCTCGGCCTTCGCCTCTCTTCTGTCGTCCCGGTCGCGGAACGCCCGGCTGCGCGTTTCGCACGCTAACGCCTCCCCGTCCGCCCCCGAGTCGCCGTGTTAGACCTCTTTTCCGTGCCCGGTTCCCAGTTCTGTCCTCCCCAGCGGGCCTCTACGGGCCTCCCGGCCTCCCCGGCCTCCCTGGCCTCCGCCTCTCCTCCCCCGTCCCGGGCGTTTCGCACGCTAACGCCTCCCTGTCAGCTGCATCCGTCGCGGGCTACACCTGTTCTCCATGCCCGGTTCCCAGTTGGAGCCTCCCCGGCAGGCCTCTATGGGCCTCCCGTCCTCCCCGGCCTCGTCCGGCCTCCGCCTCTCCTCTCGCGGGCAGCCTGTCCGGGCATTTCGCACGCTAACGTCTCCCTGTCAGCTGCAGCTGTCGCGGGCTACACCTGTTCTGCGTGCCCATTTCCCAGTTCCGGCCTACCCGGCGAGATTCTACGGGGCTCCCGTCCTCCCCGGCCTCGCCGGGCCTCCGCCTCTTCACGCCCGTCCCGGTCGTGGATTGCCCGTCTGGGCGTTTTGCAAGCTAACACCTCCCCATCCGTCCCCAAGTCGCCGGGTTAGACCTGTTCTCTGTGCCCGGTTCCCAGATCCGGACTCCCCGGTGGGCCTCTACGGGCCTCTCGGCCTCGCCCGGCCTCCGCCTCTCCTCCCTCATCCCGGTCGCGGAATGCCCGTACGGGTGTTTCGCACGCTAACGCCTCCCTGTCCGCCACCGCCGCTGCCGCCGGGCTAGACCTGTTCTCCATGCCTGGTACCACCTTCCGACCTCCCTGCCTCCCCAGCCTCACCCGGCCTCCGCCTCTCCTCTCGCGCGCAGTCCGTCCAGGCGTTTCGCACGCTAACGTCTCCCTGTCAGCTGCAGCTGTCGCGGGCTACACCTGTTCTGCGTGCCCATTTCCCAGTTCCGGCCTACCCGGCGAGATTCTACGGGGCTCCCGTCCTCCCCGGCCTCGCCCGGCCTCTGCCTCTCCTCCCCCGTCCCGGGCGTTTCGCACGCTAACGCCTCCCCGTCCGCCCCCGAGTCGCCGGGTTAGACCAGTTCTCCGTGCCTGGTGCCCAGCTCAGGCCTCCCCGGCAGGCCTGTACGGGCCTCCCGTCCTGCCCGGCCTCCGCCTCTCCTCCCTCATCCCGGTCGCGGGCAGCCCGTCCCGGTGTTTCGCACGCTAACGCCTCCCTGTCCGCCACCGCCGCTGCCCCCGGGCTAGACCTGTTCTCCATGCCTGGTACCACCTTCCGACCTCCCTGCCTCCCCAGCCTCCCCTGGCCTCCGCCGCTCCTCCCTCGTCCCGGTCGCGGGCAGCCCGTCCAGGCGTTTCGCACGCTAACGCGTCCCCGTCAGCTGCAGCCGTTGCGGGCTACATCTGTTCTCCGTGCCCGGTTCCCACTTGGAGCCTCCCCGGCAGCCGTCTACGGGCCTCCCAGCCTCTCCCGGCCTCCGCCTCTCTTCCGTCGTCCCGGTCGCGGAACGCCCGTCTGAGTGTTTCGCACGCTAACGCCGCCCCGTCCGCCCCCGAGTCGCCGGGTTAGACCGGTTCTCCATGCCCGGTTCACAGTTCCGGCCTCCGCGGCAGGCCTCTACGGGCCTCCCGGCCTCCCCGTCCTCTCCGGCCTCCGCCTCTCCTCCCCCTTCCCGGGCGTTTAGCACGCTAATGCCTCCTCGTCCGCCACTGCCGTTGCCAGGCTAGACCTGTTCTCCGTGCCCGGTTCCCAGTTCTGGCCTCCCCGGGAGCCCTCTATGGGCCTCTCGGCCTCCCCGGCCTCGCCCGGCCTCCGCCTCTCCTCTCGCGGGCAGCCCGTCTGGGCGTTTCGCACGCTAACGTCTCCCCGTCAGCTGCAGCCGTCGCGGGTTACACCTGTTCTCCGTGCCTGGTTCCCAGTTCCGCACTCCCCGGCGGGCCTCTACGGGGCTCCCGTCCTCCCAGTCCTCGCCCGTCCTCCACGTCTCCTCCCCCGTCCCGGGCGTTTCGCACGGTAACACCTCCCTGTCCGCCCCCGAGTCGCCGGGTTAGACCTGTTCTCCGTGCCCGGTTCCCTGATCCAGACTCCCCGGCGGGCCTCTACGGGCCTCCCGGCCTCCCCGTCCTCTCCAGCCTCCGCCTCTCCTCCCCCGTCCCGGGCGTTTCGCACGGTAATGCCTCGTCGTCCGCCCCCGAGTCGCCGGGTTAGACCTGTTCTCCGTGCCCGGTTCCCAGTTCCGGCCTCCCCGGCAGGCCTCTATGGGGCTCCCGTCCTCCCCAGCCTCGCCCGTTCTCCTCCTCGCCTCCCCCGTCCCGGGCGTTTCGCACGGTAACACCTCCCTGTCCGCCCCCGAGTCGCCGGGTTAGACCTGTTCTCTGTGCCCGGTTCCCTGATCCGGACTCCCCGGTGGGCCTCTACGGGCCTCTCGACCTCGCCCGGCCTCCGCCTCTCCTCCCTCATCCCGGTCGCGGAATGCCCGTACGGGTGTTTCGCACGCTAACGCCTCCCTGTCCGCCACCGCCGCTGCCGCTGGGCTAGACCTGTTCTCCATGCCTGGTACCACCTTCCGACCTCCCTGCCTCCCCAGCCTCACCCGGCCTCCGCCTCTCCTCTCGCGCGCAGTCCGTCCAGGCGTTTCGCACGCTAACGTCTCCCTGTCAGCTGCAGCTGTCGCGGGCTACACCTGTTCTCTGTGCCCATTTCCCAGTTCCGGCCTACCCGGCGAGATTCTACGGGGCTCCCGTCCTCCCAGTCCTCGCCCGTCCTCCGCATCTCCTCCCCCATCCTGGGCGTTTCGCACGCTAACACCTCCCCGTCCGCCCCCGAGTCGCCGGGTTAGACCTGTTCTCCATGCCCGGTTCCCAGTTGGAGCCTCCCCAGCAGCCGTCTACGGGCCTCCTAGCCTCTCTCGGCCTTCGCCTCTCTTCTGTCGTCCCGGTCGCGGAACGCCCGGCTGCGCGTTTCGCACGCTAACGCCTCCCCGTCCGCCCCCGAGTCGCCGTGTTAGACCTCTTTTCCGTGCCCGGTTCCCAGTTCTGGCCTCCCCAGCGGGCCTCTACGGGCCTCCCGGCCTCCCCGGCCTCCCTGGCCTCCGCCTCTCCTCCCCCGTCCCGGGCGTTTCGCACGCTAACGCCTCCCCGTCCGCCCCCGAGTCGCCGGGTGAGACCTGTTCTCCGTGCCTGGTACCACCTTCCGACCTCCCTGCCTCCCCGGCCTCACCCGGCCTCCGCCTCTCCTCTCGCGCGCAGCCCGTCCAGGCGTTTCGCACGCTAACGTCTCCCTGTCAGCTGCATCCGTCGCGGGCTACACCTGTTCTCCATGCCCGGTTCCCAGTTGGAGCCTCCCCGGCAGGCCTCTACGGGCCTCCCGTCCTCCCCGGCCTCGTCCGGCCTCCGCCTCTCCTCTCGCGGGCAGCCCGTCCGGGCATTTCGCACGCTAACGTCTCCCTGTCAGCTGCAGCTGTCGCGGGCTACACCTGTTCTGCGTGCCCATTTCCCAGTTCCGGCCTACCCGGCGAGATTCTACGGGGCTCCCGTCCTCCCCGGCCTCGCCGGGCCTCCGCCTCTTCACGCCCGTCCCGGTCGTGGATTGCCCGTCTGGGCGTTTTGCAAGCTAACACCTCCCCATCCGTCCCCAAGTCGCCGGGTTAGACCTGTTCTCTGTGCCCGGTTCCCAGATCCGGACTCCCCGGTGGGCCTCTATGGGCCTCTCGGCCTCGCCCGGCCTCCGCCTCTCCTCCCTCATCCCGGTCGCGGAATGCCCGTACGGGTGTTTCGCACGCTAACGCCTCCCTGTCCGCCACCGCCGCTGCCGCCGGGCTAGACCTGTTCTCCATGCCTGGTACCACCTTCCGACCTCCCTGCCTCCCCAGCCTCACCCGGCCTCCGCCTCTCCTCTCGCGCGCAGTCCGTCCAGGCGTTTCGCACGCTAACGTCTCCCTGTCAGCTGCAGCTGTCGCGGGCTACACCTGTTCTCTGTGCCCATTTCCCAGTTCCGGCCTACCCGGCGAGATTCTACGGGGCTCCCGTCCTCCCCGGCCTCGCCCGGCCTCTGCCTCTCCTCCCCCGTCCCGGGCGTTTCGCACGCTAACACCTCCCCGTCCGCCCCCGAGTCGCCGGGTTAGACCAGTTCTCCGTGCCTGGTTCCCAGCTCAGGCCTCCCCGGCAGGCCTGTACGGGCCTCCCGTCCTGCCCGGCCTCCGCCTCTCCTCCCTCATCCCGGTCGCGGGCAGCCCGTCCCGGTGTTTCGCACGCTAACACCTCCCTGTCCGCCACCGCCGCTGCCGCCGGGCTAGACCTGTTCTCCATGCCTGGTACCACCTTCCGACCTCCCTGCCTCCCCAGCCTCCCCTGGCCTCCGCCGCTCCTCCCTCGTCCCGGTCGCGGGCAGCCCGTCCAGGCGTTTCGCACGCTAACGCGTCCCCGTCAGCTGCAGCCGTTGCGGGCTACATCTGTTCTCCGTGCCCGGTTCCCACTTGGAGCCTCCCTGGCAGCCGTCTACGGGCCTCCCAGCCTCTCCCGGCCTCCGCCTCTCTTCCGTCGTCCCGGTCGCGGAACGCCCGTCTGAGTGTTTCGCACGCTAACGCCGCCCCGTCCGCCCCCGAGTCGCCGGGTTAGACCGGTTCTCCATGCCCGGTTCACAGTTCCGGCCTCCGCGGCAGGCCTCTCCGGGCCTCCCGGCCTCCCCGTCCTCTCCGGCCTCCGCCTCTCCTCCCCCTTCCCGGGCGTTTAGCACGCTAATGCCTCCTCGTCCGCCACTGCCGTTGCCGGGCTAGACCTGTTCTCCGTGCCCGGTTCCCAGTTCTGGCCTCCCCGGGAGCCCTCTATGGGCCTCTCGGCCTCCCCGGCCTCGCCCGGCCTCCGCCTCTCCTCTCGCGGGCAGCCCGTCCGGGCGTTTCGCACGCTAACGTCTCCCCGTCAGCTGCAGCCGTCGCGGGTTACACCTGTTCTCCGTGCCTGGTTCCCAGTTCCGCACTCCCCGGCGGGCCTCTACGGGGCTCCCGTCCTCCCAGTCCTCGCCCGTCCTCCACGTCTCCTCCCCCGTCCGGGCGTTTCGCACGCTAACGTCTCCCTGTCAGGTGCATCCGTCGCGGGCTACACCTGTTCTGCGTGCCCATTTCCCAGTTCCGGCCTACCCGGCGAGATTCTACGGGGCTCCCGTCCTCCCCGGCCTCGCCCGTCCTCCGCCTCTCCTCCCCCGTCCCGGGCGTTTCGCACGCTAACGCCTCCCCGTCTGCTGCAGCCGTCGCGGGTTACACCTGTTCTCCGTGCCTGGTTACCAGTTCCGCACTCCCCGGCGGGCCTCTACGGGGCTCCCGTCCTCCCAGTCCTCGCCCGTCCTCCACGTCTCCTCCCCCGTCCCGGGCGTTTCGCACGGTAACACCTCCCTGTCCGCCCCCGAGTCGCCGGGTTAGACCTGTTATCTGTGCCCGGTTCCCTGATCCGGACTCCCCGGTGGGCCTCTACGGGCCTCTCGACCTCGCCCGGCCTCCGCCTCTCCTCCCTCATCCCGGTCGCGGAATGCCCGTACGGGTGTTTCGCACGCTAACGCCTCCCTGTCCGCCACCGCCGCTGCCGCTGGGCTAGACCTGTTCTCCATGCCTGGTACCACCTTCCGACCTCCCTGCCTCCCCAGCCTCACCCGGCCTCCGCCTCTCCTCTCGCGCGCACTCCGTCCAGGCGTTTCGCACGCTAACGTCTCCCTGTCAGCTGCAGCTGTCGCGGGCTACACCTGTTCTCTGTGCCCATTTCCCAGTTCCGGCCTACCCGGCGAGATTCTACGGGGCTCCCGTCCTCCCAGTCCTCGCCCGTCCTCCGCATCTCCTCCCCCATCCTGGGCGTTTCGCACGCTAACACCTCCCCGTCCGCCCCCGAGTCGCCGGGTTAGACCTGTTCTCCATGCCCGGTTCCCAGTTGGAGCCTCCCCAGCAGCCGTCTACGGGCCTCCTAGCCTCTCTCGGCCTTCGCCTCTCTTCTGTCGTCCCGGTCGCGGAACGCCCGGCTGCGCGTTTCGCACGCTAACGCCTCCCCGTCCGCCCCCGAGTCGCCGTGTTAGACCTCTTTTCCGTGCCCGGTTCCCAGTTCTGGCCTCCCCAGCGGGCCTCTACGGGCCTCCCGGCCTCCCCGGCCTCCCTGGCCTCCGCCTCTCCTCCCCCGTCCCGGGCGTTTCGCACGCTAACGCCTCCCCGTCCGCCCCCGAGTCGCCGGGTGAGACCTGTTCTCCGTGCCTGGTACCACCTTCCGACCTCCCTGCCTCCCCGGCCTCACCCGGCCTCCGCCTCTCCTCTCGCGCGCAGCCCGTCCAGGCGTTTCGCACGCTAACGTCTCCCTGTCAGCTGCATCCGTCGCGGGCTACACCTGTTCTCCATGCCCGGTTCCCAGTTGGAGCCTCCCCGGCAGGCCTCTACGGGCCTCCCGTCCTCCCCGGCCTCGTCCGGCCTCCGCCTCTCCTCTCGCGGGCAGCCCGTCCGGGCATTTCGCACGCTAACGTCTCCCTGTCAGCTGCAGCTGTCGCGGGCTACACCTGTTCTGCGTGCCCATTTCCCAGTTCCGGCCTACCCGGCGAGATTCTACGGGGCTCCCGTCCTCCCCGGCCTCGCCGGGCCTCCGCCTCTTCACGCCCGTCCCGGTCGTGGATTGCCCGTCTGGGCGTTTTGCAAGCTAACACCTCCCCATCCGTCCCCAAGTCGCCGGGTTAGACCTGTTCTCTGTGCCCGGTTCCCAGATCCGGACTCCCCGGTGGGCCTCTATGGGCCTCTCGGCCTCGCCCGGCCTCCGCCTCTCCTCCCTCATCCCGGTCGCGGAATGCCCGTACGGGTGTTTCGCACGCTAACGCCTCCCTGTCCGCCACCGCCGCTGCCGCCGGGCTAGACCTGTTCTCCATGCCTGGTACCACCTTCCGACCTCCCTGCCTCCCCAGCCTCACCCGGCCTCCGCCTCTCCTCTCGCGCGCAGTCCGTCCAGGCGTTTCGCACGCTAACGTCTCCCTGTCAGCTGCAGCTGTCGCGGGCTACACCTGTTCTCTGTGCCCATTTCCCAGTTCCGGCCTACCCGGCGAGATTCTACGGGGCTCCCGTCCTCCCCGGCCTCGCCCGGCCTCTGCCTCTCCTCCCCCGTCCCGGGCGTTTCGCACGCTAACACCTCCCCGTCCGCCCCCGAGTCGCCGGGTTAGACCAGTTCTCCGTGCCTGGTTCCCAGCTCAGGCCTCCCCGGCAGGCCTGTACGGGCCTCCCGTCCTGCCCGGCCTCCGCCTCTCCTCCCTCATCCCGGTCGCGGGCAGCCCGTCCGGGTGTTTCGCACGCTAACACCTCCCTGTCCGCCACCGCCGCTGCCGCCGGGCTAGACCTGTTCTCCATGCCTGGTACCACCTTCCGACCTCCCTGCCTCCCCAGCCTCCCCTGGCCTCCGCCGCTCCTCCCTCGTCCCGGTCGCGGGCAGCCCGTCCAGGCGTTTCGCACGCTAACGCGTCCCCGTCAGCTGCAGCCGTTGCGGGCTACATCTGTTCTCCGTGCCCGGTTCCCACTTGGAGCCTCCCTGGCAGCCGTCTACGGGCCTCCCAGCCTCTCCCGGCCTCCGCCTCTCTTCCGTCGTCCCGGTCGCGGAACGCCCGTCTGAGTGTTTCGCACGCTAACGCCGCCCCGTCCGCCCCCGAGTCGCCGGGTTAGACCGGTTCTCCATGCCCGGTTCACAGTTCCGGCCTCCGCGGCAGGCCTCTCCGGGCCTCCCGGCCTCCCCGTCCTCTCCGGCCTCCGCCTCTCCTCCCCCTTCCCGGGCGTTTAGCACGCTAATGCCTCCTCGTCCGCCACTGCCGTTGCCGGGCTAGACCTGTTCTCCGTGCCCGGTTCCCAGTTCTGGCCTCCCCGGGAGCCCTCTATGGGCCTCTCGGCCTCCCCGGCCTCGCCCGGCCTCCGCCTCTCCTCTCGCGGGCAGCCCGTCCGGGCGTTTCGCACGCTAACGTCTCCCCGTCAGCTGCAGCCGTCGCGGGTTACACCTGTTCTCCGTGCCTGGTTCCCAGTTCCGCACTCCCCGGCGGGCCTCTACGGGGCTCCCGTCCTCCCAGTCCTCGCCCGTCCTCCACGTCTCCTCCCCCGTCCGGGCGTTTCGCACGCTAACGTCTCCCTGTCAGGTGCATCCGTCGCGGGCTACACCTGTTCTGCGTGCCCATTTCCCAGTTCCGGCCTACCCGGCGAGATTCTACGGGGCTCCCGTCCTCCCCGGCCTCGCCGGGCCTCCGCCTCTTCACGCCCGTCCCGGTCGTGGATTGCCCGTCTGGGCGTTTTGCAAGCTAACACCTCCCCATCCGTCCCCAAGTCGCTGTGTTAGACCTCTTTTCCGTGCCCGGTTCCCAGATCCGGACTCCCCGGCGGGCCTCTACGGGCCTCTCGGCCTCGCCCGGCCTCCGCCTCTCCTCCCTCATCCCGGTCGCGGAATGCCCGTACGGGTGTTTCGCACGCTAACGCCTCCCTGTCCGCCACCGCCGCTGCCGCCGGGCTAGACCTGTTCTCCATGCCTGGTACCACCTTCCGACCTCCCTGCCTCCCCCGCCTCACCCGGCCTCCGCCTCTCCTCTCGCGCGCAGTCCGTCCAGGCGTTTCGCACGCTAACGTCTCCCTGTCAGCTGCAGCTGTCGCGGGCTACACCTGTTCTCTGTGCCCATTTCCCAGTTCCGGCCTACCCGGCGAGATTCTACGGGGCTCCCGTCCTCCCCGGCCTCGCCCGGCCTCTGCCTCTCCTCCCCCGTCCCGGGCGTTTCGCACGCTAACGCCTCCCTGTCCGCCACCGCCGCTGCCGCCGGGCTAGACCTGTTCTCCATGCCTGGTACCACCTTCCGACCTCCCTGCCTCCCCAGCCTCCCCTGGCCTCCGCCTCTCCTCCCTCGTCCCGGTCGCGGGCAGCCCGTCCAGGCGTTTCGCACGCTAACGCGTCCCCGTCAGCTGCAGCCGTTGCGGGCTACATCTGTTCTCCGTGCCCGGTTCCCACTTGGAGCCTCCCCGGCAGCCGTCTACGGGCCTCCCAGCCTCTCCCGGCCTCCGCCTCTCTTCCGTCGTCCCGGTCGCGGAACGCCCGTCTGAGTGTTTCGCACGCTAACGCCGACCCGTCCGCCCCCGAGTCGCCGGGTTAGACCTGTTCTCTGTGCCCGGATCCCAGTTCCGGACTCCCTCGCCCGGCCTCCGCCTCTCCTCTCGCGGGCAGCCTGTCCGGGCGTTTCGCACGCTAACGTCTCCCCGTCAGCTGCAGCCGTCGCGGGTTACACCTGTTCTCCGTGCCTGGTTCCCAGTTCCGCACTCCCCGGCGGGCCTCTACGGGGCTCCCGTCCTCCCAGTCCTCGCCCGTCCTCCACGTCTCCTCCCCCGTCCCGGGCGTTTCGCACGGTAACACCTCCCTGTCCGCCCCCGAGTCGCCGGGTTAGACCTGTTCTCCATGCCCGGTTCCCAGATCCAGACTCCCCGGCGGGCCTCTACGGGCCTCCCGGCCTCCCCGTCCTCTCCGGCCTCCGCCTCTCCTCCCCCGTCCCGGGCGTTTCGCACGCTAATGCCTCCTCGTCCGCCACTGCCGTTGCCAGGCTAGACCTGTTCTCCGTGCCCGGTTCCCAGTTCCGGCCTCCCCGGCAGGCCTCTACGGGTATCCCGGCCTCCCCGGCCTCCCCAGCCTCCACCTCTCTGCCCCTGTCGCGGACATTTCACACGCTAACGCCTCCCCGTCCGTACCCGAGTCGCTAGGTTAGACCGGTTCTCTGTGCCCGGTTCCCAGTTCTGGCCTCCCCGGGAGCCCTCTATGGGCCTCCCGGCCTCCCCGTCCTCTCCGGCCTCCGCCTCTCCTCCCCCGTCCCGGGCGTTTCGCACGGTAACACCTCCCTGTCCGCCCCCGAGTCGCCGGGTTAGACCTGTTCTCTGTGCCCGGTTCCCAGTTCCGGACTCCCCGGCGGTTCTCTACGGGGCCCCCGTCCTCCCAGTGCTCGCCCGGCCTCCGCCTCTCCACACCAGTCCCGGTCGCGGAATGCCCGTCCGGGCGTTTCGCACGCTAACGTCTCCCCGTCAGCTGCAGCAGTCGCGGGCTACACCTGTTCTCCGTGCCCGGTTCCCAGTTCCGGCCTCCCCGGCAGGCCTCTACGGGGCTCCCGTCCTCCCAGTCCTCGCCCGTCCTCCGCATCTCCTCCCCCATCCTGGGCGTTTCGCACGCTAACACCTCCCCGTCCGCCCCCGAGTCGCCGGGTTAGACCTGTTCTCCATGCCCGGTTCCCAGTTGGAGCCTCCCCAGCAGCCGTCTACGGGCCTCCTAGCCTCTCTCGGCCTTCGCCTCTCTTCTGTCGTCCCGGTCGCGGAACGCCCGGCTGCGCGTTTCGCACGCTAACGCCTCCCCGTTCGCCCCCGAGTCGCCGGGTTAGACCTCTTTTCCGTGCCCGGTTCCCAGTTCTGGCCTCCCCAGCGGGCCTCTACGGGCCTCCCGGCCTCCCTGGCCTACGCCTCTCCTCCCCCGTCCCGGGCGTTTCGCACGCTAACGCCTCCCTGTCAGCTGCATCCGTCGCGGGCTACACCTGTTCTCCATGCCCGGTTCCCAGTTGGAGCCTCCCCGGCAGGCCTCTACGGGCCTCCCGTCCTCCCCGGCCTCGTCCGGCCTCCGCCTCTCCTCTCGCGGGCAGCCCGTCCGGGCGTTTCGCACGCTAACGTCTCCCTGTCAGCTGCAGCTGTCGCGGGCTACACCTGTTCTGCGTGCCCATTTCCCAGTTCCGGCCTACCCGGCGAGATTCTACGGGGCTCCCGTCCTCCCCGGCCTCGCCGGGCCTCCGCCTCTTCACGCCCGTCCCGGTCGTGGATTGCCCGTCTGGGCGTTTTGCAAGCTAACACCTCCCCATCCGTCCCCAAGTCGCTGTGTTAGACCTCTTTTCCGTGCCCGGTTCCCAGATCCGGACTCCCCGGCGGGCCTCTACGGGCCTCTCGGCCTCGCCCGGCCTCCGCCTCTCCTCCCTCATCCCGGTCGCGGAATGCCCGTACGGGTGTTTCGCACGCTAACGCCTCCCCGTCCGCCCCCGAGTCGCCGGGCTAGACCTGTTCTCCATGCCTGGTACCACCTTCCGACCTCCCTGCCTCCCCAGCCTCACCCGGCCTCCGCCTCTCCTCTCGCGCGCAGTCCGTCCAGGCGTTTCGCACGCTAACGTCTCCCTGTCAGCTGCAGCTGTCGCGGGCTACACCTGTTCTCTGTGCCCATTTCCCAGTTCCGGCCTACCCGGCGAGATTCTACGGGGCTCCCGTCCTCCCCGGCCTCGCCCGGCCTCTGCCTCTCCTCCCCCGTCCCGGGCGTTTCGCATGCTAACGCCTCCCCGTCCGCCCCCGAGTCGCCGGGTTAGACCAGTTCTCCGTGCCTGGTGCCCAGCTCAGGCCTCCCCGGCAGGCCTGTATGGGCCTCCCGTCCTGCCCGGCCTCCGCCTCTCCTCCCTCATCCCGGTCGCGGGCAGCCCGTCCCGGTGTTTCGCACGCTAACGCCTCCCTGTCCGCCACCGCCGCTGCCGCCGGGCTAGACCTGTTCTCCATGCCTGGTACCACCTTCCGACCTCCCTGCCTCCCCAGCCTCCCCTGGCCTCCGCCTCTCCTCCCTCGTCCCGGTCGCGGGCAGCCCGTCCAGGCGTTTCGCACGCTAACGCGTCCCCGTCAGCTGCAGCCGTTGCAGGCTACATCTGTTCTCCGTGCCTGGTTCCCACTTGGAGCCTCCCTGGCAGCCGTCTACGGGCCTCCCAGCCTCTCCCGGCCTCCGCCTCTCTTCCGTCGTCCCGGTCGCGGAACGCCCGAGTGTTTCGCACGCTAACGCCGCCCCGTCCGCCCCCGAGTCGCCGGGTTAGACCGGTTCTCCATGCCCGGTTCACAGTTCCGGCCTCCGCGGCAGGCCTCTACGGGCCTCCCGGCCTCCCTGTCCTCTCCGGCCTCCGCCTCTCCTCCCCCTTCCCGGGCGTTTAGCACGCTAATGCCTCCTCGTCCGCCACTGCCGTTGCCGGGCTAGACCTGTTCTCCGTGCCCGGTTCCCAGTTCTGGCCTCCCCGGGAGCCCTCTATGGGCCTCTCGGCCTCCCCGGCCTCGCCCGGCCTCCGCCTCTCCTCTCGCGGGCAGCCCGTCCGGGCGTTTCGCACGCTAACGTCTCCCCGTCAGCTGCAGCCGTCGCGGGTTACACCTGTTCTCCGTGCCTGGTTCCCAGTTCCGCACTCCCCGGCGGGCCTCTACGGGGCTCCCGTCCTCCCAGTCCTCGCCCGTCCTCCACGTCTCCTCCCCCGTCCCGGGCGTTTCGCACGGTAACACCTCCCTGTCCGTCCCCGAGTCGCCAGGCTAGACCTGTTCTCCGTGCCCGGTTCCCAGTTCTGGCCTCCCCGGCAGACCTCTACGGGTATCCCGGCCTCCCCGGCCTCCCCAGCCTCCACCTCTCTGCCCCTGTCGCGGACATTTCACACGCTAACGCCTCCCCGTCCGTACCCGAGTCGCTAGGTTAGACCGGTTCTCTGTGCCCGGTTCCCAGTTCTGGCCTCCCCGGGAGCCCTCTATGGGCCTCCCGGCCTCCCCGTCCTCTCCGGCCTCCGCCTCTCCTCCCCCGTCCCGGGCGTTTCGCACGGTAACACCTCCCTGTCCGCCCCCGAGTCGCCGGGTTAGACCTGTTCTCTGTGCCCGGTTCCCAGTTCCGGACTCCCCGGCGGTTCTCTACGGGGCCCCCGTCCTCCCAGTGCTCGCCCGGCCTCCGCCTCTCCACGCCAGTCCTGGTCGCGGAATGCCCGTCCGGGCGTTTCGCACGCTAACGTCTCCCCGTCAGCTGCAGCAGTCGCGGGCTACACCTGTTCTCCGTGCCTGTTTCCCAGTTCCGCCCTACCCGGCAGGCCTCTACGGGGCTCCCGTCCTCCCAGTCCTCGCCCGTCCTCCGCATCTCCTCCCCCATCCTGGGCGTTTCGCACGCTAACACCTCCCCGTCCGCCCCCGAGTCGCCGGGTTAGACCTGTTCTCCATGCCCGGTTCCCAGTTGGAGCCTCCCCAGCAGCCGTCTACGGGCCTCCTAGCCTCTCTCGGCCTTCGCCTCTCTTCTGTCGTCCCGGTCGCGGAACGCCCGGCTGCGCGTTTCGCACGCTAACGCCTCCCCGTCCGCCCCCGAGTCGCCGTGTTAGACCTCTTTTCCGTGCCCGGTTCCCAGTTCTGTCCTCCCCAGCGGGCCTCTACGGGCCTCCCGGCCTCCCCGGCCTCCCTGGCCTCCGCCTCTCCTCCCCCGTCCCGGGCGTTTCGCACGCTAACGCCTCCCTGTCAGCTGCATCCGTCGCGGGCTACACCTGTTCTCCATGCCCGGTTCCCAGTTGGAGCCTCCCCGGCAGGCCTCTATGGGCCTCCCGTCCTCCCCGGCCTCGTCCGGCCTCCGCCTCTCCTCTCGCGGGCAGCCTGTCCGGGCATTTCGCACGCTAACGTCTCCCTGTCAGCTGCAGCTGTCGCGGGCTACACCTGTTCTGCGTGCCCATTTCCCAGTTCCGGCCTACCCGGCGAGATTCTACGGGGCTCCCGTCCTCCCCGGCCTCGCCGGGCCTCCGCCTCTTCACGCCCGTCCCGGTCGTGGATTGCCCGTCTGGGCGTTTTGCAAGCTAACACCTCCCCATCCGTCCCCAAGTCGCCGGGTTAGACCTGTTCTCTGTGCCCATTTCCCAGTTCCGGCCTACCCGGCGAGATTCTACGGGGCTCCCGTCCTCCCCGGCCTCGCCCGGCCTCTGCCTCTCCTCCCCCGTCCCGGGCGTTTCGCACGCTAACGCCTCCCCGTCCGCCCCCGAGTCGCCGGGTTAGACCAGTTCTCCGTGCCTGGTGCCCAGCTCAGGCCTCCCCGGCAGGCCTGTATGGGCCTCCCGTCCTGCCCGGCCTCCGCCTCTCCTCCCTCATCCCGGTCGCGGGCAGCCCGTCCCGGTGTTTCGCACGCTAACGCCTCCCTGTCCGCCACCGCCGCTGCCGCCGGGCTAGACCTGTTCTCCATGCCTGGTACCACCTTCCGACCTCCCTGCCTCCCCAGCCTCCCCTGGCCTCCGCCTCTCCTCCCTCGTCCCGGTCGCGGGCAGCCCGTCCAGGCGTTTCGCACGCTAACGCGTCCCCGTCAGCTGCAGCCGTTGCAGGCTACATCTGTTCTCCGTGCCTGGTTCCCACTTGGAGCCTCCCTGGCAGCCGTCTACGGGCCTCCCAGCCTCTCCCGGCCTCCGCCTCTCTTCCGTCGTCCCGGTCGCGGAACGCCCGAGTGTTTCGCACGCTAACGCCGACCCGTCCGCCCCCGAGTCGCCGGGTTAGACCGGTTCTCCATGCCCGGTTCACAGTTCCGGCCTCCGCGGCAGGCCTCTACGGGCCTCCCGGCCTCCCTGTCCTCTCCGGCCTCCGCCTCTCCTCCCCCTTCCCGGGCGTTTAGCACGCTAATGCCTCCTCGTCCGCCACTGCCATTGCCGGGCTAGACCTGTTCTCCGTGCCCGGTTCCCAGTTCTGGCCTCCCCGGGAGCCCTCTATGGGCCTCTCGGCCTCCCCGGCCTCGCCCGGCCTCCGCCTCTCCTCTCGCGGGCAGCCCGTCCGGGCGTTTCGCACGCTAACGTCTCCCCGTCAGCTGCAGCCGTCGCGGGTTACACCTGTTCTCCGTGCCTGGTTCCCAGTTCCGCACTCCCCGGCGGGCCTCTACGGGGCTCCCGTCCTCCCAATCCTCGCCCGTCCTCCACGTCTCCTCCCCCGTCCCGGGCGTTTCGCACGGTAACACCTCCCTGTCCGTCCCCGAGTCGCCAGGCTAGACCTGTTCTCCGTGCCCGGTTCCCAGTTCTGGCCTCCCCGGCAGACCTCTACGGGTATCCCGGCCTCCCCGGCCTCCCCAGCCTCCACCTCTCTGCCCCTGTCGCGGACATTTCACACGCTAACGCCTCCCCGTCCGTACCCGAGTCGCTAGGTTAGACCGGTTCTCTGTGCCCGGTTCCCAGTTCTGGCCTCCCCGGGAGCCCTCTATGGGCCTCCCGGCCTCCCCGTCCTCTCCGGCCTCCGCCTCTCCTCCCCCGTCCCGGGCGTTTCGCACGGTAACACCTCCCTGTCCGCCCCCGAGTCGCCGGGTTAGACCTGTTCTCTGTGCCCGGTTCCCAGTTCCGGACTCCCCGGCGGTTCTCTACGGGGCCCCCGTCCTCCCAGTGCTCGCCCGGCCTCCGCCTCTCCACGCCAGTCCTGGTCGCGGAATGCCCGTCCGGGCGTTTCGCACGCTAACGTCTCCCCGTCAGCTGCAGCAGTCGCGGGCTACACCTGTTCTCCGTGCCTGTTTCCCAGTTCCGCCCTACCCGGCAGGCCTCTACGGGGCTCCCGTCCTCCCAGTCCTCGCCCGTCCTCCGCATCTCCTCCCCCATCCTGGGCGTTTCGCACGCTAACACCTCCCCGTCCGCCCCCGAGTCGCCGGGTTAGACCTGTTCTCCATGCCCGGTTCCCAGTTGGAGCCTCCCCAGCAGCCGTCTACGGGCCTCCTAGCCTCTCTCGGCCTTCGCCTCTCTTCTGTCGTCCCGGTCGCGGAACGCCCGGCTGCGCGTTTCGCACGCTAACGCCTCCCCGTCCGCCCCCGAGTCGCCGTGTTAGACCTCTTTTCCGTGCCCGGTTCCCAGTTCTGTCCTCCCCAGCGGGCCTCTACGGGCCTCCCGGCCTCCCCGGCCTCCCTGGCCTCCGCCTCTCCTCCCCCGTCCCGGGCGTTTCGCACGCTAACGCCTCCCTGTCAGCTGCATCCGTCGCGGGCTACACCTGTTCTCCATGCCCGGTTCCCAGTTGGAGCCTCCCCGGCAGGCCTCTATGGGCCTCCCGTCCTCCCCGGCCTCGTCCGGCCTCCGCCTCTCCTCTCGCGGGCAGCCTGTCCGGGCATTTCGCACGCTAACGTCTCCCTGTCAGCTGCAGCTGTCGCGGGCTACACCTGTTCTGCGTGCCCATTTCCCAGTTCCGGCCTACCCGGCGAGATTCTACGGGGCTCCCGTCCTCCCCGGCCTCGCCGGGCCTCCGCCTCTTCACGCCCGTCCCGGTCGTGGATTGCCCGTCTGGGCGTTTTGCAAGCTAACACCTCCCCATCCGTCCCCAAGTCGCCGGGTTAGACCTGTTCTCTGTGCCCGGTTCCCAGATCCGGACTCCCCGGTGGGCCTCTACGGGCCTCTCGGCCTCGCCCGGCCTCCGCCTCTCCTCCCTCATCCCGGTCGCGGAATGCCCGTACGGGTGTTTCGCACGCTAACGCCTCCCTGTCCGCCACCGCCGCTGCCGCCGGGCTAGACCTGTTCTCCATGCCTGGTACCACCTTCCGACCTCCCTGCCTCCCCAGCCTCACCCGGCCTCCGCCTCTCCTCTCGCGCGCAGTCCGTCCAGGCGTTTCGCACGCTAACGTCTCCCTGTCAGCTGCAGCTGTCGCGGGCTACACCTGTTCTGCGTGCCCATTTCCCAGTTCCGGCCTACCCGGCGAGATTCTACGGGGCTCCCGTCCTCCCCGGCCTCGCCCGGCCTCTGCCTCTCCTCCCCCGTCCCGGGCGTTTCGCACGCTAACGCCTCCCCGTCCGCCCCCGAGTCGCCGGGTTAGACCAGTTCTCCGTGCCTGGTGCCCAGCTCAGGCCTCCCCGGCAGGCCTGTACGGGCCTCCCGTCCTGCCCGGCCTCCGCCTCTCCTCCCTCATCCCGGTCGCGGGCAGCCCGTCCCGGTGTTTCGCACGCTAACGCCTCCCTGTCCGCCACCGCCGCTGCCCCCGGGCTAGACCTGTTCTCCATGCCTGGTACCACCTTCCGACCTCCCTGCCTCCCCAGCCTCCCCTGGCCTCCGCCTCTCCTCCCTCGTCCCGGTCGCGGGCAGCCCGTCCAGGCGTTTCGCACGCTAACGCGTCCCCGTCAGCTGCAGCCGTTGCGGGCTACATCTGTTCTCCGTGCCCGGTTCCCACTTGGAGCCTCCCCGGCAGCCGTCTACGGGCCTCCCAGCCTCTCCCGGCCTCCGCCTCTCTTCCGTCGTCCCGGTCGCGGAACGCCCGTCTGAGTGTTTCGCACGCTAACGCCGCCCCGTCCGCCCCCGAGTCGCCGGGTTAGACCGGTTCTCCATGCCCGGTTCACAGTTCCGGCCTCCGCGGCAGGCCTCTACGGGCCTCCCGGCCTCCCCGTCCTCTCCGGCCTCCGCCTCTCCTCCCCCTTCCCGGGCGTTTAGCACGCTAATGCCTCCTCGTCCGCCACTGCCGTTGCCAGGCTAGACCTGTTCTCCGTGCCCGGTTCCCAGTTCTGGCCTCCCCGGGAGCCCTCTATGGGCCTCTCGGCCTCCCCGGCCTCGCCCGGCCTCCGCCTCTCCTCTCGCGGGCAGCCCGTCTGGGCGTTTCGCACGCTAACGTCTCCCCGTCAGCTGCAGCCGTCGCGGGTTACACCTGTTCTCCGTGCCTGGTTCCCAGTTCCGCACTCCCCGGCGGGCCTCTACGGGGCTCCCGTCCTCCCAGTCCTCGCCCGTCCTCCACGTCTCCTCCCCCGTCCCGGGCGTTTCGCACGGTAACACCTCCCTGTCCGCCCCCGAGTCGCCGGGTTAGACCTGTTCTCCGTGCCCGGTTCCCTGATCCAGACTCCCCGGCGGGCCTCTACGGGCCTCCCGGCCTCCCCGTCCTCTCCAGCCTCCGCCTCTCCTCCCCCGTCCCGGGCGTTTCGCACGGTAATGCCTCGTCGTCCGCCCCCGAGTCGCCGGGTTAGACCTGTTCTCCGTGCCCGGTTCCCAGTTCCGGCCTCCCCGGCAGGCCTCTATGGGGCTCCCGTCCTCCCCAGCCTCGCCCGTTCTCCTCCTCGCCTCCCCCGTCCCGGGCGTTTCGCACGGTAACACCTCCCTGTCCGCCCCCGAGTCGCCGGGTTAGACCTGTTCTCTGTGCCCGGTTCCCTGATCCGGACTCCCCGGTGGGCCTCTACGGGCCTCTCGACCTCGCCCGGCCTCCGCCTCTCCTCCCTCATCCCGGTCGCGGAATGCCCGTACGGGTGTTTCGCACGCTAACGCCTCCCTGTCCGCCACCGCCGCTGCCGCTGGGCTAGACCTGTTCTCCATGCCTGGTACCACCTTCCGACCTCCCTGCCTCCCCAGCCTCACCCGGCCTCCGCCTCTCCTCTCGCGCGCACTCCGTCCAGGCGTTTCGCACGCTAACGTCTCCCTGTCAGCTGCAGCTGTCGCGGGCTACACCTGTTCTCTGTGCCCATTTCCCAGTTCCGGCCTACCCGGCGAGATTCTACGGGGCTCCCGTCCTCCCAGTCCTCGCCCGTCCTCCGCATCTCCTCCCCCATCCTGGGCGTTTCGCACGCTAACACCTCCCCGTCCGCCCCCGAGTCGCCGGGTTAGACCTGTTCTCCATGCCCGGTTCCCAGTTGGAGCCTCCCCAGCAGCCGTCTACGGGCCTCCTAGCCTCTCTCGGCCTTCGCCTCTCTTCTGTCGTCCCGGTCGCGGAACGCCCGGCTGCGCGTTTCGCACGCTAACGCCTCCCCGTCCGCCCCCGAGTCGCCGTGTTAGACCTCTTTTCCGTGCCCGGTTCCCAGTTCTGTCCTCCCCAGCGGGCCTCTACGGGCCTCCCGGCCTCCCCGGCCTCCCTGGCCTCCGCCTCTCCTCCCCCGTCCCGGGCGTTTCGCACGCTAACGCCTCCCCGTCCGCCCCCGAGTCGCCGGGTGAGACCTGTTCTCCGTGCCTGGTACCACCTTCCGACCTCCCTGCCTCCCCGGCCTCACCCGGCCTCCGCCTCTCCTCTCGCGCGCAGCCCGTCCAGGCGTTTCGCACGCTAACGTCTCCCTGTCAGCTGCATCCGTCGCGGGCTACACCTGTTCTCCATGCCCGGTTCCCAGTTGGAGCCTCCCCGGCAGGCCTCTACGGGCCTCCCGTCCTCCCCGGCCTCGTCCGGCCTCCGCCTCTCCTCTCGCGGGCAGCCCGTCCGGGCATTTCGCACGCTAACGTCTCCCTGTCAGCTGCAGCTGTCGCGGGCTACACCTGTTCTGCGTGCCCATTTCCCAGTTCCGGCCTACCCGGCGAGATTCTACGGGGCTCCCGTCCTCCCCGGCCTCGCCGGGCCTCCGCCTCTTCACGCCCGTCCCGGTCGTGGATTGCCCGTCTGGGCGTTTTGCAAGCTAACACCTCCCCATCCGTCCCCAAGTCGCCGGGTTAGACCTGTTCTCTGTGCCCGGTTCCCAGATCCGGACTCCCCGGTGGGCCTCTATGGGCCTCTCGGCCTCGCCCGGCCTCCGCCTCTCCTCCCTCATCCCGGTCGCGGAATGCCCGTACGGGTGTTTCGCACGCTAACGCCTCCCTGTCCGCCACCGCCGCTGCCGCCGGGCTAGACCTGTTCTCCATGCCTGGTACCACCTTCCGACCTCCCTGCCTCCCCAGCCTCACCCGGCCTCCGCCTCTCCTCTCGCGCGCAGTCCGTCCAGGCGTTTCGCACGCTAACGTCTCCCTGTCAGCTGCAGCTGTCGCGGGCTACACCTGTTCTCTGTGCCCATTTCCCAGTTCCGGCCTACCCGGCGAGATTCTACGGGGCTCCCGTCCTCCCCGGCCTCGCCCGGCCTCTGCCTCTCCTCCCCCGTCCCGGGCGTTTCGCACGCTAACACCTCCCCGTCCGCCCCCGAGTCGCCGGGTTAGACCAGTTCTCCGTGCCTGGTTCCCAGCTCAGGCCTCCCCGGCAGGCCTGTACGGGCCTCCCGTCCTGCCCGGCCTCCGCCTCTCCTCCCTCATCCCGGTCGCGGGCAGCCCGTCCGGGTGTTTCGCACGCTAACACCTCCCTGTCCGCCACCGCCGCTGCCGCCGGGCTAGACCTGTTCTCCATGCCTGGTACCACCTTCCGACCTCCCTGCCTCCCCAGCCTCCCCTGGCCTCCGCCGCTCCTCCCTCGTCCCGGTCGCGGGCAGCCCGTCCAGGCGTTTCGCACGCTAACGCGTCCCCGTCAGCTGCAGCCGTTGCGGGCTACATCTGTTCTCCGTGCCCGGTTCCCACTTGGAGCCTCCCTGGCAGCCGTCTACGGGCCTCCCAGCCTCTCCCAGCCTCCGCCTCTCTTCCGTCGTCCCGGTCGCGGAACGCCCGTCTGAGTGTTTCGCACGCTAACGCCGCCCCGTCCGCCCCCGAGTCGCCGGGTTAGACCGGTTCTCCATGCCCGGTTCACAGTTCCGGCCTCCGCGGCAGGCCTCTCCGGGCCTCCCGGCCTCCCCGTCCTCTCCGGCCTCCGCCTCTCCTCCCCCTTCCCGGGCGTTTAGCACGCTAATGCCTCCTCGTCCGCCACTGCCGTTGCCGGGCTAGACCTGTTCTCCGTGCCCGGTTCCCAGTTCTGGCCTCCCCGGGAGCCCTCTATGGGCCTCTCGGCCTCCCCGGCCTCGCCCGGCCTCCGCCTCTCCTCTCGCGGGCAGCCCGTCCGGGCGTTTCGCACGCTAACGTCTCCCCGTCAGCTGCAGCCGTCGCGGGTTACACCTGTTCTCCGTGCCTGGTTCCCAGTTCCGCACTCCCCGGCGGGCCTCTACGGGGCTCCCGTCCTCCCAGTCCTCGCCCGTCCTCCACGTCTCCTCCCCCGTCCGGGCGTTTCGCACGCTAACGTCTCCCTGTCAGGTGCATCCGTCGCGGGCTACACCTGTTCTGCGTGCCCATTTCCCAGTTCCGGCCTACCCGGCGAGATTCTACGGGGCTCCCGTCCTCCCCGGCCTCGCCGGGCCTCCGCCTCTTCACGCCCGTCCCGGTCGTGGATTGCCCGTCTGGGCGTTTTGCAAGCTAACACCTCCCCATCCGTCCCCAAGTCGCTGTGTTAGACCTCTTTTCCGTGCCCGGTTCCCAGATCCGGACTCCCCGGCGGGCCTCTACGGGCCTCTCGGCCTCGCCCGGCCTCCGCCTCTCCTCCCTCATCCCGGTCGCGGAATGCCCGTACGGGTGTTTCGCACGCTAACGCCTCCCTGTCCGCCACCGCCGCTGCCGCCGGGCTAGACCTGTTCTCCATGCCTGGTACCACCTTCCGACCTCCCTGCCTCCCCCGCCTCACCCGGCCTCCGCCTCTCCTCTCGCGCGCAGTCCGTCCAGGCGTTTCGCACGCTAACGTCTCCCTGTCAGCTGCAGCTGTCGCGGGCTACACCTGTTCTCTGTGCCCATTTCCCAGTTCCGGCCTACCCGGCGAGATTCTACGGGGCTCCCGTCCTCCCCGGCCTCGCCCGGCCTCTGCCTCTCCTCCCCCGTCCCGGGCGTTTCGCACGCTAACGCCTCCCTGTCCGCCACCGCCGCTGCCGCCGGGCTAGACCTGTTCTCCATGCCTGGTACCACCTTCCGACCTCCCTGCCTCCCCAGCCTCCACTGGCCTCCGCCTCTCCTCCCTCGTCCCGGTCGCGGGCAGCCCGTCCAGGCGTTTCGCACGCTAACGCGTCCCCGTCAGCTGCAGCCGTTGCAGGCTACATCTGTTCTCCTTGCCTGGTTCCCACTTGGAGCCTCCCCAGCAGCCGTCTACGGGCCTCCCAGCCTCTCCCGGCCTCCGCCTCTCTTCCGTCGTCCCGGTCGCGGAATGCCCGTCCGGGCGTTTCGCACGCTAACGTCTCCCCGTCAGCTGCAGCAGTCGCGGGCTACACCTGTTCTCCGTGCCTGTTTCCCAGTTCCGCCCTACCCGGCAGGCCTCTACGGGGCTCCCGTCCTCCCAGTCCTCGCCCGTCCTCCGCATCTCCTCCCCCATCCTGGGCGTTTCGCACGCTAACACCTCCCCGTCCGCCCCCGAGTCGCCGGGTTAGACCTGTTCTCCATGCCCGGTTCCCAGTTGGAGCCTCCCCAGCAGCCGTCTACGGGCCTCCTAGCCTCTCTCGGCCTTCGCCTCTCTTCTGTCGTCCCGGTCGCGGAACGCCCGGCTGCGCGTTTCGCACGCTAACGCCTCCCCGTCCGCCCCCGAGTCGCCGGGTTAGACCTGTTCTCCGTGCCCGTTTCCCATTTCCGGACTCTCCGGCGGGCTTCTACGGGCCTCCCGGCCTCCCCCGGCCTCCACCTCTCCTCCCTCATCCCGGTCGCGGGCAGCCCGTCCAGGCGTTTCGCACGCTAACGCCTCCCCGTCCGCCCCCGAGTCGCCGTGTTAGACCTCTTTTCCGTGCCCGGTTCCCAGTTCTGGCCTCCCCAGCGGGCCTCTACGGGCCTCCCGCCCTCCCCGGCCTCCCTGGCCTCCGCCTCTCCTCCCCCGTCCCGGGCGTTTCGCACGCTAACGCCTCCCTGTCCACCACCGCCGCTGCCGCCGGGCTAGACCTGTTCTCCATGCCTGGTACCACCTTCCGACCTCCCTGCCTCCCCAGCCTCCCCTGGCCTCCGCCTCTCCTCCCTCGTCACGGTCGCGGGCAGCCCGTCCAGGCGTTTCGCACGCTAACGCCGCCCCGTCCGCCCCCGAGTCGCCGGGTTAGACCGGTTCTCCATGCCCGGTTCACAGTTCCGGCCTCCGCGGCAGGCCTCTACGGGCCTCCCGGCCTCCCCGTCCTCTCCGGCCTCCGCCTCTCCTCCCCCTTCCCGGGCGTTTCGCACGCTAATGCCTCCTCGTCCGCCACTGCCGTTGCCGGGCTAGACCTGTTCTCCGTGCCCGGTTCCCAGTTCTGGCCTCCCCGGGAGCCCTCTATGGGCCTCTCGGCCTCCCCGGCCTCGCCCGGCCTCCGCCTCTCCTCTCGCGGGCAGCCCGTCCGGGCGTTTCGCACGCTAACGTCTCCCCGTCAGCTGCAGCCGTCGCGGGTTACACCTGTTCTCCGTGCCTGGTTCCCAGTTCCGCACTCCCCGGCGGGCCTCTACGGGGCTCCCGTCCTCCCAGTCCTCGCCCGTCCTCCACGTCTCCTCCCCCGTCCCGGGCGTTTCGCACGGTAACACCTCCCCGTCCGCCCCCGAGTCGCCGGGTTAGACCTGTTCTCCATGCCTGGTTCCCAGATCCAGACTCCCCGGCGGGCCTCTACGGGCCTCCCGGCCTCCCCGTCCTCTCCGGCCTCCGCCTCTCCTCCCCCGTCCCGGGCGTTTCGCACGCTAATGCCTCCTCGTCCGTACCCGAGTCGCCGGGTTAGACCTGTTCTCCGTGCCCGGTTCCCAGTTCCGGCCTCCCCGGCAGGCCTCTATGGGGCTCCCGTCCTCCCCAGCCTCGCCCGTCCTCCGCCTCGCCTCCCCCGTCCCGGGCGTTTCGCACGGTAACACCTCCCTGTCCGCCCCCGAGTCGCCGGGTTAGACCTGTTCTCTGTGCCCGGTTCCCAGTTCCGGACTCCCCGGCGGTTCTCTACAGGGCCCCCGTCCTCCCAGTGCTCGCCCGGCCTCCGCCTCTCCACGCCAGTCCCGGTCGCGGAATGCCCGTCCGGGCGTTTCGCACGCTAACGTCTCCCCGTCAGCTGCAGCAGTCGCGGGCTACACCTGTTCTCCGTGCCTGTTTCCCAGTTCCGCCCTACCCGGCAGGCCTCTACGGGGCTCCCGTCCTCCCAGTCCTCGCCCGTCCTCCGCATCTCCTCCCCCATCCTGGGCGTTTCGCACGCTAACACCTCCCCGTCCGCCCCCGAGTCGCCGGGTTAGACCTGTTCTCCATGCCCGGTTCCCAGTTGGAGCCTCCCCAGCAGCCGTCTACGGGCCTCCTAGCCTCTCTCGGCCTTCGCCTCTCTTCTGTTGTCCCGGTCGCGGAACGCCCGGCTGCGCGTTTCGCACGCTAACGCCTCCCCGTCCGCCCCCGAGTCGCCGGGTTAGACCTGTTCTCCGTGCCCGTTTCCCATTTCCGGACTCTCCGGCGGGCCTCTACGGGCCTCCCGGCCTCCCCCGGCCTCCACCTCTCCTCCCTCATCCCGGTCGCGGGCAGCCCGTCCAGGCGTTTCGCACGCTAACGCCTCCCCGTCCGCCCCCGAATCACCGTGTTAGACCTCTTTTCCGTGCCCGGTTCCCAGTTCTGGCCTCCCCGGCGGGCCTCTACGGGCCTCCCGGCCTCCCCGGCCTCCCTGGCCTCCGCCTCTCCTCCCCCGTCCCGGGCGTTTCGCACGCTAACGCCTCCCCGTCCGCCCCCGAGTCGCCGGGTTAGACCTGTTCTCCGTGCCTGGTACCACCTTCCGACCTCCCTGCCTCCCCGGCCTCACCCGGCCTCCGCCTCTCCTCTCGCGCGCAGTCCGTCCAGGCGTTTCGCACGCTAACGTCTCCCTGTCAGGTGCATCCGTCGCGGGCTACACCTGTTCTGCGTGCCCATTTCCCAGTTCCGGCCTACCCGGCGAGATTCTACGGGGCTCCCGTCCTCCCCGGCCTCGCCGGGCCTCCGCCTCTTCACGCCCGTCCCGGTCGTGGATTGCCCGTCTGGGCGTTTTGCAAGCTAACACCTCCCATCCGTCCCCAAGTCGCCGGGTTAGACCTGTTCTCCGTGCCCGGTTCCCAGATCCGGACTCCCCGGCGGGCCTCTACGGGCCTCTCGGCCTCGCCCGGCCTCCGCCTCTCCTCCCTCATCCCGGTCGCGGAATGCCCGTACGGGTGTTTCGCACGCTAACGCCTCCCTGTCCGCCACCGCCGCTGCCGCCGGGCTAGACCTGTTCTCCATGCCTGGTACCACCTTCCGACCTCCCTGCCTCCCCAGCCTCACCCGGCCTCCGCCTCTCCTCTCGCGCGCAGCCCGTCCAGGCGTTTCGCACGCTAACGTCTCCCTGTCAGCTGCAGCTGTCGCGGGCTACACCTGTTCTCTGTGCCCATTTCCCAGTTCCGGCCTACCCGGCGAGATTCTACGGGGCTCCCGTCCTCCCCGGCCTCGCCCGGCCTCTGCCTCTCCTCCCCCGTCCCGGGCGTTTCGCACGCTAACGCCTCCCCGTCCGCCCCCGAGTCGCCGGGTTAGACCAGTTCTCCGTGCCTGGTGCCCAGCTCAGGCCTCCCCGGCAGGCCTGTACGGGCCTCCCGTCCTGCCCGGCCTCCGCCTCTCCTCCCTCATCCCGGTCGCGGGCAGCCCGTCCCGGTGTTTCGCACGCTAACGCCTCCCTGTCCGCCACCGCCGCTGCCGCCGGGCTAGACCTGTTCTCCATGCCTGGTACCACCTTCCGACCTCCCTGCCTCCCCAGCCTCCCCTGGCCTCCGCCTCTCCCTCGTCCCGGTCGCGGGCAGCCTGTCCAGGCGTTTCGCACGCTAACGCGTCCCCGTCAGCTGCAGCCGTTGCGGGCTACATCTGTTCTCCGTGCCTGGTTCCCACTTGGAGCCTCCCCGGCAGCCGTCTACGGGCCTCCCAGCCTCTCCCGGCCTCCGCTTCTCTTCCGTCGTCCCGGTCGCGGAACGCCCGTCTGAGTGTTTCGCACGCTAACGCCGCCCCGTCCGCCCCCGAGTCGCCGGGTTAGACCGGTTCTCCATGCCCGGTTCACAGTTCCGGCCTCCACGGCAGGCCTCTACGGGCCTCCCGGCCTCCCCGTCCTCTCCGGCCTCCGCCTCTCCTCCCCCGTCCCGGGCGTTTCGCACGCTAATGCCTCCTCGTCCGCCACTGCCGTTGCCAGGCTAGACCTGTTCTCCGTGCCCGGTTCCCAGATCCAGACTCCCCGGCAGGCCTCTACGGGCATCCCGGCCTCCCCGGCCTCCCCAGCCTCCACCTGTCTGCCCCTGTCCCGGACATTTCGCACGCTAACGCCTCCCCGTCCGTACCCGAGTCGCTAGGTTAGACCGGTTCTCTGTGCCCGGTTCCGAGTTCTGGCCTCCCCGGGAGCCCTCTATGGGCCTCTCGGCCTCCCCGGCCTCGCCCGTGCTCCGCCTCTCCTCCCCCGTCCCGGGCGTTTCGCACGGTAACACCTCCCTGTCCGCCCCCGAGTCGCCGGGTTAGACCTGTTCTCTGTGCCCGGTTCCCAGTTCCGGACTCCCCGGCGGTTCTCTACAGGGCCCCCGTCCTCCCAGTGCTCGCCCGGCCTCCGCCTCTCCACGCCAGTCACGGTCGCGGAATGCCCGTCTGGGCGTTTCGCACGCTAACGTCTCCCCGTCAGCTGCAGCAGTCGCGGGCTACACCTGTTCTCCGTGCCTGTTTCCCAGTTCCGCCCTACCCGGCAGGCCTCTACCGGGCTCCCGTCCTCCCAGTCCTCGCCCGTCCTCCGCATCTCCTCCCCCATCCTGGGCGTTTCGCACGCTAACACCTCCCCGTCCGCCCCCGAGTCGCCGGGTTAGACCTGTTCTCCATGCCCGGTTCCCAGTTGGAGCCTCCCCAGCAGCCGTCTACGGGCCTCCTAGCCTCTCTCGGCCTTCGCCTCTCTTCTGTCGTCCCGGTCGCGGAACGCCCGGCTGCGCGTTTCGCACGCTAACGCCTCCCCGTCCGCCCCCGAGTCGCCGGGTTAGACCTGTTCTCCGTGCCCGTTTCCCATTTCCGGACTCTCCGGCGGGCCTCTACGGGCCTCCCGGCCTCCCCCGGCCTCCACCTCTCCTCCCTCATCCCGGTCGCGGGCAGCCCGTCCCGGTGTTTCGCACGCTAACGCCTCCCTGTCCGCCACCGCCGCTGCCCCCGGGCTAGACCTGTTCTCCATGCCTGGTACCACCTTCCGACCTCCCTGCCTCCCCAGCCTCCCCTGGCCTCCGCCGCTCCTCCCTCGTCCCGGTCGCGGGCAGCCCGTCCAGGCGTTTCGCACGCTAACGCGTCCCCGTCAGCTGCAGCCGTTGCGGGCTACATCTGTTCTCCGTGCCCGGTTCCCACTTGGAGCCTCCCTGGCAGCCGTCTACGGGCCTCCCAGCCTCTCCCGGCCTCCGCCTCTCTTCCGTCGTCCCGGTCGCGGAACGCCCGTCTGAGTGTTTCGCACGCTAACGCCGCCCCGTCCGCCCCCGAGTCGCCGGGTTAGACCGGTTCTCCATGCCCGGTTCACAGTTCCGGCCTCCGCGGCAGGCCTCTCCGGGCCTCCCGGCCTCCCCGTCCTCTCCGGCCTCCGCCTCTCCTCCCCCTTCCCGGGCGTTTAGCACGCTAATGCCTCCTCGTCCGCCACCGCCGCTGCCGGGCTAGACCTGTTCTCCGTGCCCATTTCCCAGTTCCGGCCTACCCGGCGAGATTCTACGGGGCTCCCGTCCTCCCAGTCCTCGCCCGTCCTCCGCATCTCCTCCCCCATCCTGGGCGTTTCGCACGCTAACACCTCCCCATCCGCCCCCGAGTCGCCGGGTTAGACCTGTTCTCCATGCCCGGTTCCCAGTTGGAGCCTCCCCAGCAGCCGTCTACGGGCCTCCTAGCCTCTCTCGGCCTTCGCCTCTCTTCTGTCGTCCCGGTCGCGGAACGCCCGGCTGCGCGTTTCGCACGCTAACGCCTCCCCGTCCGCCCCCGAGTCGCCGTGTTAGACCTCTTTTCCGTGCCCGGTTCCCAGTTCTGGCCTCCCCAGCGGGCCTCTACGGGCCTCCCGGCCTCCCCGGCCTCGCCCGGCCTCCGCCTCTCCTCTCGCGCGCAGCCCGTCCAGGCGTTTTGCACGCTAACGTCTCCCTGTCAGCTGCATCCGTCGCGGGCTACACCTGTTCTCCATGCCCGGTTCCCAGTTGGAGCCTCCCCGGCAGGCCTCTACGGGCCTCCCGTCCTCCCCGGCCTCGTCCGGCCTCCGCCTCTCCTCTCGCGGGCAGCCCGTCCGGGCATTTCGCACGCTAACGTCTCCCTGTCAGCTGCAGCTGTCGCGGGCTACACCTGTTCTCTGTGCCCATTTCCCAGTTCCGGCCTACCCGGCGAGATTCTACGGGGCTCCCGTCCTCCCCGGCCTCGCCGGGCCTCCGCCTCTTCACGCCCGTCCTGGTCGTGGATTGCCCGTCTGGGCGTTTTGCAAGCTAACACCTCCCCATCCGTCCCCAAGTCGCCGGGTTAGACCTGTTCTCTGTGCCCGGTTCCCAGATCCGGACTCCCCGGTGGGCCTCTACGGGCCTCTCGGCCTCGCCCGGCCTCCGCCTCTCCTCCCTCATCCCGGTCGCGGAATGCCCGTACGGGTGTTTCGCACGCTAACGCCTCCCTGTCCGCCACCGCCGCTGCCGCCGGGCTAGACCTGTTCTCCATGCCTGGTACCACCTTCCGACCTCCCTGCCTCCCCAGCCTCACCCGGCCTCCGCCTCTCCTCTCGCGCGCAGTCCGTCCAGGCGTTTCGCACGCTAACGCGTCCCCGTCAGCTGCAGCCGTTGCGGGCTACATCTGTTCTCCGTGCCTGGTTCCCACTTGGAGCCTCCCCGGCAGCCGTCTACGGGCCTCCCAGCCTCTCCCGGCCTCCGCCTCTCTTCCGTCGTCCCGGTCGCGGAACGCCCGTCTGAGTGTTTCGCACGCTAACGCCACACCGTCCGCCCCCGAGTCGCCGGATTAGACCGGTTCTCCATGCCCGGTTCACAGTTCCGGCCTCCGCGGCGGGCCTCTACGGGCCTCCCGGCCTCCCCGTCCTCTCCGGCCTCCGCCTCTCCTCCCCCTTCCCGGGCGTTTAGCACGCTAATGCCTCCTCGTCCGCCACTGCCGTTGCCGGGCTAGACCTGTTCTCCGTGCCCGGTTCCCAGTTCTGGCCTCCCCGGGAGCCCTCTATGGGCCTCTCGGCCTCCCCGGCCTCGCCCGGCCTCCGCCTCTCCTCTCGCGGGCAGCCCGTCCGGGCGTTTCGCACGCTAACGTCTCCCCGTCAGCTGCAGCCGTCGCGGGTTACACCTGTTCTCCGTGCCTGGTTACCAGTTCCGCACTCCCCGGCGGGCCTCTACGGGGCTCCCGTCCTCCCAGTCCTCGCCCGTCCTCCACGTCTCCTCCCCCGTCCCGGGCGTTTCGCACGGTAACACCTCCCTGTCCGCCCCCGAGTCGCCGGGTTAGACCTGTTCTCCATGCCCGGTTCCCAGATCCAGACTCCCCGGCGGGCCTCTACGGGCCTCCCGGCCTCCCCGTCCTCTCCGGCCTCCGCCTCTCCTCCCCCGTCCCGGGCGTTTCGCACGCTAATGCCTCCTCGTCCGCCCCCGAGTCACCGGGTTAGACCTGTTCTCCGTGCCCGGTTCCCAGTTCCGGCCTCCCCGGCAGGCCTCTATGGGGCTCCCGTCCTCCCCAGCCTCGCCCGTCCTCCGCCTCGCCTCCCCCGTCCCGGGCGTTTCGCACGGTAACACCTCCCTGTCCGCCCCCGAGTCGCCGGGTTAGACCTGTTCTCTGTGCCCGGTTCCCAGTTCCGGACTCCCCGGCGGTTCTCTACGGGGCCCCCGTCCTCCCAGTGCTCGCCCGGCCTCCGCCTCTCCACGCCAGTCCCGGTCGCGGAATGCCCGTCCGGGCGTTTCGCACGCTAACGTCTCCCCGTCAGCTGCAGCAGTCGCGGGCTACACCTGTTCTCCGTGCCCGGTTCCCAGTTCCGGCCTCCCCGGCAGGCCTCTACGGGGCTCCCGTCCTCCCAGTCCTCGCCCGTCCTCCGCATCTCCTCCCCCATCCTGGGCGTTTCGCACGCTAACACCTCCCCGTCCGCCCCCGAGTCGCCGGGTTAGACCTGTTCTCCATGCCCGGTTCCCAGTTGGAGCCTCCCCAGCAGCCGTCTACGGGCCTCCTAGCCTCTCTCGGCCTTCGCCTCTCTTCTGTCGTCCCGGTCGCGGAACGCCCGGCTGCGCGTTTCGCACGCTAACGCCTCCCCGTCCGCCCCCGAGTCGCCGGGTTAGACCTGTTCTCCGTGCCCGTTTCCCATTTCCGGACTCTCCGGCGGGCCTCTACGGGCCTCCCGGCCTCCCCCGGCCTCCACCTCTCCTCCCTCATCCCGGTCACGGGCAGCCCGTCCAGGCGTTTCGCACGCTAACGCCTCCCCGTCCGCCCCCGAGTCGCCGTGTTAGACCTCTTTTCCGTGCCCGGTTCCCAGTTCTGGCCTCCCCAGCGGGCCTCTACGGGCCTCCCGGCCTCCCCGGCCTCCCTGGCCTCCGCCTCTCCTCCCCCGTCCCGCGCGTTTCGCACGCTAACGCCTCCCCGTCCGCCCCCGAGTCGCCGGGTTAGACCTGTTCTCCGTGCCTGGTACCACCTTCCGACCTCCCTGCCTCCCCGGCCTCACCCGGCCTCCGCCTCTCCTCTCGCGCGCAGCCCGTCCAGGCGTTTCGCACGCTAACGTCTCCCTGTCAGCTGCATCCGTCGCGGGCTACACCTGTTCTCCATGCCCGGTTCCCAGTTGGAGCCTCCCCGGCAGGCCTCTACGGGCCTCCCATCCTCCCCGGCCTTGTCCAGCCTCCGCCTCTCCTCTCGCGGGCAGCCCGTCCGGGCGTTTCGCACGCTAACGTCTCCCTGTCAGCTGCAGCCGTCGCGGGCTACACCTGTTCTGCGTGCCCATTTCCCAGTTCCGGCCTACCCGGCGAGATTCTACGGGGCTCCCGTCCTCCCCGGCCTCGCCGGGCCTCCGCCTCTTCACGCCCGTCCCAGTCGTGGATTGCCCGTCTGGGCGTTTTGCAAGCTAACACCTCCCCATCCGTCCCCAAGTCGCCGTGTTAGACCTCTTTTCCGTGCCCGGTTCCCAGATCCGGACTCCCCGGCGGGCCTCTACGGGCCTCTCGGCCTCGCCCGGCCTCCGCCTCTCCTCCCTCATCCCGGTCGCGGAATGCCCGTACGGGTGTTTCGCACGCTAACGCCTCCCTGTCCGCCACCGCCGCTGCCGCCGGGCTAGACCTGTTCTCCATGCCTGGTACCACCTTCCGACCTCCCTGCCTCCCCCGCCTCACCCGGCCTCCGCCTCTCCTCTCGCGCGCAGTCCGTCCAGGCGTTTCGCACGCTAACGTCTCCCTGTCAGCTGCAGCTGTCGCGGGCTACACCTGTTCTCTGTGCCCATTTCCCAGTTCCGGCCTACCCGGCGAGATTCTACGGGGCTCCCGTCCTCCCCGGCCTCGCCCGGCCTCTGCCTCTCCTCCCCCGTCCCCGGCGTTTCGCACGCTAACGCCTCCCTGTCCGCCACCGCCGCTGCCGCCGGGCTAGACCTGTTCTCCATGCCTGGTACCACCTTCCGACCTCCCTGCCTCCCCAGCCTCCCCTGGCCTCCGCCTCTCCTCCCTCGTCCCGGTCGCGGGCAGCCCGTCCAGGCGTTTCGCACGCTAACGCGTCCCCGTCAGCTGCAGCCGTTGCGGGCTACATCTGTTCTCCGTGCCCGGTTCCCACTTGGAGCCTCCCCGGCAGCCGTCTACGGGCCTCCCAGCCTCTCCCGGCCTCCGCCTCTCTTCCGTCGTCCCGGTCGCGGAACGCCCGTCTGAGTGTTTCGCACGCTAACGCCGACCCGTCCGCCCCCGAGTCGCCGGGTTAGACCTGTTCTCTGTGCCCGGTTCCCAGTTCCGGACTCCCTCGCCCGGCCTCCGCCTCTCCTCTCGCGGGCAGCCTGTCCGGGCGTTTCGCACGCTAACGTCTCCCCGTCAGCTGCAGCCGTCGCGGGTTACACCTGTTCTCCGTGCCTGGTTCCCAGTTCCGCACTCCCCGGCGGGCCTCTACGGGGCTCCCGTCCTCCCAGTCCTCGCCCGTCCTCCACGTCTCCTCCCCCGTCCCGGGCGTTTCGCACGGTAACACCTCCCTGTCCGCCCCCGAGTCGCCGGGTTAGACCTGTTCTCCATGCCCGGTTCCCAGATCCAGACTCCCCGGCGGGCCTCTACGGGCCTCCCGGCCTCCCCGTCCTCTCCGGCCTCCGCCTCTCCTCCCCCGTCCCGGGCGTTTCGCACGCTAATGCCTCCTCGTCCGCCACTGCCGTTGCCAGGCTAGACCTGTTCTCCGTGCCCGGTTCCCAGTTCTGGCCTCCCCGGCAGGCCTCTACGGGTATCCCGGCCTCCCCGGCCTCCCCAGCCTCCACCTCTCTGCCCCTGTCGCGGACATTTCACACGCTAACGCCTCCCCGTCCGTACCCGAGTCGCTAGGTTAGACCGGTTCTCTGTGCCCGGTTCCCAGTTCTGGCCTCCCCGGGAGCCCTCTATGGGCCTCCCGGCCTCCCCGTCCTCTCCGGCCTCCGCCTCTCCTCCCCCGTCCCGGGCGTTTCGCACGGTAACACCTCCCTGTCCGCCCCCGAGTCGCCGGGTTAGACCTGTTCTCTGTGCCCGGTTCCCAGTTCCGGACTCCCCGGCGGTTCTCTACGGGGCCCCCGTCCTCCCAGTGCTCGCCCGGCCTCCGCCTCTCCACACCAGTCCCGGTCGCGGAATGCCCGTCCGGGCGTTTCGCACGCTAACGTCTCCCCGTCAGCTGCAGCAGTCGCGGGCTACACCTGTTCTCCGTGCCCGGTTCCCAGTTCCGGCCTCCCCGGCAGGCCTCTACGGGGCTCCCGTCCTCCCAGTCCTCGCCCGTCCTCCGCATCTCCTCCCCCATCCTGGGCGTTTCGCACGCTAACACCTCCCCGTCCGCCCCCGAGTCGCCGGGTT
The DNA here is from genome assembly GCA_027574665.1 of Rhynochetos jubatus. Classification (NCBI taxonomy): domain Eukaryota; kingdom Metazoa; phylum Chordata; class Aves; order Eurypygiformes; family Rhynochetidae; genus Rhynochetos; species Rhynochetos jubatus. Next base: position 35,177 of record JAQBHY010000061.1, on the reverse strand, counting down.
AGACCTGTTCTCCATGCCCGGTTCCCAGTTGGAGCCTCCCCAGCAGCCGTCTACGGGCCTCCCAGCCTCTCTCGGCCTTCGCCTCTCTTCTGTCGTCCCGGTCGCGGAACGCCCGGCTGCGCGTTTCGCACGCTAACGCCTCCCCGTTCGCCCCCGAGTCGCCGGGTTAGACCTCTTTTCCGTGCCCGGTTCCCAGTTCTGGCCTCCCCAGCGGGCCTCTACGGGCCTCCCGGCCTCCCTGGCCTCCGCCTCTCCTCCCCCGTCCCGGGCGTTTCGCACGCTAACGCCTCCCTGTCAGCTGCATCCGTCGCGGGCTACACCTGTTCTCCATGCCCGGTTCCCAGTTGGAGCCTCCCCGGCAGGCCTCTACGGGCCTCCCGTCCTCCCCGGCCTCGTCCGGCCTCCGCCTCTCCTCTCGCGGGCAGCCCGTCCGGGCGTTTCGCACGCTAACGTCTCCCTGTCAGCTGCAGCTGTCGCGGGCTACACCTGTTCTGCGTGCCCATTTCCCAGTTCCGGCCTACCCGGCGAGATTCTACGGGGCTCCCGTCCTCCCCGGCCTCGCCGGGCCTCCGCCTCTTCACGCCCGTCCCGGTCGTGGATTGCCCGTCTGGGCGTTTTGCAAGCTAACACCTCCCCATCCGTCCCCAAGTCGCTGTGTTAGACCTCTTTTCCGTGCCCGGTTCCCAGATCCGGACTCCCCGGCGGGCCTCTACGGGCCTCTCGGCCTCGCCCGGCCTCCGCCTCTCCTCCCTCATCCCGGTCGCGGAATGCCCGTACGGGTGTTTCGCACGCTAACGCCTCCCCGTCCGCCCCCGAGTCGCCGGGCTAGACCTGTTCTCCATGCCTGGTACCACCTTCCGACCTCCCTGCCTCCCCAGCCTCACCCGGCCTCCGCCTCTCCTCTCGCGCGCAGTCCGTCCAGGCGTTTCGCACGCTAACGTCTCCCTGTCAGCTGCAGCTGTCGCGGGCTACACCTGTTCTCTGTGCCCATTTCCCAGTTCCGGCCTACCCGGCGAGATTCTACGGGGCTCCCGTCCTCCCCGGCCTCGCCCGGCCTCTGCCTCTCCTCCCCCGTCCCGGGCGTTTCGCATGCTAACGCCTCCCCGTCCGCCCCCGAGTCGCCGGGTTAGACCAGTTCTCCGTGCCTGGTGCCCAGCTCAGGCCTCCCCGGCAGGCCTGTATGGGCCTCCCGTCCTGCCCGGCCTCCGCCTCTCCTCCCTCATCCCGGTCGCGGGCAGCCCGTCCCGGTGTTTCGCACGCTAACGCCTCCCTGTCCGCCACCGCCGCTGCCGCCGGGCTAGACCTGTTCTCCATGCCTGGTACCACCTTCCGACCTCCCTGCCTCCCCAGCCTCCCCTGGCCTCCGCCTCTCCTCCCTCGTCCCGGTCGCGGGCAGCCCGTCCAGGCGTTTCGCACGCTAACGCGTCCCCGTCAGCTGCAGCCGTTGCAGGCTACATCTGTTCTCCGTGCCTGGTTCCCACTTGGAGCCTCCCTGGCAGCCGTCTACGGGCCTCCCAGCCTCTCCCGGCCTCCGCCTCTCTTCCGTCGTCCCGGTCGCGGAACGCCCGAGTGTTTCGCACGCTAACGCCGACCCGTCCGCCCCCGAGTCGCCGGGTTAGACCGGTTCTCCATGCCCGGTTCACAGTTCCGGCCTCCGCGGCAGGCCTCTACGGGCCTCCCGGCCTCCCTGTCCTCTCCGGCCTCCGCCTCTCCTCCCCCTTCCCGGGCGTTTAGCACGCTAATGCCTCCTCGTCCGCCACTGCCGTTGCCGGGCTAGACCTGTTCTCCGTGCCCGGTTCCCAGTTCTGGCCTCCCCGGGAGCCCTCTATGGGCCTCTCGGCCTCCCCGGCCTCGCCCGGCCTCCGCCTCTCCTCTCGCGGGCAGCCCGTCCGGGCGTTTCGCACGCTAACGTCTCCCCGTCAGCTGCAGCCGTCGCGGGTTACACCTGTTCTCCGTGCCTGGTTCCCAGTTCCGCACTCCCCGGCGGGCCTCTACGGGGCTCCCGTCCTCCCAATCCTCGCCCGTCCTCCACGTCTCCTCCCCCGTCCCGGGCGTTTCGCACGGTAACACCTCCCTGTCCGTCCCCGAGTCGCCAGGCTAGACCTGTTCTCCGTGCCCGGTTCCCAGTTCTGGCCTCCCCGGCAGACCTCTACGGGTATCCCGGCCTCCCCGGCCTCCCCAGCCTCCACCTCTCTGCCCCTGTCGCGGACATTTCACACGCTAACGCCTCCCCGTCCGTACCCGAGTCGCTAGGTTAGACCGGTTCTCTGTGCCCGGTTCCCAGTTCTGGCCTCCCCGGGAGCCCTCTATGGGCCTCCCGGCCTCCCCGTCCTCTCCGGCCTCCGCCTCTCCTCCCCCGTCCCGGGCGTTTCGCACGGTAACACCTCCCTGTCCGCCCCCGAGTCGCCGGGTTAGACCTGTTCTCTGTGCCCGGTTCCCAGTTCCGGACTCCCCGGCGGTTCTCTACGGGGCCCCCGTCCTCCCAGTGCTCGCCCGGCCTCCGCCTCTCCACGCCAGTCCTGGTCGCGGAATGCCCGTCCGGGCGTTTCGCACGCTAACGTCTCCCCGTCAGCTGCAGCAGTCGCGGGCTACACCTGTTCTCCGTGCCTGTTTCCCAGTTCCGCCCTACCCGGCAGGCCTCTACGGGGCTCCCGTCCTCCCAGTCCTCGCCCGTCCTCCGCATCTCCTCCCCCATCCTGGGCGTTTCGCACGCTAACACCTCCCCGTCCGCCCCCGAGTCGCCGGGTTAGACCTGTTCTCCATGCCCGGTTCCCAGTTGGAGCCTCCCCAGCAGCCGTCTACGGGCCTCCTAGCCTCTCTCGGCCTTCGCCTCTCTTCTGTCGTCCCGGTCGCGGAACGCCCGGCTGCGCGTTTCGCACGCTAACGCCTCCCCGTCCGCCCCCGAGTCGCCGTGTTAGACCTCTTTTCCGTGCCCGGTTCCCAGTTCTGTCCTCCCCAGCGGGCCTCTACGGGCCTCCCGGCCTCCCCGGCCTCCCTGGCCTCCGCCTCTCCTCCCCCGTCCCGGGCGTTTCGCACGCTAACGCCTCCCTGTCAGCTGCATCCGTCGCGGGCTACACCTGTTCTCCATGCCCGGTTCCCAGTTGGAGCCTCCCCGGCAGGCCTCTATGGGCCTCCCGTCCTCCCCGGCCTCGTCCGGCCTCCGCCTCTCCTCTCGCGGGCAGCCTGTCCGGGCATTTCGCACGCTAACGTCTCCCTGTCAGCTGCAGCTGTCGCGGGCTACACCTGTTCTGCGTGCCCATTTCCCAGTTCCGGCCTACCCGGCGAGATTCTACGGGGCTCCCGTCCTCCCCGGCCTCGCCGGGCCTCCGCCTCTTCACGCCCGTCCCGGTCGTGGATTGCCCGTCTGGGCGTTTTGCAAGCTAACACCTCCCCATCCGTCCCCAAGTCGCCGGGTTAGACCTGTTCTCTGTGCCCATTTCCCAGTTCCGGCCTACCCGGCGAGATTCTACGGGGCTCCCGTCCTCCCCGGCCTCGCCCGGCCTCTGCCTCTCCTCCCCCGTCCCGGGCGTTTCGCACGCTAACGCCTCCCCGTCCGCCCCCGAGTCGCCGGGTTAGACCAGTTCTCCGTGCCTGGTGCCCAGCTCAGGCCTCCCCGGCAGGCCTGTATGGGCCTCCCGTCCTGCCCGGCCTCCGCCTCTCCTCCCTCATCCCGGTCGCGGGCAGCCCGTCCCGGTGTTTCGCACGCTAACGCCTCCCTGTCCGCCACCGCCGCTGCCGCCGGGCTAGACCTGTTCTCCATGCCTGGTACCACCTTCCGACCTCCCTGCCTCCCCAGCCTCCCCTGGCCTCCGCCTCTCCTCCCTCGTCCTGGTCGCGGGCAGCCCGTCCAGGCGTTTCGCACGCTAACGCGTCCCCGTCAGCTGCAGCCGTTGCAGGCTACATCTGTTCTCCGTGCCTGGTTCCCACTTGGAGCCTCCCCGGCAGCCGTCTACGGGCCTCCCAGCCTCTCCCGGCCTCCGCCTCTCTTCCGTCGTCCCGGTCGCGGAACGCCCGAGTGTTTCGCACGCTAACGCCGCCCCGTCCGCCCCCGAGTCGCCGGGTTAGACCGGTTCTCCATGCCCGGTTCACAGTTCCGGCCTCCGCGGCAGGCCTCTACGGGCCTCCCGGCCTCCCTGTCCTCTCCGGCCTCCGCCTCTCCTCCCCCTTCCCGGGCGTTTCGCACGCTAATGCCTCCTCGTCCGCCACTGCCGTTGCCGGGCTAGACCTGTTCTCCGTGCCCGGTTCCCAGTTCTGGCCTCCCCGGGAGCCCTCTATGGGCCTCTCGGCCTCCCCGGCCTCGCCCGGCCTCCGCCTCTCCTCTCGCGGGCAGCCCGTCCGGGCGTTTCGCACGCTAACGTCTCCCCGTCAGCTGCAGCCGTCGCGGGTTACACCTGTTCTCCGTGCCTGGTTCCCAGTTCCGCACTCCCCGGCGGGCCTCTACGGGGCTCCCGTCCTCCCAATCCTCGCCCGTCCTCCACGTCTCCTCCCCCGTCCCGGGCGTTTCGCACGGTAACACCTCCCTGTCCGTCCCCGAGTCGCCAGGCTAGACCTGTTCTCCGTGCCCGGTTCCCAGTTCTGGCCTCCCCGGCAGGCCTCTACGGGTATCCCGGCCTCCCCGGCCTCCCCAGCCTCCACCTCTCTGCCCCTGTCGCGGACATTTCACACGCTAACGCCTCCCCGTCCGTACCCGAGTCGCTAGGTTAGACCGGTTCTCTGTGCCCGGTTCCCAGTTCTGGCCTCCCCGGGAGCCCTCTATGGGCCTCCCGGCCTCCCCGTCCTCTCCGGCCTCCGCCTCTCCTCCCCCGTCCCGGGCGTTTCGCACGGTAACACCTCCCTGTCCGCCCCCGAGTCGCCGGGTTAGACCTGTTCTCTGTGCCCGGTTCCCAGTTCCGGACTCCCCGGCGGTTCTCTACGGGGCCCCCGTCCTCCCAGTGCTCGCCCGGCCTCCGCCTCTCCACGCCAGTCCTGGTCGCGGAATGCCCGTCCGGGCGTTTCGCACGCTAACGTCTCCCCGTCAGCTGCAGCAGTCGCGGGCTACACCTGTTCTCCGTGCCTGTTTCCCAGTTCCGCCCTACCCGGCAGGCCTCTACGGGGCTCCCGTCCTCCCAGTCCTCGCCCGTCCTCCGCATCTCCTCCCCCATCCTGGGCGTTTCGCACGCTAACACCTCCCCGTCCGCCCCCGAGTCGCCGGGTTAGACCTGTTCTCCATGCCCGGTTCCCAGTTGGAGCCTCCCCAGCAGCCGTCTACGGGCCTCCTAGCCTCTCTCGGCCTTCGCCTCTCTTCTGTCGTCCCGGTCGCGGAACGCCCGGCTGCGCGTTTCGCACGCTAACGCCTCCCCGTCCGCCCCCGAGTCGCCGTGTTAGACCTCTTTTCCGTGCCCGGTTCCCAGTTCTGTCCTCCCCAGCGGGCCTCTACGGGCCTCCCGGCCTCCCCGGCCTCCCTGGCCTCCGCCTCTCCTCCCCCGTCCCGGGCGTTTCGCACGCTAACGCCTCCCTGTCAGCTGCATCCGTCGCGGGCTACACCTGTTCTCCATGCCCGGTTCCCAGTTGGAGCCTCCCCGGCAGGCCTCTATGGGCCTCCCGTCCTCCCCGGCCTCGTCCGGCCTCCGCCTCTCCTCTCGCGGGCAGCCTGTCCGGGCATTTCGCACGCTAACGTCTCCCTGTCAGCTGCAGCTGTCGCGGGCTACACCTGTTCTGCGTGCCCATTTCCCAGTTCCGGCCTACCCGGCGAGATTCTACGGGGCTCCCGTCCTCCCCGGCCTCGCCGGGCCTCCGCCTCTTCACGCCCGTCCCGGTCGTGGATTGCCCGTCTGGGCGTTTTGCAAGCTAACACCTCCCCATCCGTCCCCAAGTCGCCGGGTTAGACCTGTTCTCTGTGCCCGGTTCCCAGATCCGGACTCCCCGGTGGGCCTCTACGGGCCTCTCGGCCTCGCCCGGCCTCCGCCTCTCCTCCCTCATCCCGGTCGCGGAATGCCCGTACGGGTGTTTCGCACGCTAACGCCTCCCTGTCCGCCACCGCCGCTGCCGCCGGGCTAGACCTGTTCTCCATGCCTGGTACCACCTTCCGACCTCCCTGCCTCCCCAGCCTCACCCGGCCTCCGCCTCTCCTCTCGCGCGCAGTCCGTCCAGGCGTTTCGCACGCTAACGTCTCCCTGTCAGCTGCAGCTGTCGCGGGCTACACCTGTTCTGCGTGCCCATTTCCCAGTTCCGGCCTACCCGGCGAGATTCTACGGGGCTCCCGTCCTCCCCGGCCTCGCCCGGCCTCTGCCTCTCCTCCCCCGTCCCGGGCGTTTCGCACGCTAACGCCTCCCCGTCCGCCCCCGAGTCGCCGGGTTAGACCAGTTCTCCGTGCCTGGTGCCCAGCTCAGGCCTCCCCGGCAGGCCTGTACGGGCCTCCCGTCCTGCCCGGCCTCCGCCTCTCCTCCCTCATCCCGGTCGCGGGCAGCCCGTCCCGGTGTTTCGCACGCTAACGCCTCCCTGTCCGCCACCGCCGCTGCCCCCGGGCTAGACCTGTTCTCCATGCCTGGTACCACCTTCCGACCTCCCTGCCTCCCCAGCCTCCCCTGGCCTCCGCCGCTCCTCCCTCGTCCCGGTCGCGGGCAGCCCGTCCAGGCGTTTCGCACGCTAACGCGTCCCCGTCAGCTGCAGCCGTTGCGGGCTACATCTGTTCTCCGTGCCCGGTTCCCACTTGGAGCCTCCCCGGCAGCCGTCTACGGGCCTCCCAGCCTCTCCCGGCCTCCGCCTCTCTTCCGTCGTCCCGGTCGCGGAACGCCCGTCTGAGTGTTTCGCACGCTAACGCCGCCCCGTCCGCCCCCGAGTCGCCGGGTTAGACCGGTTCTCCATGCCCGGTTCACAGTTCCGGCCTCCGCGGCAGGCCTCTACGGGCCTCCCGGCCTCCCCGTCCTCTCCGGCCTCCGCCTCTCCTCCCCCTTCCCGGGCGTTTAGCACGCTAATGCCTCCTCGTCCGCCACTGCCGTTGCCAGGCTAGACCTGTTCTCCGTGCCCGGTTCCCAGTTCTGGCCTCCCCGGGAGCCCTCTATGGGCCTCTCGGCCTCCCCGGCCTCGCCCGGCCTCCGCCTCTCCTCTCGCGGGCAGCCCGTCTGGGCGTTTCGCACGCTAACGTCTCCCCATCAGCTGCAGCCGTCGCGGGTTACACCTGTTCTCTGTGCCTGGTTCCCAGTTCCGCACTCCCCGGCGGGCCTCTACGGGGCTCCCGTCCTCCCAGTCCTCGCCCGTCCTCCACGTCTCCTCCCCCGTCCCGGGCGTTTCGCACGGTAACACCTCCCTGTCCGCCCCCGAGTCGCCGGGTTAGACCTGTTCTCCGTGCCCGGTTCCCTGATCCAGACTCCCCGGCGGGCCTCTACGGGCCTCCCGGCCTCCCCGTCCTCTCCAGCCTCCGCCTCTCCTCCCCCGTCCCGGGCGTTTCGCACGGTAATGCCTCGTCGTCCGCCCCCGAGTCGCCGGGTTAGACCTGTTCTCCGTGCCCGGTTCCCAGTTCCGGCCTCCCCGGCAGGCCTCTATGGGGCTCCCGTCCTCCCCAGCCTCGCCCGTTCTCCTCCTCGCCTCCCCCGTCCCGGGCGTTTCGCACGGTAACACCTCCCTGTCCGCCCCCGAGTCGCCGGGTTAGACCTGTTCTCTGTGCCCGGTTCCCTGATCCGGACTCCCCGGTGGGCCTCTACGGGCCTCTCGACCTCGCCCGGCCTCCGCCTCTCCTCCCTCATCCCGGTCGCGGAATGCCCGTACGGGTGTTTCGCACGCTAACGCCTCCCTGTCCGCCACCGCCGCTGCCGCTGGGCTAGACCTGTTCTCCATGCCTGGTACCACCTTCCGACCTCCCTGCCTCCCCAGCCTCACCCGGCCTCCGCCTCTCCTCTCGCGCGCAGTCCGTCCAGGCGTTTCGCACGCTAACGCCTCCCCGTCCGCCCCCGAGTCGCCGGGTGAGACCTGTTCTCCGTGCCTGGTACCACCTTCCGACCTCCCTGCCTCCCCGGCCTCACCCGGCCTCCGCCTCTCCTCTCGCGCGCAGCCCGTCCAGGCGTTTCGCACGCTAACGTCTCCCTGTCAGCTGCATCCGTCGCGGGCTACACCTGTTCTCCATGCCCGGTTCCCAGTTGGAGCCTCCCCGGCAGGCCTCTACGGGCCTCCCGTCCTCCCCGGCCTCGTCCGGCCTCCGCCTCTCCTCTCGCGGTCAGCCCGTCCGGGCATTTCGCACGCTAACGTCTCCCTGTCAGCTGCAGCTGTCGCGGGCTACACCTGTTCTGCGTGCCCATTTCCCAGTTCCGGCCTACCCGGCGAGATTCTACGGGGCTCCCGTCCTCCCCGGCCTCGCCGGGCCTCCGCCTCTTCACGCCCGTCCCGGTCGTGGATTGCCCGTCTGGGCGTTTTGCAAGCTAACACCTCCCCATCCGTCCCCAAGTCGCCTGGTTAGACCTGTTCTCTGTGCCCGGTTCCCAGATCCGGACTCCCCGGTGGGCCTCTATGGGCCTCTCGGCCTCGCCCGGCCTCCGCCTCTCCTCCCTCATCCCGGTCGCGGAATGCCCGTACGGGTGTTTCGCACGCTAACGCCTCCCTGTCCGCCACCGCCGCTGCCGCCGGGCTAGACCTGTTCTCCATGCCTGGTACCACCTTCCGACCTCCCTGCCTCCCCAGCCTCACCCGGCCTCCGCCTCTCCTCTCGCGCGCAGTCCGTCCAGGCGTTTCGCACGCTAACGTCTCCCTGTCAGCTGCAGCTGTCGCGGGCTACACCTGTTCTCTGTGCCCATTTCCCAGTTCCGGCCTACCCGGCGAGATTCTACGGGGCTCCCGTCCTCCCCGGCCTCGCCCGGCCTCTGCCTCTCCTCCCCCGTCCCGGGCGTTTCGCACGCTAACACCTCCCCGTCCGCCCCCGAGTCGCCGGGTTAGACCAGTTCTCCGTGCCTGGTTCCCAGCTCAGGCCTCCCCGGCAGGCCTGTACGGGCCTCCCGTCCTGCCCGGCCTCCGCCTCTCCTCCCTCATCCCGGTCGCGGGCAGCCCGTCCGGGTGTTTCGCACGCTAACACCTCCCTGTCCGCCACCGCCGCTGCCGCCGGGCTAGACCTGTTCTCCATGCCTGGTACCACCTTCCGACCTCCCTGCCTCCCCAGCCTCCCCTGGCCTCCGCCGCTCCTCCCTCGTCCCGGTCGCGGGCAGCCCGTCCAGGCGTTTCGCACGCTAACGCGTCCCCGTCAGCTGCAGCCGTTGCGGGCTACATCTGTTCTCCGTGCCCGGTTCCCACTTGGAGCCTCCCTGGCAGCCGTCTACGGGCCTCCCAGCCTCTCCCGGCCTCCGCCTCTCTTCCGTCGTCCCGGTCGCGGAACGCCCGTCTGAGTGTTTCGCACGCTAACGCCGCCCCGTCCGCCCCCGAGTCGCCGGGTTAGACCGGTTCTCCATGCCCGGTTCACAGTTCCGGCCTCCGCGGCAGGCCTCTCCGGGCCTCCCGGCCTCCCCGTCCTCTCCGGCCTCCGCCTCTCCTCCCCCTTCCCGGGCGTTTAGCACGCTAATGCCTCCTCGTCCGCCACTGCCGTTGCCGGGCTAGACCTGTTCTCCGTGCCCGGTTCCCAGTTCTGGCCTCCCCGGGAGCCCTCTATGGGCCTCTCGGCCTCCCCGGCCTCGCCCGGCCTCCGCCTCTCCTCTCGCGGGCAGCCCGTCCGGGCGTTTCGCACGCTAACGTCTCCCCGTCAGCTGCAGCCGTCGCGGGTTACACCTGTTCTCCGTGCCTGGTTCCCAGTTCCGCACTCCCCGGTGGGCCTCTACGGGGCTCCCGTCCTCCCAGTCCTCGCCCGTCCTCCACGTCTCCTCCCCCGTCCGGGCGTTTCGCACGCTAACGTCTCCCTGTCAGGTGCATCCGTCGCGGGCTACACCTGTTCTGCGTGCCCATTTCCCAGTTCCGGCCTACCCGGCGAGATTCTACGGGGCTCCCGTCCTCCCCGGCCTCGCCGGGCCTCCGCCTCTTCACGCCCGTCCCGGTCGTGGATTGCCCGTCTGGGCGTTTTGCAAGCTAACACCTCCCCATCCGTCCCCAAGTCGCTGTGTTAGACCTCTTTTCCGTGCCCGGTTCCCAGATCCGGACTCCCCGGCGGGCCTCTACGGGCCTCTCGGCCTCGCCCGGCCTCCGCCTCTCCTCCCGCATCCCGGTCGCGGAATGCCCGTACGGGTGTTTCGCACGCTAACGCCTCCCTGTCCGCCACCGCCGCTGCCGCCGGGCTAGACCTGTTCTCCATGCCTGGTACCACCTTCCGACCTCCCTGCCTCCCCCGCCTCACCCGGCCTCCGCCTCTCCTCTCGCGCGCAGTCCGTCCAGGCGTTTCGCACGCTAACGTCTCCCTGTCAGCTGCAGCTGTCGCGGGCTACACCTGTTCTCTGTGCCCATTTCCCAGTTCCGGCCTACCCGGCGAGATTCTACGGGGCTCCCGTCCTCCCCGGCCTCGCCCGGCCTCTGCCTCTCCTCCCCCGTCCCGGGCGTTTCGCACGCTAACGCCTCCCTGTCCGCCACCGCCGCTGCCGCCGGGCTAGACCTGTTCTCCATGCCTGGTACCACCTTCCGACCTCCCTGCCTCCCCAGCCTCCACTGGCCTCCGCCTCTCCTCCCTCGTCCCGGTCGCGGGCAGCCCGTCCAGGCGTTTCGCACGCTAACGCGTCCCCGTCAGCTGCAGCCGTTGCAGGCTACATCTGTTCTCCTTGCCTGGTTCCCACTTGGAGCCTCCCCAGCAGCCGTCTACGGGCCTCCCAGCCTCTCCCGGCCTCCGCCTCTCTTCCGTCGTCCCGGTCGCGGAATGCCCGTCCGGGCGTTTCGCACGCTAACGTCTCCCCGTCAGCTGCAGCAGTCGCGGGCTACACCTGTTCTCCGTGCCTGTTTCCCAGTTCCGCCCTACCCGGCAGGCCTCTACGGGGCTCCCGTCCTCCCAGTCCTCGCCCGTCCTCCGCATCTCCTCCCCCATCCTGGGCGTTTCGCACGCTAACACCTCCCCGTCCGCCCCCGAGTCGCCGGGTTAGACCTGTTCTCCATGCCCGGTTCCCAGTTGGAGCCTCCCCAGCAGCCGTCTACGGGCCTCCTAGCCTCTCTCGGCCTTCGCCTCTCTTCTGTCGTCCCGGTCGCGGAACGCCCGGCTGCGCGTTTCGCACGCTAACGCCTCCCCGTCCGCCCCCGAGTCGCCGGGTTAGACCTGTTCTCCGTGCCCGTTTCCCATTTCCGGACTCTCCGGCGGGCCTCTACGGGCCTCCCGGCCTCCCCCGGCCTCCACCTCTCCTCCCTCATCCCGGTCGCGGGCAGCCCGTCCAGGCGTTTCGCACGCTAACGCCTCCCCGTCCGCCCCCGAGTCGCCGTGTTAGACCTCTTTTCCGTGCCCGGTTCCCAGTTCTGGCCTCCCCAGCGGGCCTCTACGGGCCTCCCGCCCTCCCCGGCCTCCCTGGCCTCCGCCTCTCCTCCCCCGTCCCGGGCGTTTCGCACGCTAACGCCTCCCTGTCCACCACCGCCGCTGCCGCCGGGCTAGACCTGTTCTCCATGCCTGGTACCACCTTCCGACCTCCCTGCCTCCCCAGCCTCCCCTGGCCTCCGCCTCTCCTCCCTCGTCACGGTCGCGGGCAGCCCGTCCAGGCGTTTCGCACGCTAACGCCGCCCCGTCCGCCCCCGAGTCGCCGGGTTAGACCGGTTCTCCATGCCCGGTTCACAGTTCCGGCCTCCGCGGCAGGCCTCTACGGGCCTCCCGGCCTCCCCGTCCTCTCCGGCCTCCGCCTCTCCTCCCCCTTCCCGGGCGTTTCGCACGCTAATGCCTCCTCGTCCGCCACTGCCGTTGCCGGGCTAGACCTGTTCTCCGTGCCCGGTTCCCAGTTCTGGCCTCCCCGGGAGCCCTCTATGGGCCTCTCGGCCTCCCCGGCCTCGCCCGGCCTCCGCCTCTCCTCTCGCGGGCAGCCCGTCCGGGCGTTTCGCACGCTAACGTCTCCCCGTCAGCTGCAGCCGTCGCGGGTTACACCTGTTCTCCGTGCCTGGTTCCCAGTTCCGCACTCCCCGGCGGGCCTCTACGGGGCTCCCGTCCTCCCAGTCCTCGCCCGTCCTCCACGTCTCCTCCCCCGTCCCGGGCGTTTCGCACGGTAACACCTCCCCGTCCGCCCCCGAGTCGCCGGGTTAGACCTGTTCTCCATGCCTGGTTCCCAGATCCAGACTCCCCGGCGGGCCTCTACGGGCCTCCCGGCCTCCCCGTCCTCTCCGGCCTCCGCCTCTCCTCCCCCGTCCCGGGCGTTTCGCACGCTAATGCCTCCTCGTCCGCCCCCGAGTCGCCGGGTTAGACCTGTTCTCCGTGCCCGGTTCCCAGTTCCGGCCTCCCCGGCAGGCCTCTATGGGGCTCCCGTCCTCCCCAGCCTCGCCCGTCCTCCGCCTCGCCTCCCCCGTCCCGGGCGTTTCGCACGGTAACACCTCCCTGTCCGCCCCCGAGTCGCCGGGTTAGACCTGTTCTCTGTGCCCGGTTCCCAGTTCCGGACTCCCCGGCGGTTCTCTACAGGGCCCCCGTCCTCCCAGTGCTCGCCCGGCCTCCGCCTCTCCACGCCAGTCCCGGTCGCGGAATGCCCGTCCGGGCGTTTCGCACGCTAACGTCTCCCCGTCAGCTGCAGCAGTCGCGGGCTACACCTGTTCTCCGTGCCTGTTTCCCAGTTCCGCCCTACCCGGCAGGCCTCTACGGGGCTCCCGTCCTCCCAGTCCTCGCCCGTCCTCCGCATCTCCTCCCCCATCCTGGGCGTTTCGCACGCTAACACCTCCCCGTCCGCCCCCGAGTCGCCGGGTTAGACCTGTTCTCCATGCCCGGTTCCCAGTTGGAGCCTCCCCAGCAGCCGTCTACGGGCCTCCTAGCCTCTCTCGGCCTTCGCCTCTCTTCTGTTGTCCCGGTCGCGGAACGCCCGGCTGCGCGTTTCGCACGCTAACGCCTCCCCGTCCGCCCCCGAGTCGCCGGGTTAGACCTGTTCTCCGTGCCTGGTACCACCTTCCGACCTCCCTGCCTCCCCGGCCTCACCCGGCCTCCGCCTCTCCTCTCGCGCGCAGCCCGTCCAGGCGTTTCGCACGCTAACGTCTCCCCGTCAGCTGCAGCAGTTGCGGGCTACACCTGTTCTCTGTGCCTGGTTCCCAGTTCCGCACTCCCCGGCGGGCCTCCACGGGGCTCCCATCCTCCCAGTCCTCGCCCGTCCTCCACGTCTCCTCCCCCATCCTGGGCGTTTCGCACGCTAACACCTCCCCGTCCGCCCCCGAGTCGCCGGGTTAGACCTGTTCTCCATGCCCGGTTCCCAGATCCAGACTCCCCGGCGGGCCTCTACGGGGCTCCCGGCCTCCCCGTCCTCTCCGGCCTCCGCCTCTCCTCCCCCGTCCCGGGCGTTTCGCACGCTAATGCCTCCTCGTCCGCCCCCGAGTCGCCGGGTTAGACCTGTTCTCCGTGCCCGGTTCCCAGTTCCGGCCTCCCCGGCAGGCCTCTATGGGGCTCCCGTCCTCCCCAGCCTCGCCCGTCCTCCGCCTCGCCTCCCCCGTCCCGGGCGTTTCGCACGGTAACACCTCCCTGTCCGCCCCCGAGTCGCCGGGTTAGACCTGTTCTCTGTGCCCGGTTCCCAGTTCCGGACTCCCCGGCGGTTCTCTACAGGGCCCCCGTCCTCCCAGTGCTCGCCCGGCCTCCGCCTCTCCACGCCAGTCCCGGTCGCGGAATGCCCGTCCGGGCGTTTCGCACGCTAACGTCTCCCCGTCAGCTGCAGCAGTCGCGGGCTACACCTGTTCTCCGTGCCTGTTTCCCAGTTCCGCCCTACCCGGCAGGCCTCTACGGGGCTCCCGTCCTCCCAGTCCTCGCCCGTCCTCCGCATCTCCTCCCCCATCCTGGGCGTTTCGCACGCTAACACCTCCCCGTCCGCCCCCGAGTCGCCGGGTTAGACCTGTTCTCCATGCCCAGTTCCCAGTTGGAGCCTCCCCAGCAGCCGTCTACGGGCCTCCTAGCCTCTCTCGGCCTTCGCCTCTCTTCTGTCGTCCCGGTCGCGGAACGCCCGGCTGCGCGTTTCGCACGCTAACGCCTCCCCGTCCGCCCCCGAGTCGCCGGGTTAGACCTGTTCTCCGTGCCCGTTTCCCATTTCCGGACTCTCCGGCGGGCCTCTACGGGCCTCCCGGCCTCCCCCGGCCTCCACCTCTCCTCCCTCATCCCGGTCGCGGGCAGCCCGTCCAGGCGTTTCGCACGCTAACGCCTCCCCGTCCGCCCCCGAATCACCGTGTTAGACCTCTTTTCCGTGCCCGGTTCCCAGTTCTGGCCTCCCCGGCGGGCCTCTACGGGCCTCCCGGCCTCCCCGGCCTCCCTGGCCTCCGCCTCTCCTCCCCCGTCCCGGGCGTTTCGCACGCTAACGCCTCCCCGTCCGCCCCCGAGTCGCCGGGTTAGACCTGTTCTCCGTGCCTGGTACCACCTTCCGACCTCCCTGCCTCCCCGGCCTCACCCGGCCTCCGCCTCTCCTCTCGCGCGCAGTCCGTCCAGGCGTTTCGCACGCTAACGTCTCCCTGTCAGGTGCATCCGTCGCGGGCTACACCTGTTCTGCGTGCCCATTTCCCAGTTCCGGCCTACCCGGCGAGATTCTACGGGGCTCCCGTCCTCCCCGGCCTCGCCGGGCCTCCGCCTCTTCACGCCCGTCCCGGTCGTGGATTGCCCGTCTGGGCGTTTTGCAAGCTAACACCTCCCATCCGTCCCCAAGTCGCCGGGTTAGACCTGTTCTCCGTGCCCGGTTCCCAGATCCGGACTCCCCGGCGGGCCTCTACGGGCCTCTCGGCCTCGCCCGGCCTCCGCCTCTCCTCCCTCATCCCGGTCGCGGAATGCCCGTACGGGTGTTTCGCACGCTAACGCCTCCCTGTCCGCCACCGCCGCTGCCGCCGGGCTAGACCTGTTCTCCATGCCTGGTACCACCTTCCGACCTCCCTGCCTCCCCAGCCTCACCCGGCCTCCGCCTCTCCTCTCGCGCGCAGCCCGTCCAGGCGTTTCGCACGCTAACGTCTCCCTGTCAGCTGCAGCTGTCGCGGGCTACACCTGTTCTCTGTGCCCATTTCCCAGTTCCGGCCTACCCGGCGAGATTCTACGGGGCTCCCGTCCTCCCCGGCCTCGCCCGGCCTCTGCCTCTCCTCCCCCGTCCCGGGCGTTTCGCACGCTAACGCCTCCCCGTCCGCCCCCGAGTCGCCGGGTTAGACCAGTTCTCCGTGCCTGGTGCCCAGCTCAGGCCTCCCCGGCAGGCCTGTACGGGCCTCCCGTCCTGCCCGGCCTCCGCCTCTCCTCCCTCATCCCGGTCGCGGGCAGCCCGTCCCAGTGTTTCGCACGCTAACGCCTCCCTGTCCGCCACCGCCGCTGCCGCCGGGCTAGACCTGTTCTCCATGCCTGGTACCACCTTCCGACCTCCCTGCCTCCCCAGCCTCCCCTGGCCTCCGCCTCTCCCTCGTCCCGGTCGCGGGCAGCCTGTCCAGGCGTTTCGCACGCTAACGCGTCCCCGTCAGCTGCAGCCGTTGCGGGCTACATCTGTTCTCCGTGCCTGGTTCCCACTTGGAGCCTCCCCGGCAGCCGTCTACGGGCCTCCCAGCCTCTCCCGGCCTCCGCTTCTCTTCCGTCGTCCCGGTCGCGGAACGCCCGTCTGAGTGTTTCGCACGCTAACGCCGCCCCGTCCGCCCCCGAGTCGCCGGGTTAGACCGGTTCTCCATGCCCGGTTCACAGTTCCGGCCTCCACGGCAGGCCTCTACGGGCCTCCCGGCCTCCCCGTCCTCTCCGGCCTCCGCCTCTCCTCCCCCGTCCCGGGCGTTTCGCACGCTAATGCCTCCTCGTCCGCCACTGCCGTTGCCAGGCTAGACCTGTTCTCCGTGCCCGGTTCCCAGATCCAGACTCCCCGGCAGGCCTCTACGGGCATCCCGGCCTCCCCGGCCTCCCCAGCCTCCACCTGTCTGCCCCTGTCCCGGACATTTCGCACGCTAACGCCTCCCCGTCCGTACCCGAGTCGCTAGGTTAGACCGGTTCTCTGTGCCCGGTTCCGAGTTCTGGCCTCCCCGGGAGCCCTCTATGGGGCTCTCGGCCTCCCCGGCCTCGCCCGTGCTCCGCCTCTCCTCCCCCGTCCCGGGCGTTTCGCACGGTAACACCTCCCTGTCCGCCCCCGAGTCGCCGGGTTAGACCTGTTCTCTGTGCCCGGTTCCCAGTTCCGGACTCCCCGGCGGTTCTCTACAGGGCCCCCGTCCTCCCAGTGCTCGCCCGGCCTCCGCCTCTCCACGCCAGTCACGGTCGCGGAATGCCCGTCCGGGCGTTTCGCACGCTAACGTCTCCCCGTCAGCTGCAGCAGTCGCGGGCTACACCTGTTCTCCGTGCCTGTTTCCCAGTTCCGCCCTACCCGGCAGGCCTCTACCGGGCTCCCGTCCTCCCAGTCCTCGCCCGTCCTCCGCATCTCCTCCCCCATCCTGGGCGTTTCGCACGCTAACACCTCCCCGTCCGCCCCCGAGTCGCCGGGTTAGACCTGTTCTCCATGCCCGGTTCCCAGTTGGAGCCTCCCCAGCAGCCGTCTACGGGCCTCCTAGCCTCTCTCGGCCTTCGCCTCTCTTCTGTCGTCCCGGTCGCGGAACGCCCGGCTGCGCGTTTCGCACGCTAACGCCTCCCCGTCCGCCCCCGAGTCGCCGGGTTAGACCTGTTCTCCGTGCCCGTTTCCCATTTCCGGACTCTCCGGCGGGCCTCTACGGGCCTCCCGGCCTCCCCCGGCCTCCACCTCTCCTCCCTCATCCCGGTCGCGGGCAGCCCGTCCAGGCGTTTCGCACGCTAACGCCTCCCCGTCCGCCCCCGAATCACCGTGTTAGACCTCTTTTCCGTGCCCGGTTCCCAGTTCTGGCCTCCCCGGCGGGCCTCTACGGGCCTCCCGGCCTCCCCGGCCTCCCTGGCCTCCACCTCTCCTCCCCCGTCCCGGGCGTTTCGCACGCTAACGCCTCCCCGTCCGCCCCCGAGTCGCCGGGTTAGACCTGTTCTCCGTGCCTGGTACCACCTTCCGACCTCCCTGCCTCCCCGGCCTCACCCGGCCTCCGCCTCTCCTCTCGCGCGCAGTCCGTCCAGGCGTTTCGCACGCTAACGTCTCCCTGTCAGGTGCATCCGTCGCGGGCTACACCTGTTCTGCGTGCCCATTTCCCAGTTCCGGCCTACCCAGCGAGATTCTACGGGGCTCCCGTCCTCCCCGGCCTCGCCGGGCCTCCGCCTCTTCACGCCCGTCCCGGTCGTGGATTGCCCGTCTGGGCGTTTTGCAAGCTAACACCTCCCCATCCGTCCCCAAGTCGCCGGGTTAGACCTGTTCTCCGTGCCCGGTTCCCAGATCCGGACTCCCCGGCGGGCCTCTACGGGCCTCTCGGCCTCGCCCGGCCTCCGCCTCTCCTCCCTCATCCCGGTCGCGGAATGCCCGTACGGGTGTTTCGCACGCTAACGCCTCCCTGTCCGCCACCGCCGCTGCCGCCCGGCTAGACCTGTTCTCCATGCCTGGTACCACCTTCCGACCTCCCTGCCTCCCCAGCCTCACCCGGCCTCCGCCTCTCCTCTTGTGCGCAGTCCGTCCAGGCGTTTCGCACGCTAACGTCTCCCTGTCAGCTGCAGCTGTCGCGGGCTACACCTGTTCTCTGTGCCCATTTCCCAGTTCCGGCCTACCCGGCGAGATTCTACGGGGCTCCCGTCCTCCCCGGCCTCGCCCGGCCTCTGCCTCTCCTCCCCCGTCCCGGGCGTTTCGCACGCTAACGCCTCCCCGTCCGCCCCCGAGTCGCCGGGTTAGACCAGTTCTCCGTGCCTGGTGCCCAGCTCAGGCCTCCCCGGCAGGCCTGTACGGGCCTCCCGTCCTGCCCGGCCTCCGCCTCTCCTCCCTCATCCCGGTCGCGGGCAGCCCGTCCCGGTGTTTCGCACGCTAACGCCTCCCTGTCCGCCACCGCCGCTGCCGCCGGGCTAGACCTGTTCTCCATGCCTGGTACCACCTTCCGACCTCCCTGCCTCCCCAGCCTCCCCTGGCCTCCGCCTCTCTTCCGTCGTCCCGGTCGCGGAATGCCCGTCTGAGTGTTTCGCACGCTAACGTCTCCCCGTCAGCTGCAGCCGTCGCGGGTTACACCTGTTCTCCGTGCCTGGTTCCCAGTTCCGCACTCCCCGGCGGGCCTCTACGGGGCTCCCGTCCTCCCAGTCCTCGCCCGTCCTCCACGTCTCCTCCCCCGTCCCGGGCGTTTCGCACGGTAACACCTCCCTGTCCGCCCCCGAGTCGCCGGGTTAGACCTGTTCTCCATGCCCGGTTCCCAGATCCAGACTCCCCGGCGGGCCTCTACGGGCCTCCCGGCCTCCCCGTCCTCTCCGGCCTCCGCCTCTCCTCCCCCGTCCCGGGCGTTCCGCATGCTAATGCCTCCTCGTCCGCCCCCGAGTCGCCGGGTTAGACCTGTTCTCCGTGCCCGGTTCCCAGTTCTGGCCTCCCTGGCAGGCCTCTATGGGGCTCCCGTCCTCCCCAGCCTCGCCCGTCCTCTGCCTCGCGTCCCCCGTCCCGGGCGTTTCGCACGGTAACACCTCCCTGTCCGCCCCCGAGTCGCCGGGTTAGACCTGTTCTCTGTGCCCGGTTCCCAGTTCCGGACTCCCCGGCGGTTCTCTACGGGGCCCCCGTCCTCCCAGTGCTCGCCCGGCTTCCGCCTCTCCACGCCAGTCCCGGTCGCGGAACGCCCGGCTGCGCGTTTCGCACGCTAACGCCTCCCCGTCCGCCCCCGAGTCGCCGGGTTAGACCTGTTCTCCGTGCCCGTTTCCCATTTCCGGACTCTCCGGCGGGCCTCTACGTGCCTCCCGGCCTCCCCCGGCCTCCACCTCTCCTCCCTCATCCCGGTCGCGGGCAGCCCATCCAGGCGTTTCGCATGCCAACGCCTCCCCGTCCGCCCCCGAGTCGCCGTGTTAGACCTCTTTTCCGTGCCCGGTTCCCAGTTCTGGCCTCCCCAGCGGGCCTCTACGGGCCTCCCGCCCTCCCAGGCCTCCCTGGCCTCCGCCTCTCCTCCCCCGTCCCGCGTGTTTCGCACGCTAACGCCTCCCCGTCCGCCCCCGAGTCGCCGGGTTAGACCTGTTCTCCGTGCCTGGTACCACCTTCCGACCTCCCTGCCTCCCCGGCCTCACCCGGCCTCCGCCTCTCCTCTCGCGCGCAGTCCGTCCAGGCGTTTCGCACGCTAACGTCTCCCTGTCAGCTGCATCCGTCGCGGGCTACACCTGTTCTCCATGCCCGGTTCCCAGTTGGAGCGTCCCCGGCAGCCCTCTACGGGCCTCCCGTCCTCCCCGGCCTCGTCCGGCCTCCGCCTCTTCACGCCAGTCCCGGTCGCGGAATGCCCGTCCGGGCGTTTCGCACGCTAACGTCTCCCCGTCAGCTGCAGCAGTCGCGGGCTACACCTGTTCTCCGTGCCTGTTTCCCAGTTCCGCCCTACCCGGCAGGCCTCTACCGGGCTCCCGTCCTCCCAGTCCTCGCCCGTCCTCCGCATCTCCTCCCCCATCCTGGGCGTTTCGCACGCTAACACCTCCCCGTCCGCCCCCGAGTCGCCGGGTTAGACCTGTTCTCCATGCCCGGTTCCCAGTTGGAGCCTCCCCAGCAGCCGTCTACGGGCCTCCTAGCCTCTCTCGGCCTTCGCCTCTCTTCTGTCGTCCCGGTCGCGGAATGCCCGGCTGCGCGTTTCGCACGCTAACGCCTCCCCGTCCGCCCCCGAGTCGCCGGGTTAGACCTCTTTTCCGTGCCCGGTTCCCAGTTCTGGCCTCCCCAGCGGGCCTCTACGGGCCTCCCGGCCTCCCCGGCCTCCCTGGCCTCCGCCTCTCCTCCCCCGTCCCGCGCGTTTCGCACGCTAACGCCTCCCCGTCCGCCCCCGAGTCGCCGGGTGAGACCTGTTCTCCGTGCCTGGTACCACCTTCCGACCTCCCTGCCTCCCCGGCCTCACCCGGCCTCCGCCTCTCCTCTCGCGTGCCGCCCGTCCAGGCGTTTCGCACGCTAACGTCTCCGTGTCAGCTGCATCCGTCGCGGGCTACACCTGTTCTCCATGCCCGGTTCCCAGTTGGAGCCTCCCCGGCAGGCCTCTACGGGCCTCCCGTCCTCCCCGGCCTCGCCCGGCCTCCGCCTCTCCTCTCGCGGGCAGCCCGTCCGGGCGTTTCGCACGCTAACGTCTCCCCGTCAGGTGCAGCCGTCGCGGGCTACACCTGTTCTGCGTGCCCATTTCCCAGTTCCGGCCTACCCGGCGAGATTCTACGGGGCTCCCGTCCTCCCCGGCCTCGCCGGGCCTCCGCCTCTTCACGCCCGTCCCGGTCGTGGATTGCCCGTCTGGGCGTTTTGCAAGCTAACACCTCCCCATCCGTCCCCAAGTCGCCGGGTTAGACATGTTCTCCGTGCCCGGTTCCCAGATCCGGACTCCCCGGCGGGCCTCTACGGGCCTCTCGGCCTCGCCCGGCCTCCGCCTCTCCTCCCTCATCCCGGTCGCGGAATGCCCGTACGGGTGTTTCGCACGCTAACGCCTCCCCGTCCGCCCCCGAGTCGCCGGGTTAGACCTGTTCTCCATGCCTGGTACCACCTTCCGACCTCCCTGCCTCCCCAGCCTCACCCGGCCTCCGCCTCTCCTCTCGCGCGCAGTCCGTCCAGGCGTTTCGCACGCTAACGCGTCCCCGTCAGCTGCAGCCGTTGCGGGCTACATCTGTTCTCCGTGCCTGGTTCCCACTTGGAGCCTCCCCGGCAGCCGTCCACGGGCCTCCCACCCTCTCCCGGCCTCCGCCTCTCTTCCGTCGTCCCGGTCGCGGAACGCCCGTCTGAGTGTTTCGCACGCTAACGCCGCCCCGTCCGCCCACGAGTCGTCGGGTTAGACCGGTTCTCCATGCCCGGTTCGCAGTTCCGGCCTCCCTGGCAGGCCTCTATGGGCCTCCTGGCCTCCCCGTCCTCTCCGGCCTCCACCTCTCCTCCCCCGTCCCGGGCTTTTTGCACGCTAATGCCTCCTCGTCCGCCACTGCCGTCGCCGGGCTAGACCTGTTCTCTGTGCCCGGTTCCCATTTCTGGCCTCCCCGGCAGGCCTCTACGGGCATCCCGGCCTCCCTAGCCGCACCCAGCCTCCGCCTCTCCTCCCTCGTCCCGGTCGCGGGCAGCCCGTCCGGGTGTTTCGCACGCTAACGCCTGCCCGTACGCCGCCACCGCCGCCAGGCTACACCTGTTCTCCGTGCTCGGTTCCCAGCTCTGACCTCCCCGGCGGGCCTCTACAGGCCTCCCGTCCTCCCCGTCCTCCCTGGCCTCCGCCTCTCCTCCCCCGTCCCGGGCGTTTCGCACGGTAACACCTCCCTGTCCGCCCCCGAGTCGCCGGGTTAGTCCTGTTCTCTGTGCCCGGTTCCCAGTTCCGGACTCCCCGGCGGTCCTCTACGGGGCCCCCGTCCTCCCAGTGCTCGCCCGGCCTCCGCCTCTCCACGCCAATCCCGGTCGCGGAATGCCCGTCCAGGCGTTTCGCACGCTACCGTCTCCCCGTCAGCTGCAGCAGTCGCGGGCTACACCTGTTCTCCGTGCCCGTTTCCCAGTTCCGCCCTACCCGGCAGGCCTCTATGGGGCTCCCGTCCTCCCAGTCCTCGCCGGGCCTCCGCCTGTCCACGCCCGTCCCGGTCGTGGATTGCCCGTCTGGGCGTTTTGCAAGCTAACACCTCCCCGTCCACCCCCGAGTCGCCGGGTTACACCTGTTCTCCGTGCCCGGTTCCCAGTTCCGGCCTCCCCAGCGGGCCTCTATGTGCCTCTCGGCCTCCCCGGCCTCCCTGGCCTCCGCCTCTCCTCCCCCGTCCCGGGCGTTTCGCACGCTAACGCTTCCCCGTCTGCTGCAGCCGTCGCGGGCTACACCTGTTCTCCATGCCCGGTTCCCAGTTGGAGCCTCCCCGGCAGGCCTCTACGGGCCTCCCGGCGTCCCCGGCCTCGACCGGCCTCCGCCTCTCCTCTCGCGGGCAGCCCGTCCGGGCGTTTCGCACGTTAACGTCTCCCCGTCAGCTGCAGCCGTCGCGGGTTACACCTGTTCTCCGTGCCTGGTTCCCAGTTCCGGACTCCCCGGCGGGCCTCTACGGGGCTCCCGTCCTCCCAGTCCTCGCCCGTCCTCCGCGTCTCCTCCCCCGTCCCGGGCGTTTCGCACGCTAACGCCTCCCCGTCTGCCCCCGAGTCGCCGGGTTAGACCAGTTCTCTGTGCCTGGTTCCCAGCTCAGGCCTCCCCGGCGGGCCTCTACGGGCCTCCCGTACTCCCCAGCCTCCGCCTCTCCTCTCCCGGCCTCCACCTCTCCTCTCCCTTCCCGGGCGCTTCGCACGCTAACACCTCCCTGTCTGCACCCGAGTCGCCGGGTTAGACCGGTTCTCCGTGCCCGGTTCACAGTTCTGGCCTCTCCGGCAGGCCTCTCCGGGCCTCCCGGCCTCTCCCTGTGTCCGCCTCTCCTCCCTCGTCCCGGTCGCGGGCAGCCCATCTAGGCGTTTCGCACGCTAACGTGTCCCCGTCCGTCCCCGAGTTGCCGGGTTAGACCTGTTCTCTGTGCCCGGTTCCCAGTTCCGGCCTCCCTGGCAGGCCTCTCCGGGCCTCCCGGCCTCACTGGCCTCTCCCGGCCTCCGCCTTCCTCTCGCGCGCAGCCCGTCCAGGCGTTTCGCACGCTAACGTCTCCCTGTCAGCTGCAGCCGTCGCGGGCTACACCTGTTCTCCGTGCCTGTTTCCCAGTTCCGGCCTTCAGAGTTCTTTTCTGTCCCTCTGTCCTGCTTCCTGTCCCATTGTTTCTCCCTGTATCCCTTGGTCCTGCTCCCTGCCCACATTCCTGTGCCTCTGTCCTATTGACTCTCCCATTTTCCCTCCGTCTCCATCCTGCTGCTGCTCTCTCTGCCCTGCTCCCTCCCTGCTGCTCTTTCTGCCTCTGTTTCTCTGACCCTGCTGCTTTTTTCTGCGTCTCTGTCCCGATCCCAGTCCCTTTTTTCCCTCGCTGTCCTTCTGCCCTGCTTCCTCTCCCTGTCTTTTCTGTCTGTCTCTCTCTGGCTCATTTCCTCTCCCATCCCCGTGTCCAGTTCTCTTCCCTTCCCCGCAGTGTTTTTCCCTTCCTCCTCCCTCTCTCTCTCCCACTGCCCATTGCAGTTGCTTTTCCCTCCAGCGCTGTCCTGCTCTCTGTCCCTTTTCTCTCTCTCGTTCTCTGACGCCCCCTGGGCCTTGTTTCATTCCCCCATCTCCGCTGTGCGGCCCATCGCTATTTTTCCCCTCTTCCAGCCCTGTGTCCTGCTCCCTGACCTCGGTTCTCTTTGCCTTTGTTCTGCCCCTCATCCCCTTTTCCTTCTCGCTCCATCTCTGTCCTGCTGGCCCTCCCAGGCTTTTCCCCTCCATCCCTGTCCTGGTCCATGTCTCTTTATGTGTGCCTGTCTCTCACACTCTCCTGCCTCTCTGGCCCTTTTTTTCCTCTCTCTGCATCACCCTGTCTCGCTCCCTGGCCCCATCTGTCTCTGACGGTCTCTGTCCTGCTCCGTGTCCTCCTTTTCCCTCTCTCTCAGCGGGGGGTTTCTATCATCCCCCAGGCTTCTTCCTGCCTTTATTTGTTCTTCCCGTTCTTCTGCCCCGATGTTTCTGTCCCAACCTTTCTCCTGCCCCTCATTACCGCTCGCTGTGCCTCTGTCCTGCTTCCTGGCCCTGTGTTTGCTGACTTTATTTCTCTGTCCCGCTGCCTGTCCAGTCGTTTCCTGCCCTCCCTCCCTGCCCAGCCAGCTCTCCCCTTTTCCCTTCCTCTTCTCCTCTCCCCTCCTCCTTGGCCCTTTTTTCCCTCCCTCCCTCCCTCCCTCCCTCCCTCCCTCCCTCCCTCCCTCCCTCCCTCCCTCCCTCCCTCCCTCTCCATCCTCTCCCCCTTTGCTGGGGTTTTAGTTCTCAGTTTTTCCCGTCACTGCACATCTGACCTTTTCTTTGTTTCTCCATCCCGTTCTCCCCTTTCCTGTCCTGGTTTTCTCCCTGGCTATATGTCCTGCGCCCTGTCACCATCTCTGTCCCTCCTTTGTCCTTCCTCTCCTTCCCCATGCCGCCTCTCTCTCCCTCTGTCCTGCTCACTGGCCCTACACGTTCTTGCTCCAGCTCTGCAGGGCCCCTCGGCCCCATTTTTCTTGGCTTCTCTCCCTCTCTGGCCGTTTCTGACCTTTCTGTCTCTGCTCCTCGGTCTCCTCCCTTGGCTTCTTTTTCTCTCTCCCGTCCTCTGTCCTGTTCCCATCACAGCATTTTCTTCTTCCGTTTCTTTGCCCCGCTCCCCCTCCCTCTTTTTCTTTCTCCACCCTGCTGTACTGCTCTCTGGCCTGCCTTCCCACCCTCCACACCCCCTCATTATCCTTGTGTCCCTTGTCATCTCTCCACCCCTCTGTCCCACTCCCCATCGCTAATTTTCCTATTCCATTTCTCTGTGCAGCTTTCGGTCCCTGTTCTTCCTCTGGCTCCGTCTCCCTGTCCTTGTTCCTGTTGCTCTTGCTTGCTCTCTATCCCAGTGTGCTGCTCCCCATCCCTCTGTGTTTCTCTGGGTCCCATTTTCTTGCTCCCTGTCCCTCCCGTATCCCTCTCTCCTTCCTCCCACCTGGATTTTCCTCTCTCCGTCCCTCTGCTCCCATTGCTCCTTTCTCCATCCCTCAGTCCTGCTCCCTGCCCCTTTTCTCCTCTCGCTGTCCGTCTGTCCCGCTCCCTCTCCCGTTACTCTGCCTTTGTCCCTCTGTCCTGGTGCCTGTCTCCTGCTTTCTAGGAGTATCCCCCGGTCCATCCAGCTGTCCCCGTTCTCCTTCTTCTCTTCCCTGCTCCGGCCCTACTTTCTCCTCCTCCCTCTCTGTCCCGCAGCCCATCAGCATCTTTTTTTCCTTCTCCATCTCTTTGTCTTCACCTGCATTTGGTCCCCCCCAGCCCCACCCCGAGTCCCTCTGTCCTCTTCCTTTCCCTGCTCTTTGTCTCTGCACGTCCCGCACTCTGTTCCCGTCTCTCTCTCTGCCCTCGTGCCTTCCTTTTCCTTCCTTCTTTTTCCCCGCGTTCCTCTCTCCTGCTGCTCCTCTCAGCTTTCCTCCCGTTCCTTTGTCCCGCTCCCTGGCCCTTACGGCCATCAATCCCTCTGGCCCGTTGCCCGTCGTTAGTTTTGCCGTCTGCATCCCACCGCCCTGCTTCCCGTTCGTCTCCTCCGGCTCGGTCCTCCTGGCCTGCTCCCTGGTGGGATTTTCCCTTTCTCCAGCTCCGACCCGCTCCCCACCCCGCTCTGTTTCTCTCTGTCACCCTTCCCGGTTCCCTGTGCCCCTCTCTCTGCAGTCTCGTGTCCCGCTTCCCGTCCCTCTCTGTGCCACTCCATCCCTCTGTCCCTGGCCTTGTGCCTGGTTTTCCTTGCTCCATGCCTGTCCCGCTGCCCAGCGCTGGCCGGTTCCTTTTCCTGACTTGTTTGGGGTGTTTTCTCCTCTCTTGGTGGCTCTGCTGCTGTTCTTGCCCCTGATGTTTTCCCTCTCTCCATCCCTGCCCTGCTGGCTGTTCCCTCCCCCAGTGTCCTGCTGGCTCTTCCCCGTCCTCTCTGGGCATGTTTCCCCTCGCTCTTTCCCTCTGGCTGCTCCCTGACAGGATCTGGTTATTCTCTGGAGTTCCTCTCAGCCCGGCGCTGTTTTGTTGTTCCCCGTCTCTCTCTGCTGCTCCCCGTCCTCCCCTTTCTCTCTCCTTCTTTTCCTGTCCCTCTGCTTTTCCCTACCCTTGCATCCCACTCCCTGCCTCCGTCTCTCTCTGTCACACGGTCTCGCTCCCCACCCCTCTCTTTCCTTCCACCCTTCAGGTGTGTGTGTCGTCCCCGTCCCCCCCTTTTCCGTGTCCCCGTGTTTCTCTCCATCTTTCTCTCATTCTCCCCTGGCTTCTCTCGCTCTCGCTCTCCCTCTCCCTCTCCCCGGCTGCCCACGGCTGTTTTTTCCTTTTCCGCTCCTCGGTCCCGCTCCCTGTCCGCGCTGCCCTTTGTTCTGCCTCCAGCCCGTCGTCATTCTCTCCAGCTCTGGCCTTTCCCTGTACCTTGTTCTCTCTGCTCCCCGCTCCTTCTCCCCCGTCTCATTGCTCGTTCTGCCGTCCCCCTCTCTCTGTTCACCCCTGACCCTCTGAGCTGGTCCCTTCCCTCTCTTTCTCCGATTCTCTGTCTTACCTGTCCCCCTCTCCCTGTCCCTCCCTCTCTCCTGCTCCCTGTCCCCGTGATTTATGGCCTCGGCTCTGTCCCGCTCTCTCCTCCAGCGCTTTTCTCGTGCCGCAGCTCGGTCGCTCTCTCTGTCGCTCTCGTTGGCTCTCAGTCCCAGCGTCCCGCTCCCCCCGTCCCTCCCTTGCACAGCATCGCCCCTTTGGTCTCCCTGTCCCTGCCCCGTTTCCCTGTCCCTCTCTCCTTCGTCCTGTCTGTCCTTGGCCCTCTGGCTGCTGCCCAGCGCTGGCTTTTCTCCTTTCTCCGTCTCGCTCCTGTCGCTCTCTTCTCTGTGACTCTGACGTGTCTTTCTCCATCTCCCCCTGCTCCCTGTCTCTTTTCCCTCCTTCTCTGTCCCCCGTGCTCCCCCTCCTTGACTCCACGTCTCCGTGCCACGGCCTGTGGCAGCATTTCTCGCTGTCTCCCCTTGGCCAGCTGGCTGTTCCGTTTTTCCCCTCTGTCCTGTTCCCTGCTGGGTTTTTCTCCCCCTGCACTCCCTCACTGCTTTTCCTTTCTCCATCCAGCAGCGAAGCAGCGGAAGAATCACAGAACTGGTGCCCACAGGGTCTGCCCGCGTGAGCGAAGCACAGCGCGGCTGCGCAGGGGGCGCACGGCGGGGCTGTGTCTGGGCAGCCTCATGTTGGCAGCGCTGTGAGACCCCCCCTCCGCTCTCTCAGGTGGATGACGGCCGAGTGCCTGGTGCTGCAGAGGAGGAAGGGAGGGGAGAGAGAGACCCCCGAGCCGCCCCGTTCTGCCAGCAGCTCTGAGGGCGGGAGCTGCGGTGAGTCCCGGAGCCTCAGGGCCACGCCAGGTCCCTGTCCCTGGGTTGGAATTTCTTCCCTCTCTGTCCCAGAGCCCGTTTTTGTCTTTATCACCCTCCGTCTGGCTCCCTGTCCCTGCGCTTGAATTCTTCTGTCTCTCTGCCCTTTCGCTCATCGCGGCTTTTTGCTGTTTCTTGGTCTCTCGCTGTCCCCCTCCTTGTCCCCTTTTGACCTCCTCCCTCTCTGCCCTCTGGCCCGTCCCCATTCCTTGTTTCCCCCATCTCTCAGGCTGGTTCCCTCTCCCTTTGGATCGGTTCCCCCTTTCTCCTGTCGCCATCTCCAGCTGCCGAGGGGCTGCCCGGGCAGGCCGAGAGGGAACCATCGGGGAGGTGAAGGTCTCCTGCCGGCAGCGGGGTCTGTGGTGAGTCGTGTGTCCCCTTCTCTGCGTCCGGGGCTGCCTGTGTTCCCCTTCTCCAGGCGTCTGCCTCCCCCCACCCCTCCCTCTGCCCATCCCCCTCCCTGTGCGGTCCTGGCATGGTGCGAGATGCAGACAGACCCTGCAGAAAGGGCGTTGGGAGAGCACTTGGCTCTCAGTGGGTTTATTGCTGGGGCTTTCCGTGTGCAGATTCGCTCCAAGGGATCCAGGAGCTGAGAGCGCCATCCCGAAACGTCTCCGGTTCTGTGGGTGTTGTATTCCCAGCCTTCTCTCCGCCAACGCTTTGAGGACTCATTTACACAACATTGTTCGTCACTCTGCAAACGGAGCTGCAATCAAACCGAGCGCGTTGATGGTAAACACACACATTTTTTCCACATATCCCATTGTGTCCTTTCCAGGCATAAGTTCCCTTTTTGAATGGCCCAGTCCAATTCCTGGCCATTTCACGAGTCCAGTTCCAAAACTACTGTCCAATGGGAACTGGAGACCCTAAAGCTGTGGGACACCACCACTGCCTTACCTTTGTACCATTAGCTTCTAATAAATCTTCTGACCCTCAACTTCCTGTCTCTGGCCTTTCTGTGCTGCTGCCACTCAACCAACCCCACTTCAGTCTGTCAGATTTATGGGAACAATCCAGGTGGTGCCTCAAGTACAGTGTTTGTAGCCACCTGCTTGTCGCCAAGGCCACTGACATTCCCTACTTCCTACATGAGCTGTTCCGGTTTGTGTGACAGACGATTCCTTTACTCCCTGCACACAACTGCCAGTCCGTTCTGTCAGCTCCCCTTTCCCAGCTTTCCTCGGTTTGGCTAAAATCACTTGCCAGTTATTCTAAGGCTGGAGGTCCTGCTACCCACAGCCAGGATTCTCCACATGTCCAACACCAGGTGAGATTAAAGACAGCTATAATGTCCTCTCCTGTCCTCATGGACTGGTTGATCCCCCATTGTTCAGCATTATCATTTCCCACCCACCCAACAGTTTTCCCCTTAAACTTACGGTTATCATCATCTGTCCTTGAGGGATCCAGGGTGTCACCGGCGATGGACAGAGTTGCTCGGCTTGTGCCCTCCTGGGTGTTGGTGTAGAGTTCTGTAAGCAAAGACAGGACAGTCTGGTCCTGCCACTTCGCAGGAAGGGCAGAAGCTCCTAAGAAGTTGCTGAGGTGTTTCTCAACATTGCCCGTCACCGTTACCTCCTTATGGATTGCTGTGAGCCGGCAGCTTTTATTGGGTTAAGCCTCGAGTTCCTGCTGCAAAGCCGCGATCTCAGCCCCTCGTGCTCGGCTGTTCTCTCGGGCGGCGAGTCCTGTAGCCCCTGAGAGCACCCCTGGAACTGCTTTTAAGTACTGTGTTTACACTTGGCATGAGCTTGTACCCGGAGGATTCTGTCTGTTAAAGCCTGGGTGTCATCCCAGGGCTCTTGAGCCCATTGTTTCCCTGGGGGAGAGGGTTTTGCCTTAACCTTCTCCAAAAATTCCTCCAATGAGGGGTTTTGTCCCTATCTCGACAGGCAAATTACAGCACAGGGAGGTACCTCTTAAAATGCAAACTTCTCCCTTAACTCCCATGTGGCACCACTTAACACTCCACCCCTTCACCTTTCAACACCTCCTGGACTCCATCACCACTGGCTGTGTGAGCTGTGTGGGAATGTCATACCGGCCCCCTTGCTTTCGATACCCCCTCACTCAGGGGTGTAGGGCTCAGGGAGGCTAGACTGGCCCGTCCTTCCCCTGATACAGACCGCACACAGCCTGCACACGCTGTTTGCCGGGATCCTGTCTGTGACACCAGTAAAAACATATCACTCCCACAAGTGTTATTAAATGTGGACCCCGCCAGTCATAACCCAAACCATAAGCAGGGTTGGGGTGCACCAAGAGTGAACTTTATTGTGACAGGCTTCCCTGGGGGAATGAGGGTGAATAACCATAAAGCCAGGTAGAGGATTCTTAGAGGGAAGAGAGGGGGAGAAAGGGAAAGGCACTCAGGGTGGCAGTGAAGAGCAGATAGAGAGGAGAGAAAGAGTGTCACCCCCCAGGGTCCAGCAGCCTCCCGCTGCTCCCACGGCAAGTCAGTGGCGGTCCGTTCCTAGGTGCTGGCACCAGCTCTCTGTCTCTTTCCCCACTATATAGGACTGCACCACATGGCCCAGCCAGTCCCAATGGTGCTGCTGGGGAGAGGGGCAAACTTGTGGCCAATCAAAGGCCCAGCCAATCCCCATGGTCCAGGGGTCCTGCTGGGTAGAGGGGCGAACATGCAGCCAATCAGGTGACTTCCTTCTTGTCCTGGCCTAAACAACACCAAGCCCCTCATGCAGTTTATAAACCACCAAGGGCTCCTCCTCACTGCCTGCTAGCTTCACCTCCGCTGTGGGCTGCAGCAGTGCAGTCAGCAGCTGCACTTTACCAGAGCACAGTGTTGGATACACAATGGTTTCTATGAATGTCTTGTTGCAGAGGTGCAGGATGAGCTGTCGGCATCACCCGTGCCTAGCAGGGAGGTGCCTGTGGCTGGGATTTGCTGCCATCTCCCTTCCTGTGCTGGAGCCGGGAGGAACCTCGACTCAGCTCCACCATCCCAGACATTTTCCATGAGCAACTGAGCTGACGGGAGTGACGATGGATAGTGTGGGCACAAAAAAGGATTTTCTGTCTGTATAACCCCAGTGGCTGTTGTTAATGTGCCGGGGAATCGTGTCCAGCTCAAACCCCTCCTGCTCAGCACAGCCTGATGGCAAAGGAGATCCCAGGCATGCACAGTCCTTCAGCCGTGGGCCAGGGGCTGATGTTCCTGTCCCGGCCCCAACTCCTGCCCACAGCATGGCCACTGTGTTGGGTGGGAGCCCCGAGTGGCAGGAAGGAGGGAGCTGGGTGGAGGCCGCTGGTTCCCTCGGGGGGAGCCGGAGCTGCCCAAACCCTGAGGGTGGGGGGCCAACACTAACAGTTATTCCTGAGTTCTGCTCCCGGGGGAGCAGGGAGGGAGCAGGAATGCTGCTCACCATAGGCCTGAGGGATTGATGCCATGTGGTGCTGACCAGGGAAGGGAAATGACAGAACGAGAAGAAAGTGGGAGACTGAGAAAGAACTCACCAGCCCCGGTACAGGGATGTGCACTGCAGCTCAGCGGTCACACGTAAGCGTTGCTGTGCTCTGCCTGGCTCGCCGCTGACGTCAGCTGGAAGGGACCTTAAAGATCATCAAATTCGGACTGCTCTGGACACCTGCCCCAAGCCCACGGAGCTTTCCGCGCTGCAGCCTTTCCTGTTTGCTCTGCGATCTGTGTTCCCGTGCCGGGTAACTGCGGGGAAACGCTGCGGTGCCTGCGGGGTGCTGCCGCTGCGCTCGCTGCTGCCACCCGGTCACCAATGTTTAGTAGTGCAGCGGCGAAGACAGGCATGTGCAATACTAGCTGGCCCCCGCCCCCCCCCCCCCCCCCCCCCCGGACAGAGACGCCGCTGCGACACGTAAGTTCAAGGCGACTGGGGCAGCGGACGGGCAAAGCGAAACACTGCAGCTCCGGTGCCGCCCCGGCATGCCTCGCCTGCCACGCGCTCGCTGCTGCTGCCGCTCCGTTGCCGGAGGTCGGTCCTGCAGCCAAAAATTGTTCCTGCAGGGTCCTAAAACCCTAAAGCAAATCCGAACTCCCGGCATACCCAAAGGATTCAGTATGACCGACCACCAGCGGCATCCAGCTGCACTACAATTCCCGGGAGCATCAAGGTAACGGACTACAGTTCCCGGCGTGCCTTGGGGAACAAACATGGCCGACGGGCAACGTCGCGTTTGCGTAATACAGTTCCCGGCATGCCGCGGGGAACAAACATGGCCGACGGGCAACGTTGCTTTTATGTACTACAGTTCCCGGCATGCCTCGGGGAACAAACATGGCCGACGGGCGACGTCGCGTTTGCGTAATAGACTTCCCGGCATGCCTCGGGGAACAAACATGGCCGACGGGCAACGTCGCGTTTACGTACTACAGTTCCCGGTATGCCTCGGGGAACAAACATGGCCGACGGGCAACGTCGCGTTTGCGTAATAGACTTCCCGGCATGCCTCGGGGAAAAAACATGGCCGACGGGTAACTTCGCGCTTGCGTACTACAGCTCCCGGCATGCTCTGGGAACGAACATGGCTTCCCGGAAGCCACGTGTTTGCGGACTACAGTTCCCGGCATGCAATGGGAACAAACATGGCTTCCTGGAAGCCACGCGTTTGCGGACTACAGTTCCCGGCATGCAATGGGAACAAACAAGGCTTCCCGGAAGCGTCGCGTTTGCGGACTACAGTTCCCGGCATGCTCTGGGAACGAACATGGCGTCCCGGAAGCGTCGCGTTTGCGCACTACAATTCCCGGCATCCCTCGGGGAGCAAACGGCTACCCGGAAGCGTCGCATTTGCGGACTACAGTTCCCGGCATGCTCTGGGAACGTAAACGGTTACCCGGAAGCATCGCATTTGCGGACTACAGTTCCCGGCATGCCGTGTCGGCCATGTTGGTTTCTCGGAGGAAGACGGGAGCGGTAGTACGAGAGCTGTTTCCGCCCATCGGCCATTTTGATTCCCATTCGAATTCCATTTAAAAAATTAGGGTTAGGGTTCGGGTTCGGGATCGGGTTCGGGTTAGGGTTAGGGTTCGGGTTCGGGTTCGGGTTCGGGTTCGGGTTCGGGTTCGGGTTAGGGTTTAGGGTTCGGGTTCGGGTTCGGGTTAGGGTTCGGGTTCGGGTTCTGGGTTCGGGTAAGGGTTCGGGTTCGGGTTAGGGTTCGGGTTCGAGTTCGGGTTCTGGGTTCGGGTTAGGGTTCGGGTTAGGGTTCGGGTTCGGGTTAGGGTTCGGGTTCGGTTAGGGTTAGGGTTAGGGTCAGGGTTCGGGTTAGGGTTCGGGTTCGGGTTCGGGTTCGGGTTCAGGTTCGGGTTAGGGTTAGGGTTCGGGTTCGGGTTCGGGTTAGGGTTAGGGTTCGGGTTAGGGTTAGGTTTAGGGTTCGGGTTAGGGTTCGGGTTAGGGTTAGGGTTAGGGTTAGGGTTCGGGTTCGGGATCGGGTTCGTGTTAGGGTTAGGGTTCGGGTTCGGGTTCGGGTTCGGGTTAGGGTTAGGGTTCGGGTTCGGGTTCGGGTTAGGGTTTAGGGTTCGGGTTCGGGTTAGGGTTAGGGTTCGGGTTCGGGTTCTGGGTTCGGGTAAGGGTTCGGGTTCGTGTTAGGGTTCGGGTTAGGGTTCGGGTTCTGGGTTCGGGTTAGGGTTCGGGTTAGGGTTCGGGTTCGGGTTAGGGTTCGGGTTCTGTTAGGTTTAGGGTTCGGGTTCGGGTTAG
>JAQBHY010000097.1:600000-928675 GCA_027574665.1 Rhynochetos jubatus | reverse complement strand
CCCCGCCCCCTCGCCCCTTAAGCCCCGCCCCCTCGCCCCTTAAGCCCCGCCCCCCGCCCTTAGCCCCGCCCCCCGCCCCTTAAGCCCGCCCCCGCCCCTTAAGCCCCGCCCCCCGCCCCTTAAGCCCCGCCCCCCGCCCCTTAAGCCCGCCCCCCGCCCTTAAGCCCCGCCCCCCGCCCCTTAAGCCCCGCCCCCCGCCCTTAAGCCCCGCCCCCTCGCCCCTTAAGCCCCGCCCCCTCGCCCCTTAAGCCCCGCCCCCCGCCCCTTAAGCCCCGCCCCCCGCCCCTTAAGCCCCGCCCCCGCCCCTTAAGCCCCGCCCCCCGCCCCTTAAGCCCCGCCCCCCGCCCCTTAAGCCCGCCCCCCGCCCCTTAAGCCCCGCCCCCCCGCCCCTTAAGCCCCGCCCCCCGCCCCTTAAGCCCCGCCCCCCGCCCCTTAAGCCCCGCCCCCTCGCCCCTTAAGCCCCGCCCCCTCGCCCCTTAAGCCCCGCCCCCTCGCCCCTTAAGCCCCGCCCCCTCGCCCCTTAAGCCCCGCCCCCTCGCCCCTTAAGCCCCGCCCCCCTCGCCCCTTTAGCCCCGCCCCCTCGCCCCTTAAGCCCCGCCCCTCGCCCCTTAGCCCCGCCCCCTCGCCCCTTAAGCCCCGCCCCCTCGCCCCTTAAGCCCCGCCCCCTCGCCCCTTAAGCCCCGCCCCCTCGCCCCTTAAGCCCCGCCCCCTCGCCCCTTAAGCCCCGCCCCCTCGCCCTTAGCCCGCCCCCTCGCCCCTTAAGCCCCGCCCCCTCGCCCTTAAGCCCCGCCCCCTCGCCCTTAAGCCCGCCCCCTCGCCCCTTAAGCCCCGCCCCCTCGCCCCTTAAGCCCCGCCCCCTCGCCCCTTAAGCCCCGCCCCCTCGCCCCTTAAGCCCCGCCCCCTCGCCCCTTAAGCCCCGCCCCCTCGCCCCTTAAGCCCCGCCCCCTCGCCCCTTAAGCCCCGCCCCCTCGCCCCTTAAGCCCCGCCCCCTCGCCCCTTAAGCCCCGCCCCCTCGCCCCTTAAGCCCCGCCCCCTCGCCCCTTAAGCCCCGCCCCCTCGCCCCTTAAGCCCCGCCCCCTCGCCCTTAAGCCCCGCCCCCTCGCCCCTTAAGCCCCGCCCCCTCGCCCCTTAAGCCCCGCCCCTCGCCCCTTAAGCCCCGCCCCCTCGCCCCTTAAGCCCCGCCCCCTCGCCCCTTAAGCCCGCCCCCTCGCCCCTTAAGCCCCGCCCCCTCGCCCCTTAAGCCCCGCCCCCGCCCCTTAAGCCCCGCCCCCTCGCCCCTTAAGCCCCGCCCCCTCGCCCCTTAAGCCCCGCCCCCTCGCCCCTTAAGCCCCGCCCCCTCGCCCCTTAAGCCCCGCCCCCTCGCCCCTTAAGCCCCGCCCCCTCGCCCCTTAAGCCCGCCCCCTCGCCCCTTAAGCCCCGCCCCCTCGCCCCTTAAGCCCCGCCCCCTCGCCCCTTAAGCCCCGCCCCCTCGCCCCTTAAGCCCCGCCCCCTCGCCCCTTAAGCCCCGCCCCCTCGCCCCTTAAGCCCCGCCCCCTCGCCCCTTAAGCCCGCCCCCGCCCTAGCCCGCCCTCGCCCCTTAAGCCCCGCCCCCTCGCCCCTTAAGCCCCGCCCCCTCGCCCCTTAAGCCCCGCCCCCTCGCCCCTTAAGCCCCGCCCCCTCGCCCCTTAAGCCCCGCCCCCTCGCCCCTTAAGCCCCGCCCCCTCGCCCCTTAAGCCCCGCCCCCTCGCCCCTTAAGCCCCGCCCCTCGCCCCTTAAGCCCCGCCCCCTCGCCCCTTAAGCCCCGCCCCCTCGCCCCTTAAGCCCCGCCCCCTCGCCCCTTAAGCCCCGCCCCCTCGCCCCTTAAGCCCCGCCCCCTCGCCCCTTAAGCCCCGCCCCCTCGCCCCTTAAGCCCCGCCCCCTCGCCCCTTAAGCCCCGCCCCCTCGCCCCTTAAGCCCCGCCCCCTCGCCCCTTAAGCCCCGCCCCCTCGCCCCTTAAGCCCCGCCCCCTCGCCCCTTAAGCCCCGCCCCCTCGCCCCTTAAGCCCGCCCCCTCGCCCCTTAAGCCCCGCCCCTCGCCCCTTAAGCCCCGCCCCTCGCCCCTTAAGCCCCGCCCCCTCGCCCCTTAAGCCCCGCCCCCTCGCCCCTTAAGCCCCGCCCCCTCGCCCCTTAAGCCCCGCCCCCTCGCCCTTAAGCCCCGCCCCCTCGCCCCTTAAGCCCCGCCCCCTCGCCCCTTAAGCCCCGCCCCCTCGCCCCTTAAGCCCCGCCCCCTCGCCCCTTAAGCCCCGCCCCCTCGCCCCTTAAGCCCCGCCCCCTCGCCCCTTAAGCCCCGCCCCCTCGCCCCTTAGCCCCGCCCCCTCGCCCCTTAAGCCCCGCCCCCTCGCCCCTTGCCCCGCCCCCTCGCCCCTTAAGCCCCGCCCCTCGCCCCTTAAGCCCCGCCCCCTCGCCCCTTAAGCCCCGCCCCCTCGCCCCTTAAGCCCCGCCCCTCGCCCCTTAAGCCCCGCCCCCTCGCCCCTTAAGCCCGCCCCCTCGCCCCTTAAGCCCCGCCCCCTCGCCCCTTAGCCCCGCCCCCTCGCCCTTAAGCCCCGCCCCCTCGCCCCTTAGCCCCGCCCCCTCGCCCCTTAAGCCCCGCCCCCTCGCCCCTTAAGCCCCGCCCCCTCGCCCCTTAAGCCCCGCCCCCTCGCCCCTTAAGCCCCGCCCCCTCGCCCCTTAAGCCCCGCCCCCTCGCCCCTTAAGCCCCGCCCCCTCGCCCCTTAAGCCCCGCCCCCTCGCCCCTTAAGCCCCGCCCCCTCGCCCCTTAAGCCCCGCCCCCTCGCCCCTTTAGCCCCCGCCCCCTCGCCCCTTAAGCCCCGCCCCCTCGCCCCTTAAGCCCCGCCCCTCGCCCCTTAAGCCCCGCCCCCTCGCCCCTTAAGCCCCGCCCCCCTCGCCCCTTAAGCCCCGCCCCCTCGCCCTTAAGCCCCGCCCCTCGCCCCTTAGCCCCGCCCCCTCGCCCCTTAAGCCCCCGCCCCCTCGCCCCTTAGCCCCGCCCCCCTCGCCCCTTAAGCCCCGCCCCCTCGCCCCTTAAGCCCCGCCCCCTCGCCCCTTAGCCCCGCCCCCTCGCCCCCCCCCCTCCCCCCTCCCCCCCGCCCCCCTCCGCCCCCCCCCCCCCCCCCTCCCCCCCCCCCCCCCCCCCCTCCCCCCCCCCCCCCCCCCCCCCCCCTAGCCCCGCCCCCCCCCCTCCGCCCCCCCTAGCCCCCCCCCCCCCCCCTCCCCCCCCCCCCCCCCGCCCCCTCCGCCCCCCCCCCCTCCCCCCCCCCCCCCCGCCCCCTCCCCCCCCCCCCCCCCCCCCCCCCTCGCCCCCCCTCCCCCCCCCCCCCCCCCCCCCGCCCCCCTCCCCCCCCCCCCCTCCCCCTCCCCCCGCCCCCCCCCCCCCCTCCCCCCCCCGCCCCCCTCCCCCCCCCCTCCCCCCCCCCCCCCCCCCCCTCGCCCCCCCCTAGCCCCCGCCCCCCACCCCCCCTCCCCCCCCCCCCCCCCCCCCCCCTCCCCCCCCCCCCGCCCCCCTCGCCCCCCCCTCCCCCCCAGCCCCCCCCCCCCCCCCTCGCCCCCCCCCTCCCCCTACGCCCCCCCCCCCGCCCCCCCCCCTCCCCCCCCCCCCCCCCCCCCCCCCCCCTAGCCCCCCCCCCCGCCCCCTCCGCCCCCCCCCCCCCCCTCCCCCCTCCGCCCCCCCCCTCGCCCCCCTCCCCCCCGCCCCCCCCCCCCCCTCCCCCCCCCCCCCCCTCCCCCCCCCCCCCTCCAGCCCCCCCCCCCCCCCCCCCCTCCCCCCCCCCCCCCCCCTCCGCCCCCCCCCCCCCCCCCCCCCTCGCCCCCCCCCCCCCCCCCCCCCCCCCCCCCTCCCCCCCCCCCCCCCCCCCCCTAGCCCCCCGCCCCCCCCCCCCCTCCGCCCCCCCCCCCCCTCCCCCCCCCCCCCCCCCCCCCTCGCCCCCCCTCGCCCCCCCCCCCTCCCCCCCCCCCCCCCTAGCCCCCCCCCCCCCCCCCCCCCGCCCCCCTCGCCCCCCCCCCCCCCCCCTCCCCCCCCCCCCCCCGCCCCCCTCCCCCCCCCCCCCCCCTAGCCCCCCGCCCCCCCCCCCCCCGCCCCCCCCCTTTAGCCCCGCCCCCTCGCCCCTTTAGCCCCGCCCCCTCGCCCCTTTAGCCCCGCCCCCTCGCCCCTTTAGCCCCGCCCCCTCGCCCCTTTAGCCCCGCCCCCTCGCCCCTTAAGCCCCGCCCCCTCGCCCCTTAAGCCCCGCCCCCTCGCCCCTTAAGCCCCGCCCCCTCGCCCCTTAAGCCCCGCCCCCTCGCCCCTTAAGCCCCGCCCCCTCGCCCCTTAAGCCCCGCCCCCTCGCCCCTTAAGCCCCGCCCCCTCGCCCCTTAAGCCCCGCCCCCTCGCCCCTTAAGCCCCGCCCCCTCGCCCCTTAAGCCCCGCCCCCTCGCCCCTTAAGCCCCGCCCCCTCGCCCCTTAAGCCCCGCCCCCTCGCCCCTTAAGCCCCGCCCCCTCGCCCCTTAAGCCCCGCCCCCCTCGCCCCTTAAGCCCCGCCCCCTCGCCCCTTAAGCCCCGCCCCCTCGCCCCTTAAGCCCCGCCCCCTCGCCCCTTTAGCCCCCGCCCCCTCGCCCCTTTAGCCCCGCCCCCTCGCCCCTTTAGCCCCGCCCCCTCGCCCCTTTAGCCCCGCCCCCTCGCCCCTTTAGCCCCGCCCCCTCGCCCCTTTAGCCCCGCCCCCTCGCCCCTTTAGCCCCGCCCCCTCGCCCCTTTAGCCCCGCCCCCTCGCCCCTTTAGCCCCGCCCCCTCGCCCCTTTAGCCCCGCCCCCTCGCCCCTTTAGCCCCGCCCCCTCGCCCCTTTAGCCCCGCCCCCTCGCCCCTTTAGCCCCGCCCCCTCGCCCCTTTAGCCCCGCCCCCTCGCCCCTTTAGCCCCGCCCCCTCGCCCCTTTAGCCCCGCCCCCTCGCCCCTTTAGCCCCGCCCCCTTTAGGCCTTGCATGTCTATTGTAGGATCAATTTCAGCCCTAATCGAGGAGAAATTCAGACCCAGGTCCCAGCAGCATTCGACCCGAAGACCAAGAGACACCAAACCATGGCCCCTCCTGACGCAGGCCAGCAGCGCTGCAAAGGAAGGCCTGCCTCTTACCTTCCCAGTCCCAGGTGAGGCTGAGGTGAGGCCGAGGTAGATGTGTGTCCGAGCCGAAGTCCTTGTCTGTAGCTGTGGGGCACCGGGCCGAGCTGGGGCCCCTTTCAAGGCTGGCCAGCGGCACTGCAAAGGAAATAGGCTCGGACTTCTGCTCGACTCGGCTCGGCCTCGCAAGTTAAGAGGCATTGAGTCCAAAGCATGGGGGCAGCACACTACGCCGGGGCCTCTTTCGCGGCAGGCTAGCAGCGCTGCCAAGGAAAGAATGCCTCTTACCTTGCGAGGCCAATGTGAATCGAAGTCCAAAGCGGTGGGGCCGTGTGTCAAGCTGGGGCCCCTTTCGAGGCAGGCCAGCGATGCTGCAATGGCAGGAATGCCTCTTACCTTCACAGTCAGAGGCAAGTCTGAGGCGGAGCAAATTGAAGTCTGAAGCAGCAGGGGGGCATGCCGAGCTGGGGCTGCTTGCGAGGCAGGCCCGCGTCCCACTAAAGGAAGAAATGACTCTTACCTTAAGAGTGCAGGGACGCCCCAAATCCTAGGGGGCCAGGAGGCACCACGAGACCAAGAGGGGCAGCGAAGTGCAGCACCACACCAAGGGCGGCGGCGAGACCCACAGCGGCACCGAGGCGCGCCGACTCCAAGGGCGGCGGCGCAAAGCTAACAGTGGCGGCACGACCCCCAGAGCGGCACCAAGGCGCGCCGACTCCAAGGGCAGCGGTGAGACCTACAGAGGCGGCACGACCCCCCAGAGCGGCACCGAGGCGCGCCGACTCCAAGGGCAGCGGCGAGACCCACAGCGGCGGCACGACCCCCAGAGCGGCACCGAGGCACGCCGACTCCAAGGGCGGCGGCGAGACCCAGAGCGGCGGCGAGACCCACAGCGGCGGCGCAACGCTAACAGCGGCGGCACGACCCCCAGAGCGGCACCGAGTCGCGCCGACTCCAAGGGCGGCGGCGAGACCCACAGCGGCGGCGCAACGCTAACAGCGGCGACACGAATCCCCAGAGCGGCACCGAGGTGCGGCGGCGAGCCCCACAGCGGCGGCGCAATGCTAACAGCAGCTGCAAGACCCCCAGAGCGGCACCGAGGCGCGCCGACTCCAAGGGCGGCGGCGAGACCCACAGCGGCGGCGCAACGCTAACAGCGGCGGCACGAGCCCCAGAGCGGCACCGAGGCGCGCCGACTCCAAGGGCGGCGGCGAGACCCAGAGCGGCGGCGCAACGCTAACAGCGGCGGCACGAGCCCCAGAGCGGCACCGAGGCGCGCCGACTCCAAGGGCGGCGGCGAGACCCACAGCGGCGGCGCAACGCTAACAGCGGCGGCACGAGCCCCAGAGCGGCACCGAGGCGCGCCGACTCCAAGGGCGGCGGCGAGACCCACAGTGGCGGCGCAACGCTAACAGCGGCGACACGACCCCCAGAGCGGCACCGAGGTGCGGCGGCGAGACCCACAGCGGCGGCGCAATGCTAACAGCAGCGGCACGACCCCCAGAGCGGCACCGAGGCGCGACGACTCCAAGGGCGGCGGCGAGACCCACAGCGGCAGCGCAACGCTAACAGCGGCGGCACGACCCCCAGAGCGGCACCGAGGCGCGACGACTCCAAGGGCAGCGGTGAGACCCACAGCGGCGACACGACCCCCCAGAGCGGCACCGAGGCGCGGCGGCGAGACGCTAACAGCGGCGGCACGACCCCCCAGAGCGGCACCGAGGCGCGCCGGCGAGACCCACAGCGGCGGCGCAACGCTAACAGCGGCGGCACGACCCCCCAGAGCGACACCGAGGCGCGCCGGCAAGACCCACAGCGGCGGCGCAACGCTAACAGCGGCGGCACGACCCCCCAGAGCGACACCGAGAGCAACAAGAGACCCAGATAGCCGAGCCGGGGCCCCTTTCGAGGCGGGCCCACGCCCCTGCGAAGGAAGGAACGCCTCTTACCTTGCGAGTCCGAGGCGGAGGCGAGTGCGAGTCCGAAGCGGCGCGAGGCGTGCCGAGCCGGGGCCCCTTTCGAGGCAGGCCCGCGCCCCTGCGAAGGAAGGAACGCCTCTTACCTTGCGAGTCCGAGGCGGAGGCGAGTGCGAGTCCGAAGCGGCGCGAGGCGTGCCGAGCCGGGGCCCCTTTCGAGGCAGGCCCGCGCCCCTGCGAAGGAAGGAACGCCGCTTACCTTGCGAGTCCGAGGCGGAGGCGAGTGCGAGTCCGAAGCGGCGCGAGGCGTGCCGAGCCGGGGCCCCTTTCGAGGCAGGCCCGCGCCCCTGCGAAGGAAGGAACGCCGCTTACCTTGCGAGTCCGAGGCGGAGGCGAGTGCGAGTCCAAAGCGGCGCGAGGCGTGCCGAGCCAGGGCCCCTTTCGAGGCAGGCCCGCTCCCCTGCGAAGAAAGGAACTCCTCTTACCTTGCGAGTCCGAGGCGGCACGAGGCGTACCGAGCCGGGGCCCCCTTCGAGGCAGGCCCGCGCCCCTGCGAAGGAAGGAACGCCTCTTACCTTGCGAGTCCGAGGTGGAGGCGAGTGCGAGTCCGAAGCGGCGCGAGGCGTGCCGAGCCGGGGCCCCTTTCGAGGCAGGCCCGCGCCCCTGCGAAGGAAGGAACGCCTCTTACCTTGCGAGTCCGAGGCGGAGGCGAGTGCGAGTCCAAAGCGGCGCGAGGCGTGCCGAGCCAGGGCCCCTTTCGAGGCAGGCCCGCTCCCCTGTGAAGGAAGGAACTCCTCTTACCTTGCGAGTCCGAGGCGGCACGAGGCGTACCAAGCCGGGGCCCCCTTCGAGGCAGGCCCGCGCCCCTGCGAAGGAAGGAACGCCGCTTACCTTGCGAGTCCGAGGCGGCACGAGGCGTGCCGAGCCGGGGCCCCTTTTGAGGCAGGCCCGCGCCCCTGCGAAGGAAGGAACGCCTCTTACCTTGCGAGTCCGAGGCGGAGGCGAGTGCGAGTCCGAAGCGGCGCGAGGCGTGCCGAGCCGGGGCCCCTTTCGAGGCAGGCCCGCGCCCCTGCGAAGGAAGGAACGCCTCTTACCTTGTGAGTCCGAGGCGGCGCGAGGCGTGCCGAGCCGGGGCCCCTTTCGAGGCAGGCCCGCGCCCCTGCGAAGGAAGGAATGCCTCTTACCTTAAGAGTGCAGGGATGCCCCAAGTCTGAGGGGGCCAGGAGGCGCCACGACACCAAGAGTAGCACCCAGACCAAGAGTGGCAGTGAAGCGCACCACCACACCACGAGCGGCGCAACACTAACAGCGGCGGCGAGGCCCCCAGAGCGGCAACGAGGCGCGCCAGCTCCAAGAGCGGCGCGCGGCGGCACAACGGTAACAGCGGCGGCGAGACCCCCAGAGCGGCAACGAGGCGCACCGGCTCCAAGAGCGGCGCGCGGCGGCACAACGGTAACAGCGGCGGCGAGACCCCCAGAGCGGCAACGAGGCGCGCCGGCTCCAAGAGCGGCGCGAGACCCCCAGAGCGGCGGCGCAATGGTACCAGCGACGGCAAGACCCCCAGAGCGGCAACGAGGCGCGCCGGCTCCAAGAGCGGCGCGAGACCCCCAGAGCGGCGGCGCAACGGTAACAGCGGCGGCGAGACCCCCAGAGCGGCAACGAGGCGCGCCGGCTCCAAGAGCGGCGCGCGGCAGCGCAACGCTAACAGCGACGGCGAGACCCCCAGAGCGGCAACGAGGCGCGCCGGCTCCAAGAGCGGCGCGAGACCCCCAGAGCGGCGGCGCAACAGTAACAGCGGCGGCGAGACCCCCAGAGCGGCAACGAGGCGCGCCGGCTCCAAGAGCGGCGCGCGGCAGCGCAACAGTAACAGCGGCGGCGAGACCCCCAGAGCGGCAACGAGGCGCGCCGGCTCCAAGAGCGGCGCGCGGCAGCGCAACGCTAACAGCGGCGGCGAGACCCCCAGAGCGGCAATGAGGCGCGCCGGCTCCAAGAGCGGCGCGAGACCCCCAGCAGCGACATAACGCTAACAGCAGCGGCAAGACAGCAGCAGCACGACACCCAGAGCAGCAACGAGGCGTGCCGACTCCAAGAGTGGCGCGAGACCCACAATGGCGGCGCAACACCCAGAGCAGCAGCGAGGCACACCACAGCACCAAGAGCAACAAGAGACCCAGATTGCCAAGCCGTGGCCCCTTTCGAGGCAGGCCTGCATCCGTGGAAAGGAAGGAATGCCTCTTACCTTAAGAGTGCAGGGACACCCCAAGTCTGAGGGGGCCAAGGGGCTCCATGAGACCAAGAGCACTGCCACACCAAGAGTGGCGTGAGACTCACAATGGCGGTGCAACCACAAGAGCAGCACGACATCAAGGGCAGCGGCGAGGCACACCACCACACTAAGGAGCAGCGTGACAGCCAGAGTGGCAGCGAGCCATGCCACACCACCTATAGAGTTGCAAGTCCAAGTGCATTGCAACAAGAGCAGCACAAACCCCAGAGCAGCAGCGAGGTGTGCAGCAACAGCGAGAGCGGCAGTGAGAGCCAGACCATCGAGCCGGGGCACCTTTCGAGGTGGACCAGCGTCCCTGCAAAGGAAGGAATGTGTCCTACCTTCAGAGTCCAGGGATGCCCAAAGTCCGAAGCAGCAAGTAGGTGCCGCGACACCAAGAGCAGCGGGCCAGAATGCCGAGCTGGGGCCCCTTTTGAGGTGGGCCAGCATCCCTGCAAACAAAGGAATACCTCTTACCTTCAGAGTCCAGTAACGCCCTGGGCCCCAGGCGGCAAGGAGGCGCGCCGAGACCAAGAGCAGCAGTGAGTCGCACCACCACACCAACAGCGGTGCAAGACCCAGAGTGGCAGCGAGGCACGCAGACTCCAAGAGAGGCGTGAAACCCAAAGCACCGCAACAAGAGCGTCACGACACCCAGAGCGGTGGCGAGGCGCACCAACTCCAAGAGCAGCGCGACGGCGAGACACAGAGCACCAAGCCAGTGAGCCTTTCGCGGCTGGCCAGCGTCCCTGCAAAGAAGGAAAGCCTCCTACCTTCAGAGTCCAGGGACACCCCAAGTCCCAGGCGGCAAGGAGGCGCCGTGACACCAAGAGCGACGGGGCAGCACGCCGAGCCAGGGTTCCTTTCGAGGTAGGTCAGCGTCCCTGCAAAAGAAGGAACGCCTCCTACCTTCAGAGTCCACGGATGCCCCAAGTCCGAGGTGGCGAGGAGGCGCCACGAGATCAAGAGCAGCACTGAGACCAAGAGCAGCGGCGAGGCACACTGCGACACCCAGAGCGGCAGCAACGCCCAGAGTGGTGAGCCAGGGGCCCCTTTCAAGGCACCCCAGTGTCTCTGCAAAGGAAGGAATGCCTCGTACCTTCAGAGTCCAGGGTTGCCCCAAGTCCCAGGCAGCACGAGACCAAGAGTGGTGCGAGTGTTAAAAATTCTTCCCCGGACAAAGCGGGTTGCTCGAGGTATGCTATTTATTTAATCAAAACTCAGAGTTGGGTCACCACCTCAGTGAGTGGCCAATGGCCCAAGATCTCACACATTTTTTACACCGTTCAATCAATACCCATTACAAAAGGTCCAAAGTCTTTGTATATTTCCACTTGGCCTTTCAGTCCCCAAACTTCACCATTTCCCAAAGACCACCACAATCCCCCGTCTCAGCTGCATTCTTCTGTTCTGGTTCCGAGCCTCGGTTCAGTTACAGGGTCTTCTTTGGGTCGCCGTCTCCGTAATCACTCTTCTGCCATTTCTGTCCTGCGCAATTCTGAGACAGGCTTTGAGATGTACTATTAAGGGTTTACCTTCATTAATTAATCGCTCTTTGTTCAAACCGTCTCTGCGTGATTAGCTTGACTGGGTTTGAAACCGGCCTTGGGTGGGTCTGTACAAGGAGCAGGCTGAGAGCAAACATTCTGGGCCTGTCGAGCGGTATTTCTGCACTTTACAACACCCCAAACCTCAGACCTAAACCTGCACTAGGGACTAGGAAAGATTCCTTTACAGAGATTCAGAAGCACTGTCCCACCCAGGTCACCAAAACAAGGGATAACCCTCTTCGCACCAACACAACATTAAGAAACAGCATCCACTCGATTGCAGACAGTGCTGTTCAGGGGATCGCTCCACCTCTCGTGCCTGCCATACGTTGCATCAGCCAAGGCTTCTATCCTCCCCTCACATACATATGGTAGGCGTGGCATTTCCCAGAATGTTTGTCCATCTTCACTCTAATTCCTGGAACTAATTATCATACTTACGTGGTCATGACAAATGCAGCCTGCGTCTCTCAGGGCCTTCGTGGGCGTTCTTCCGTGGTCTCTGGCGGTGGCTTAAGAGGCGACTCTGTGTCCTTTCCATGAACGCCCAGTCTTCTTTCCATATATGGTTTTGCCACGTCACCGCCCTCTGCGTGCGGAATTCCTTAAGCACCTTGTCCTGCTTTCCACTGGCATCTGTTGATCCGCGCTCCCTGAGGATGTGCCCGTCACACTTGACAAAGCTACGTTGTCACAGTCTTCTTGATCTGTGGACCTTGCATTCTCGCCCG
Source organism: Rhynochetos jubatus (assembly GCA_027574665.1). Taxonomy (NCBI): domain Eukaryota; kingdom Metazoa; phylum Chordata; class Aves; order Eurypygiformes; family Rhynochetidae; genus Rhynochetos; species Rhynochetos jubatus. The sequence goes on along the minus strand of JAQBHY010000097.1, from coordinate 917,119 downwards.
AGGCCCCTGATAACACACTCTTGGCCTTGGCCCTGTAGAGGAGGGTAAAAAGTGGGACAAGTATTTATCTATAAGTTTCTCTGAGGTGAGAAGTTGAAAGGTTTGTGAGTAGTCTCCAGGAGATGGCACCCAAAGCACCCGGGTGATGACAATACCAGACGCACGTAGCAGATTGCTCCTACCACCTCTGTTAGGTCACCCAGCCAAGCAACACCCTTCAGCCAGGCTAATACAGTAACGATCGGCACATTAAGGAACTCGTAGGGCAGAACATCCCACCGTTCTGATCACAACTCTGAGAGCAAAGGGGTTGACATCCTGACCAGCCACCACCAAAATACTACAGTGAACACTTCTCATCAGTCCATTCTAACATGCAGGAATCGGATGATCTGTCACTATCTCAACCCCTCGGGCCCCACCTGGGGCACAAGACAGGACTGTCGTCATTTAACCCAGCCAGCAACAGAGCTCTGAACGGCCACTCGCTCACCTCCCCCTCCTATACAGGGGCAGGAGAGCCAGAGAAAAGATGAGAAAGCTCACAAGGTAAGAGAGTAGCAACTTAAAAGTCAAAGAATAAAGTAACAATACTAATAATACTACTGATAACATGCAATAGAAAAGTCCACCACGACTACTCGTAGATTTTGAGAAAACTGTGTTAAACACCGGTGTTATCAGCACAAACCCAAAACACAACCTCTTACTGGCTGTCCTTAAGGAATTTAACACTTTAAAAATACCTTGAAAATGCAAATAGCAATAAGGCAGAAGAAATACAGAGAAGATGTAAGGAATGAAGACGTTGAAATAAATTCAAGAAAGGGCGCTAAAGAGAGGGAGAAGTGGAAGGAATTTTAAAAAGAAACCGAGTACAAGAAACAGACCAGAATTACAACATCAAAACAGGGAAATGGATAAGGGACAACACACGACAAGAGTTTGAAAAGTGATTTGATACAAGAAACAGAGGATTACAGAACAGGGAGACAGCTAGAAAGGACCCTGATAATATGGAACAGGAAGCTAACTGCATGGAAACACAGACTAGAAATTTCTAAATCACCCAAGTACAGGACATAGAGAGATGGAGGGAAACCAAAAATAATTAATGGATGAAGAGGCAGAGAGCAGAGTCAGCAGAAGAGAATCAAATGTCAGGGAGCCAGCCAGGCCAGTGACCACCACAGAAGGAGGCAGAAGCAGAGACCAAGGGCAGGAAAGCAGAGAGAGTGGGGTGTGCAGGAGACATGACAGGACTCACCACAGCTCTGAAGAGCAGGAACCCTTTACCACTCCTTCCATCTCTGAACTTCCCCTGCCCCCTCAACAGCACTGCTTCCCAGGCAGCCCCTTTGTAGCTGGAGCCCCACCCCGTGCAGGGCTGGCCTCATCCTCAGCCTCACGGGCCACACCTGGGGCTGCCCCAGCCCCAGCTGGAACTCATGAGGAACAGGGGCAATGGCCAAAGCCCCACAGCATATCAACCCTCACCTGAGGGCTGAGATGGTGGCTTTGCAGCAGGAACTCGAGGCTTAATGCAATAAAAGCTGCTGGCTCACAGCAATCCAGAAGGAGATAACGGTGACAGGCAATGTTGAGAAACACCCCAGCAATTTTTTGGGAGCTTCTGCCCTTCCTGCAAAGTGGCAGGACCAGACTCTCCTGTCTTTGCTTACAGAACTCTACACCAACACCCAGGAGGGCACAGCTGAGCAGCTCTGTCCTTTGCCAGTGACACCCTGGATCCCTGGAGGACAGTTGAAGATGATCAGCGTAAGTTTAAGGGGAAAACTGTTGTCTGGGTGGGAATGGGCTTCTTCACTGTGGGCTCAGTGGGTGGGTGGGAAATGCTGCTGCTGCTGAACAACGGGGGATCAACTGATCCCTGAGGACAGGAGAAGACATTACAGCTGCCTTTAATCTCACCTGGTGTTGGACATGTGGGGCCCTTTGGGAGCAGAATCCTGGCTGTGGGTAGCAGGGTAGGGAAAGCAGAGGGACAGGAAAAGGAAAAGAAGGAGAGAGACAGGGGAGGACGGGGAGCAGCAGAGAGAGACGGGGAATGACAAAATAGAGCCGGGCTAAGCGGAACTCCAGACAACAACCAAATCCTGCCAGGGAGCAGCCAGAGGGATAGAGCGAGGGGAAACGTCCTCAGAGAGGACGGGGAAGAGCCAGCAGGACACTGGGGGAGAGGACAGCCAGCAGGGGAGGGCACGGGGAGAGGGAAAACATCAGGGGCAAGAACAGCAGCAGAGCCACCAAGAGAGGAGAAAACACCCCAAACAAGTCCGGAAAAGGAACCGGCCAGCGCTGGGCAGCAGGACAGACATGGAGCAAGGAAAACCAGGCACGAGGCCAGGGACAGAGGGATGGAGCGGCACAGAGAGGGACAGGGACCGGGACATGAGACTGCAGAGAGAGGGGCACAGGGAACTGGGAAGGGTGACAGAGAGAAACAGAGAGGGGTGGGGAGCGGGTCAGAGCTGGAGAAAGGGAAAATCCCACCAGGGAGCAGGCCAGGAGGACTGAGCCAGAGGAGACGAATGGGAAGCAGGGCAGTGGGATGCAGCTGGCAAAACTAACAATGGGCAACAGGCCAGAGTGACTGACGGCCGTAAGGGCCAGGGAGTGGGACAAAGGAACGGATGGAAAGCACTGAGGAGCAGCAGGAGAGGAACGCAGAGATAAAGAAGGAAGGAAAAGGAAGGCTCGAGGGCAGAGAGAGAGACGGGAACAGAGTGTGGGATGTGCAGAGACAAAGAGCAGGGAAAGGAAGAGGACAGAGGGACTGGGGGTGGGGCTGGGGGGACCAAATGCAGGTGAAGACAAAGAGATGGAGAAGGAAAAAAGATGCTGATGGGCTGCGGGACAGAGAGGGAGCAGGAGAAAGTAGGGCTGGAGCAGGGAAGAGAAGGAGGAGAATGGGGACAGCTGGACGGACCGGGGGATACTCCTAGAAAGCAGCAAACAGGCACCAGGACAGAGGGACAAAGGCAGAATAACGGGAGAGGGAGCGGGACAGAAAGACAGCGAGAGGAGGAAAGGGGCAGGGAGCAGGACTGAGAGATGGAGAAAGGAGCAATGGGAGCAGAGGGATGGAGAGAGGAAAATCCAGGTGGGAGGAAGAAGAGAGGGATAGAGGGGAGGGACAGGGAGCAAGAAAATGGGATCCAGAGAAACACAGGGGGATGAGGAGCAGCACACTGGGATAGAGAGCAAGCGAGAGCAACAGGAACAAGGACAGGGAGATGGAGCCAGAGGAAAAACAGGGCCCGAAAGCCGCACAGAGAAATGGAATAGGAAAATCAGGGATGGGGAGTGGGACAGAGGGGTGGAGAGATGACAAGGGACAAAAGGATAATGATGGAGGGGTGGAGGGTGGGGAAGGAAGGCAGAGAGCAGTGCAGCGGGGTGGAGAAAGAAAAAGAGGGATGGGGAGTGGGGCAGAGAAAGGGAAGAAGAAAATGCTGTGATGGGAGCAGGACAGAGGACAGGAGAGAGAAAAAGAAGCCAAGGGAGGAAACCGAGGAGCAGAGACAGAAAGGTCAGAAATGGCCAGAGAGGGAGAGAAGCCAAGAAAAATGGGGCCGAGGGGCCCTGCAGAGCTGGAGCGAGAACATGTAGGGTCAGTGAGCAGGACAGAAGGAGAGAGAGGCGGCAAGGGGAAGGAGAGGAAGGACAAAGGAGGGACAGAGATGGTGACAGGGTGCAGCACATACAGCCAGGGAGAAAAACAGCTTCTGGAGAACGAGAAAGCCCCCAGGTCCAGGGATAGTTGGGATTGCAAAGGCCTGCCAAGAGCAGCATGACACTGCACTGGCATTGCTCCTACCGCAGTTGTCATAGCTGGAATGCAGGGGGGGCGTGGCCGGAAAGCGTGACCTGCCATTCTTAGGGTTAGGGCTAGGGTTAGTGTCTGGAGAAGCAGAAAGAGCACAGCTCCAGGGACAACTGGGATTGCAAAGGCCTGTTAAGAGGAGCACGGCACTGCACCAAAATTGCTCCTTCCTCAGCATTCCTGGGGAATTAGCGTGGTTGATCCCCCGTTGTTCAGCAGCAACAGCATTTCCCACCCACCCACTGAGCCCACAGTGAAGAAGCCCATTCCCACCCAGACAACAGTTTTCCCCTTAAACTTACGCTGATCATCTTCAACTGTCCTCCAGGGATCCAGGGTGTCACTGGCAAAGGGCAGAGCTGCTCAGCTGTGCCCTCCTGGGTGTTGGTGTAGAGTTCTGTAAGCAAAGACAGGAGAGTCTGGTCCTGCCACTTTGCAGGAAGGGCAGAAGCTCCCAAAAAATTGCTGGGGTGTTTCTCAACATTGCCTGTCACCGTTATCTCCTTCTGGATTGCTGTGAGCCAGCAGCTTTTATTGCATTAAGCCTCGAGTTCCTGCTGCAAAGCCACCATCTCAGCCCTCAGGTGAGGGTTGATATGCTGTGGGGCTTTGGCCATTGCCCCTGTTCCTCATGAGTTCCAGCTGGGGCTGGGGCAGCCCCAGGTGTGGCCCGTGAGGCTGAGGATGGGGCCAGCCCTGCACGGGGTGGGGCTCCAGCTACAAAGGGGCTGCCTGGGAAGCAGTGCTGTTGAGGGGGCAGGGGAAGTTCAGAGATGGAAGGAGTGGTAAAGGGTTCCTGCTCTTCAGAGCTGTGGTGAGTCCTGACATGTCTCCTGCACACCCCACTCTCTCTGCTTTCCTGCCCTTGGTCTCTGCTTCTGCCTCCTTCTGTGGTGGTCACTGGCCTGGCTGGCTCCCTGACATTTGATTCTCTTCTGCTGACTCTGCTCTCTGCCTCTTCATCCATTAATTATTTTTGGTTTCCCTCCATCTCTCTATGTCCTGTACTTGGGTGATTTAGAAATTTCTAGTCTGTGTTTCCATGCAGTTAGCTTCCTGTTCCATATTATCAGGGTCCTTTCTAGCTGTCTCCCTGTTCTGTAATCCTCTGTTTCTTGTATCAAATCACTTTTCAAACTCTTGTCGTGTGTTGTCCCTTATCCATTTCCCTGTTTTGATGTTGTAATTCTGGTCTGTTTCTTGTACTCGGTTTCTTTTTAAAATTCCTTCCACTTCTCCCTCTCTTTAGCGCCCTTTCTTGAATTTATTTCAACGTCTTCATTCCTTACATCTTCTCTGTATTTCTTCTGCCTTATTGCTATTTGCATTTTCAAGGTATTTTTAAAGTGTTAAATTCCTTAAGGACAGCCAGTAAGAGGTTGTGTTTTGGGTTTGTGCTGATAACACCGGTGTTTAACACAGTTTTCTCAAAATCTACGAGTAGTCGTGGTGGACTTTTCTATTGCATGTTATCAGTAGTATTATTAGTATTGTTACTTTATTCTTTGACTTTTAAGTTGCTACTCTCTTACCTTGTGAGCTTTCTCATCTTTTCTCTGGCTCTCCTGCCCCTGTATAGGAGGGGGAGGTGAGCGAGTGGCCGTTCAGAGCTCTGTTGCTGGCTGGGTTAAATGACGACAGTCCTGTCTTGTGCCCCAGGTGGGGCCCGAGGGGTTGAGATAGTGACAGATCATCCGATTCCTGCATGTTAGAATGGACTGATGAGAAGTGTTCACTGTAGTATTTTGGTGGTGGCTGGTCAGGATGTCAACCCCTTTGCTCTCAGAGTTGTGATCAGAACGGTGGGATGTTCTGCCCTACGAGTTCCTTAATGTGCCGATCGTTACTGTATTAGCCTGGCTGAAGGGTGTTGCTTGGCTGGGTGACCTAACAGAGGTGGTAGGAGCAATCTGCTACGTGCGTCTGGTATTGTCATCACCCGGGTGCTTTGGGTGCCATCTCCTGGAGACTACTCACAAACCTTTCAACTTCTCACCTCAGAGAAACTTATAGATAAATACTTGTCCCACTTTTTACCCTCCTCTACAGGGCCAAGGCCAAGAGTGTGTTATCAGGGGCCTCGGGCGAGAATGCAAGGTCCACAGATCAAGAAGACTGTGACAACGTAGCTTTGTCAAGTGTGACGGGCACATCCTCAGGGAGCGCGGATCAACAGATGCCAGTGGAAAGCAGGACAAGGTGCTTAAGGAATTCCGCACGCAGAGGGCGGTGACGTGGCAAAACCATATATGGAAAGAAGACTGGGCGTTCATGGAAAGGACACAGAGTCGCCTCTTAAGCCACCGCCAGAGACCACGGAAGAACGCCCACGAAGGCCCTGAGAGACGCAGGCTGCATTTGTCATGACCACGTAAGTATGATAATTAGTTCCAGGAATTAGAGTGAAGATGGACAAACATTCTGGGAAATGCCACGCCTACCATATGTATGTGAGGGGAGGATAGAAGCCTTGGCTGATGCAACGTATGGCAGGCACGAGAGGTGGAGCGATCCCCTGAACAGCACTGTCTGCAATCGAGTGGATGCTGTTTCTTAATGTTGTGTTGGTGCGAAGAGGGTTATCCCTTGTTTTGGTGACCTGGGTGGGACAGTGCTTCTGAATCTCTGTAAAGGAATCTTTCCTAGTCCCTAGTGCAGGTTTAGGTCTGAGGTTTGGGGTGTTGTAAAGTGCAGAAATACCGCTCGACAGGCCCAGAATGTTTGCTCTCAGCCTGCTCCTTGTACAGACCCACCCAAGGCCGGTTTCAAACCCAGTCAAGCTAATCACGCAGAGACGGTTTGAACAAAGAGCGATTAATTAATGAAGGTAAACCCTTAATAGTACATCTCAAAGCCTGTCTCAGAATTGCGCAGGACAGAAATGGCAGAAGAGTGATTACGGAGACGGCGACCCAAAGAAGACCCTGTAACTGAACCGAGGCTCGGAACCAGAACAGAAGAATGCAGCTGAGACGGGGGATTGTGGTGGTCTTTGGGAAATGGTGAAGTTTGGGGACTGAAAGGCCAAGTGGAAATATACAAAGACTTTGGACCTTTTGTAATGGGTATTGATTGAACGGTGTAAAAAATGTGTGAGATCTTGGGCCATTGGCCACTCACTGAGGTGGTGACCCAACTCTGAGTTTTGATTAAATAAATAGCATACCTCGAGCAACCCGCTTTGTCCGGGGAAGAATTTTTAACACTCGCACCACTCTTGGTCTCGTGCTGCCTGGGACTTGGGGCAACCCTGGACTCTGAAGGTACGAGGCATTCCTTCCTTTGCAGAGACACTGGGGTGCCTTGAAAGGGGCCCCTGGCTCACCACTCTGGGCGTTGCTGCCGCTCTGGGTGTCGCAGTGTGCCTCGCCGCTGCTCTTGGTCTCAGTGCTGCTCTTGATCTCGTGGCGCCTCCTCGCCACCTCGGACTTGGGGCATCCGTGGACTCTGAAGGTAGGAGGCGTTCCTTCTTTTGCAGGGACGCTGACCTACCTCGAAAGGAACCCTGGCTCGGCGTGCTGCCCCGTCGCTCTTGGTGTCACGGCGCCTCCTTGCCGCCTGGGACTTGGGGTGTCCCTGGACTCTGAAGGTAGGAGGCTTTCCTTCTTTGCAGGGACGCTGGCCAGCCGCGAAAGGCTCACTGGCTTGGTGCTCTGTGTCTCGCCGTCGCGCTGCTCTTGGAGTTGGTGCGCCTCGCCACCGCTCTGGGTGTCGTGACGCTCTTGTTGCGGTGCTTTGGGTTTCACGCCTCTCTTGGAGTCTGCGTGCCTCGCTGCCACTCTGGGTCTTGCACCGCTGTTGGTGTGGTGGTGCGACTCACTGCTGCTCTTGGTCTCGGCGCGCCTCCTTGCCGCCTGGGGCCCAGGGCGTTACTGGACTCTGAAGGTAAGAGGTATTCCTTTGTTTGCAGGGATGCTGGCCCACCTCAAAAGGGGCCCCAGCTCGGCATTCTGGCCCGCTGCTCTTGGTGTCGCGGCACCTACTTGCTGCTTCGGACTTTGGGCATCCCTGGACTCTGAAGGTAGGACACATTCCTTCCTTTGCAGGGACGCTGGTCCACCTCGAAAGGTGCCCCGGCTCGATGGTCTGGCTCTCACTGCCGCTCTCGCTGTTGCTGCACACCTCGCTGCTGCTCTGGGGTTTGTGCTGCTCTTGTTGCAATGCACTTGGACTTGCAACTCTATAGGTGGTGTGGCATGGCTCGCTGCCACTCTGGCTGTCACGCTGCTCCTTAGTGTGGTGGTGTGCCTCGCCGCTGCCCTTGATGTCGTGCTGCTCTTGTGGTTGCACCGCCATTGTGAGTCTCACGCCACTCTTGGTGTGGCAGTGCTCTTGGTCTCATGGAGCCCCTTGGCCCCCTCAGACTTGGGGTGTCCCTGCACTCTTAAGGTAAGAGGCATTCCTTCCTTTCCACGGATGCAGGCCTGCCTCGAAAGGGGCCACGGCTTGGCAATCTGGGTCTCTTGTTGCTCTTGGTGCTGTGGTGTGCCTCGCTGCTGCTCTGGGTGTTGCGCCGCCATTGTGGGTCTCGCGCCACTCTTGGAGTCGGCACGCCTCGTTGCTGCTCTGGGTGTCGTGCTGCTGCTGTCTTGCCGCTGCTGTTAGCGTTATGTCGCTGCTGGGGGTCTCGCGCCGCTCTTGGAGCCGGCGCGCCTCATTGCCGCTCTGGGGGTCTCGCCGCCGCTGTTAGCGTTGCGCTGCCGCGCGCCGCTCTTGGAGCCGGCGCGCCTCGTTGCCGCTCTGGGGGTCTCGCCGCCGCTGTTACTGTTGCGCTGCCGCGCGCCGCTCTTGGAGCCGGCGCGCCTCGTTGCCGCTCTGGGGGTCTCGCCGCCGCTGTTACTGTTGCGCCGCCGCTCTGGGGGTCTCGCGCCGCTCTTGGAGCCGGCGCGCCTCGTTGCCGCTCTGGGGGTCTCGCCGTCGCTGTTAGCGTTGCGCTGCCGCGCGCCGCTCTTGGAGCCGGCGCGCCTCGTTGCCGCTCTGGGGGTCTCGCCGCCGCTGTTACCGTTGCGCCGCCGCTCTGGGGGTCTCGCGCCGCTCTTGGAGCCGGCGCGCCTCGTTGCCGCTCTGGGGGTCTTGCCGTCGCTGGTACCATTGCGCCGCCGCTCTGGGGGTCTCGCGCCGCTCTTGGAGCCGGCGCGCCTCGTTGCCGCTCTGGGGGTCTCGCCGCCGCTGTTACCGTTGTGCCGCCGCGCGCCGCTCTTGGAGCCGGTGCGCCTCGTTGCCGCTCTGGGGGTCTCGCCGCCGCTGTTACCGTTGTGCCGCCGCGCGCCGCTCTTGGAGCTGGCGCGCCTCGTTGCCGCTCTGGGGGCCTCGCCGCCGCTGTTAGTGTTGCGCCGCTCGTGGTGTGGTGGTGCGCTTCACTGCCACTCTTGGTCTGGGTGCTACTCTTGGTGTCGTGGCGCCTCCTGGCCCCCTCAGACTTGGGGCATCCCTGCACTCTTAAGGTAAGAGGCATTCCTTCCTTCGCAGGGGCGCGGGCCTGCCTCGAAAGGGGCCCCGGCTCGGCACGCCTCGCGCCGCCTCGGACTCACAAGGTAAGAGGCGTTCCTTCCTTCGCAGGGGCGCGGGCCTGCCTCGAAAGGGGCCCCGGCTCGGCACGCCTCGCGCCGCTTCGGACTCGCACTCGCCTCCGCCTCGGACTCGCAAGGTAAGAGGCGTTCCTTCCTTCGCAGGGGCGCGGGCCTGCCTCAAAAGGGGCCCCGGCTCGGCACGCCTCGTGCCGCCTCGGACTCGCAAGGTAAGCGGCGTTCCTTCCTTCGCAGGGGCGCGGGCCTGCCTCGAAGGGGGCCCCGGCTTGGTACGCCTCGTGCCGCCTCGGACTCGCAAGGTAAGAGGAGTTCCTTCCTTCACAGGGGAGCGGGCCTGCCTCGAAAGGGGCCCTGGCTCGGCACGCCTCGCGCCGCTTTGGACTCGCACTCGCCTCCGCCTCGGACTCGCAAGGTAAGAGGCGTTCCTTCCTTCGCAGGGGCGCGGGCCTGCCTCGAAAGGGGCCCCGGCTCGGCACGCCTCGCGCCGCTTCGGACTCGCACTCGCCTCCACCTCGGACTCGCAAGGTAAGAGGCGTTCCTTCCTTCGCAGGGGCGCGGGCCTGCCTCGAAGGGGGCCCCGGCTCGGTACGCCTCGTGCCGCCTCGGACTCGCAAGGTAAGAGGAGTTCCTTTCTTCGCAGGGGAGCGGGCCTGCCTCGAAAGGGGCCCTGGCTCGGCACGCCTCGCGCCGCTTTGGACTCGCACTCGCCTCCGCCTCGGACTCGCAAGGTAAGCGGCGTTCCTTCCTTCGCAGGGGCGCGGGCCTGCCTCGAAAGGGGCCCCGGCTCGGCACGCCTCGCGCCGCTTCGGACTCGCACTCGCCTCCGCCTCGGACTCGCAAGGTAAGCGGCGTTCCTTCCTTCGCAGGGGCGCGGGCCTGCCTCGAAAGGGGCCCTGGCTCGGCACGCCTCGCGCCGCTTCGGACTCGCACTCGCCTCCGCCTCGGACTCGCAAGGTAAGAGGCGTTCCTTCCTTCGCAGGGGCGCGGGCCTGCCTCGAAAGGGGCCCCGGCTCGGCACGCCTCGCGCCGCTTCGGACTCGCACTCGCCTCCGCCTCGGACTCGCAAGGTAAGAGGCGTTCCTTCCTTCGCAGGGGCGCGGGCCTGCCTCGAAAGGGGCCCCGGCTCGGCACGCCTCGCGCCGCTTTGGACTCGCACTCGCCTCCGCCTCGGACTCGCAAGGTAAGAGGCGTTCCTTCCTTCGCAGGGGCGTGGGCCCGCCTCGAAAGGGGCCCCGGCTCGGCTATCTGGGTCTCTTGTTGCTCTCGGTGCCGCTCTGGGGGGTCGTGCCGCCGCTGTTAGCATTGCGCCGCCGCTGTGGGTCTCGCCGGCGCGCCTCGGTGTCGCTCTGGGGGGTCGTGCCGCCGCTGTTAGCGTTGCGCCGCCGCTGTGGGTCTCGCCGGCGCGCCTCGGTGTCGCTCTGGGGGGTCGTGCCGCCGCTGTTAGCGTTGCGCCGCCGCTGTGGGTCTCGCCGGCGCGCCTCGGTGCCGCTCTGGGGGGTCGTGCCGCCGCTGTTAGCGTCTCGCCGCCGCGCCTCGGTGCCGCTCTGGGGGGTCGTGTCGCCGCTGTGGGTCTCACCGCTGCCCTTGGAGTCGTCGCGCCTCGGTGCCGCTCTGGGGGTCGTGCCGCCGCTGTTAGCGTTGCGCTGCCGCTGTGGGTCTCGCCGCCGCCCTTGGAGTCGTCGCGCCTCGGTGCCGCTCTGGGGGTCGTGCCGCTGCTGTTAGCATTGCGCCGCCGCTGTGGGTCTCGCCGCCGCACCTCGGTGCCGCTCTGGGGGTCGTGTCGCCACTGTTAGCGTTGCGCCGCCACTGTGGGTCTCGCCGCCGCCCTTGGAGTCGGCGCGCCTCGGTGCCGCTCTGGGGCTCGTGCCGCCGCTGTTAGCGTTGCGCCGCCGCTGTGGGTCTCGCCGCCGCCCTTGGAGTCGGCGCGCCTCGGTGCCGCTCTGGGGCTCGTGCCGCCGCTGTTAGCGTTGCGCCGCCGCTCTGGGTCTCGCCGCCGCCCTTGGAGTCGGCGCGCCTCGGTGCCGCTCTGGGGCTCGTGCCGCCGCTGTTAGCGTTGCGCCGCCGCTGTGGGTCTCGCCGCCGCCCTTGGAGTCGGCGCGCCTCGGTGCCGCTCTGGGGGTCTTGCAGCTGCTGTTAGCATTGCGCCGCCGCTGTGGGGCTCGCCGCCGCACCTCGGTGCCGCTCTGGGGATTCGTGTCGCCGCTGTTAGCGTTGCGCCGCCGCTGTGGGTCTCGCCGCCGCCCTTGGAGTCGGCGCGACTCGGTGCCGCTCTGGGGGTCGTGCCGCCGCTGTTAGCGTTGCGCCGCCGCTGTGGGTCTCGCCGCCGCTCTGGGTCTCGCCGCCGCCCTTGGAGTCGGCGTGCCTCGGTGCCGCTCTGGGGGTCGTGCCGCCGCTGTGGGTCTCGCCGCCGCCCTTGGAGTCGGCGTGCCTCGGTGCCGCTCTGGGGGTCGTGCCGCCGATGTAGGTCTCACCGCTGCCCTTGGAGTCGGCGCGCCTTGGTGCCGCTCTGGGGGTCGTGCCGCCACTGTTAGCTTTGCGCCGCCGCCCTTGGAGTCGGCGCGCCTCGGTGCCGCTGTGGGTCTCGCCGCCGCCCTTGGTGTGGTGCTGCACTTCGCTGCCCCTCTTGGTCTCGTGGTGCCTCCTGGCCCCCTAGGATTTGGGGTGTCCCTGCACTCTTAAGGTAAGAGTCATTTCTTCCTTTAGTGGGACGCGGGCCTGCCTCGCAAGCAGCCCCAGCTCGGCATGCCCCCCTGCTGCTTCAGACTTCAATTTGCTCCGCCTCAGACTTGCCTCTGACTGTGAAGGTAAGAGGCATTCCTGCCATTGCAGCATCGCTGGCCTGCCTCGAAAGGGGCCCCAGCTTGACACACGGCCCCACTGCTTTGGACTTCGATTCACATTGGCCTCGCAAGGTAAGAGGCATTCTTTCCTTGGCAGCGCTGCTAGCCTGCCGCGAAAGAGGCCCCGGCGTAGTGTGCTGCCCCCATGCTTTGGACTCAATGCCTCTTAACTTGCGAGGCCGAGCCGAGTCGAGCAGAAGTCCGAGCCTATTTCCTTTGCAGTGCCGCTGGCCAGCCTTGAAAGGGGCCCCAGCTCGGCCCGGTGCCCCACAGCTACAGACAAGGACTTCGGCTCGGACACACATCTACCTCGGCCTCACCTCAGCCTCACCTGGGACTGGGAAGGTAAGAGGCAGGCCTTCCTTTGCAGCGCTGCTGGCCTGCGTCAGGAGGGGCCATGGTTTGGTGTCTCTTGGTCTTCGGGTCGAATGCTGCTGGGACCTGGGTCTGAATTTCTCCTCGATTAGGGCTGAAATTGATCCTACAATAGACATGCAAGGCCTAAAGGGGGCGGGGCTAAAGGGGCGAGGGGGCGGGGCTAAAGGGGCGAGGGGGCGGGGCTAAAGGGGCGAGGGGGCGGGGCTAAAGGGGCGAGGGGGCGGGGCTAAAGGGGCGAGGGGGCGGGGCTAAAGGGGCGAGGGGGCGGGGCTAAAGGGGCGAGGGGGCGGGGCTAAAGGGGCGAGGGGGCGGGGCTAAAGGGGCGAGGGGGCGGGGCTAAAGGGGCGAGGGGGCGGGGCTAAAGGGGCGAGGGGGCGGGGCTAAAGGGGCGAGGGGGCGGGGCTAAAGGGGCGAGGGGGCGGGGCTAAAGGGGCGAGGGGGCGGGGCTAAAGGGGCGAGGGGGGCGGGGCTAAAGGGGCGAGGGGGCGGGGCTAAAGGGGCGAGGGGGCGGGGCTAAAGGGGCGAGGGGGCGGGGCTAAAGGGGCGAGGGGGCGGGGCTAAAGGGGCGAGGGGGCGGGGCTAAAGGGGCGAGGGGGCGGGGCTAAAGGGGCGAGGGGGCGGGGCTAAAGGGGCGAGGGGGCGGGGCTAAAGGGGCGAGGGGGCGGGGCTAAAGGGGCGAGGGGGCGGGGCTAAAGGGGCGAGGGGGCGGGGCTAAAGGGGCGAGGGGGCGGGGCTTAAGGGGCGAGGGGGCGGGGCTTAAGGGGCGAGGGGGCGGGGCTTAAGGGGCGAGGGGGCGGGGCTTAAGGGGCGAGGGGGCGGGGCTAAAGGGGCGAGGGGGCGGGGCTAAAGGGGCGAGGGGGCGGGGCTAAAGGGGCGAGGGGGCGGGGCTAAAGGGGCGAGGGGGCGGGGCTAAAGGGGCGAGGGGGCGGGGCTAAAGGGGCGAGGGGGCGGGGCTAAAGGGGCGAGGGGGCGGGGCTTAAGGGGCGAGGGGGCGGGGCTTAAGGGGCGAGGGGGCGGGGCTTAAGGGGCGAGGGGGCGGGGCTTAAGGGGCGAGGGGGCGGGGCTTAAGGGGCGAGGGGGCGGGGCTTAAGGGGCGAGGGGCGGGGCTTAAGGGGCGAGGGGCGGGGCTTAAGGGGCGAGGGGGCGGGGCTTAAGGGGCGAGGGGGCGGGGCTTAAGGGGCGAGGGGGCGGGGCTTAAGGGGCGAGGGGGCGGGGCTTAAGGGGCGAGGGGGCGGGGCTTAAGGGGCGAGGGGGCGGGGCTTAAGGGGCGAGGGGGCGGGGCTTAAGGGGCGAGGGGGCGGGGCTTAAGGGGCGAGGGGGCGGGGCTTAAGGGGCGAGGGGGCGGGGCTTAAGGGGCGAGGGGGCGGGGCTTAAGGGGCGAGGGGGCGGGGCTTAAGGGGCGAGGGGGCGGGGCTTAAGGGGCGAGGGGGCGGGGCTTAAGGGGCGAGGGGGCGGGGCTTAAGGGGCGAGGGGGCGGGGCTTAAGGGGCGAGGGGGCGGGGCTTAAGGGGCGAGGGGGCGGGGCTTAAGGGGCGAGGGGGCGGGGCTTAAGGGGCGAGGGGGCGGGGCTTAAGGGGCGAGGGGGCGGGGCTTAAGGGGCGAGGGGGCGGGGCTAAAGGGGCGAGGGGGCGGGGCTAAAGGGGCGAGGGGGCGGGGCTAAAGGGGCGAGGGGGCGGGGCTAAAGGGGCGAGGGGGCGGGGGCTTAAGGGGCGAGGGGGCGGGGCTAAAGGGGCGAGGGGGCGGGGCTTAAGGGGCGAGGGGGCGGGGCTAAAGGGGCGAGGGGGCGGGGCTTAAGGGGCGAGGGGGCGGGGCTTAAGGGGCGAGGGGGCGGGGCTAAAGGGGCGAGGGGGCGGGGCTAAAGGGGCGAGGGGGCGGGGCTAAAGGGGCGAGGGGGCGGGGCTAAAGGGGCGAGGGGGCGGGGCTAAAGGGGCGAGGGGGCGGGGCTAAAGGGGCGAGGGGGCGGGGCTAAAGGGGCGAGGGGGCGGGGCTAAAGGGGCGAGGGGGCGGGGCTAAAGGGGCGAGGGGGCGGGGCTAAAGGGGCGAGGGGGCGGGGCTAAAGGGGCGAGGGGGCGGGGCTAAAGGGGCGAGGGGGCGGGGCTAAAGGGGCGAGGGGGCGGGGCTAAAGGGGCGAGGGGGCGGGGCTTAAGGGGCGAGGGGGCGGGGCTTAAGGGGCGAGGGGGCGGGGCTTAAGGGGCGAGGGGGCGGGGCTTAAGGGGCGAGGGGGCGGGGCTTAAGGGGCGAGGGGGCGGGGCTTAAGGGGCGAGGGGGCGGGGCTTAAGGGGCGAGGGGGCGGGGCTTAAGGGGCGAGGGGGCGGGGCTTAAGGGGCGAGGGGCGGGGCTTAAGGGGCGAGGGGGCGGGGCTTAAGGGGCGAGGGGGCGGGGCTTAAGGGGCGAGGGGGCGGGGCTTAAGGGGCGAGGGGGCGGGGCTTAAGGGGCGAGGGGGCGGGGCTTAAGGGGCGAGGGGGCGGGGCTTAAGGGGCGGGGGGGCGGGGCTTAAGGGGCGGGGGGGCGGGGCTTAAGGGGCGGGGGGGCGGGGCTTAAGGGGCGGGGGGGCGGGGCTTAAGGGGCGGGGGGGCGGGGCTTAAGGGGCGGGGGGGCGGGGCTTAAGGGGCGGGGGGGCGGGGCTTAAGGGGCGGGGGGGCGGGGCTTAAGGGGCGGGGGGGCGGGGCTTAAGGGGCGGGGGGGCGGGGCTTAAGGGGCGGGGGGGCGGGGCTTAAGGGGCGGGGGGGCGGGGCTTAAGGGGCGGGGGGGCGGGGCCTAAGGGGCGGGGGGGCGGGGCCTAAGGGGCGGGGGGGCGGGGCCTAAGGGGCGGGGGGGCGGGGCCTAAGGGGCGGGGGGGCGGGGCCTAAGGGGCGGGGGGGCGGGGCCTAAGGGGCGGGGGGGCGGGGCCAAAGGGGCGGGGGGGCGGGGCCAAAGGGGCGGGGGGGCGGGGCCAAAGGGGCGGGGGGGCGGGGCCAAAGGGGCGGGGGGGCGGGGCCAAAGGGGCGGGGGGGGCGGGGCCAAAGGGGCGGGGGGGGGCGGGGCCAAAGGGGCGGGGGGGGCGGGGCCAAAGGGGCGGGGGGGGCGGGGCCAAAGGGGCGGGGGGGGCGGGGCCAAAGGGGCGGGGGGGGCGGGGCCAAAGGGGCGGGGGGGGCGGGGCCTAAGGGGCGGGGGGGCGGGGCCTAAGGGGCGGGGGGGGCGGGGCCTAAGGGGCGGGGGGGGCGGGGCCTAAGGGGCGGGGGGGGCGGGGCCTAAGGGGCGGGGGGGGCGGGGCCAAAGGGGCGGGGGGGGCGGGGCCAAAGGGGCGGGGGGGGCGGGGCCAAAGGGGCGAGGGGGCGGGGCCAAAGGGGCGAGGGGGCGGGGCCAAAGGGGCGAGGGGGCGGGGCCTAAGGGACGAGGGGGCGGGGCCTAAGGGACGAGGGGGCGGGGCCTAAGGGACGAGGGGGCGGGGCCTAAGGGACGAGGGGGCGGGGCCTAAGGGACGAGGGGGCGGGGCCTAAGGGACGAGGGGGCGGGGCCTAAGGGACGAGGGGGCGGGGCCTAAGGGACGAGGGGGCGGGGCTTAAGGGACGAGGGGGCGGGGCTTAAGGGACGAGGGGGCGGGCTTAAGGGACGAGGGGGCGGGGCTTAAGGGACGAGGGGGCGGGGCTTAAGGGACGAGGGGGCGGGGCTTAAGGGACGAGGGGGCGGGGCTTAAGGGACGAGGGGGCGGGGCTTAAGGGACGAGGGGGCGGGGCTTAAGGGACGAGGGGGCGGGGCTTAAGGGACGAGGGGGCGGGGCTTAAGGGACGAGGGGGCGGGGCTTAAGGGACGAGGGGGCGGGGCTTAAGGGACGAGGGGGCGGGGCTTAAGGGACGAGGGGGCGGGGCTTAAGGGACGAGGGGGCGGGGCTTAAGGGACGAGGGGGCGGGGCTTAAGGGACGAGGGGGCGGGGCTTAAGGGACGAGGGGGCGGGGCTTAAGGGACGAGGGGGCGGGGCTTAAGGGACGAGGGGGCGGGGCTTAAGGGACGAGGGGGCGGGGCTTAAGGGACGAGGGGGCGGGGCTTAAGGGACGAGGGGGCGGGGCTTAAGGGACGAGGGGGCGGGGCTTAAGGGACGAGGGGGCGGGGCTTAAGGGACGAGGGGGCGGGGCTTAAGGGACGAGGGGGCGGGGCTTAAGGGACGAGGGGGCGGGGCTTAAGGGACGAGGGGGCGGGGCTTAAGGGACGAGGGGGCGGGGCTTAAGGGACGAGGGGGCGGGGCTTAAGGGACGAGGGGGCGGGGCTTAAGGGACGAGGGGGCGGGGCTTAAGGGACGAGGGGGCGGGGCTTAAGGGACGAGGGGGCGGGGCTTAAGGGACGAGGGGGCGGGGCTTAAGGGACGAGGGGGCGGGGCTTAAGGGACGAGGGGGCGGGGCTTAAGGGACGAGGGGGCGGGGCTTAAGGGACGAGGGGGGTTTCCTTTGAAAATGGGCTGAATTCAGGCCCAAATTTCTCCTGAATGCAGGCTTGAATTTCTCCTAGTCTTGCCCATAATATCACCTGCACTTTGGCTCAAATTTTTCCTAGATTTGGACTTGAGTTTCTCCTGGACCTGGGGCTGAATTTCTCCTGGAGTTCGGGTGGACTCTCTCCTGGAATTGGACTGGAATTTCTGCTGCTCTTGGGCTGGAATTTCTCCTGGACCTGGCCTGCATTTTAGGCTGGAATGTCTCCTGGACTTAGGCCTAATTTTCTCCTGGAGTTCGGTTGGACTATCTCCTGAAATTGGACGGGATGTTGGCTGCTCTTGGGCTAAAATTTCTGCTGGACTTGGGCTGCATTTTAGGCTGGATTTTCTCCTGGACTTGGGCCTGAATTTCTCCTGCACTTGGGCCTGAATTTCTATTGGGTTTAGGGCTGAATTTCTCCTGGACTTGGGCTGCATTTTAGGCTGGAATTTCTGCTGCGCTTGGGCCAAATTTCTCCTCTTCTTGGACTGGATTTAGGCTGTAATTTCTCCTGGACTTGGGCCCAAATTTCTCCTGGTGTTTGGGTGGAATATCTCCTGGATTTGGGCTGAAATTTCTCCTGCATGTGGGCTGGAATTTCTATTGGGCTCGGGGCTGAATTTCTCTTGACTTTTGGCTTGAATTTCTCCTGGACTTGGACTGGAATTTCTGCTGCACTTGGGCTGGAATTTCTCCTGGGCTTGTGCCTCTATTTTGGCTGGAATTACACCTGGTTTGAGGCCTGAATTTCTCTTAGCCCTGTACTTGAATTTCTCCTGGACTTAGTCTGCATTTTAGGCTGGAATGTCTGCTGGAGCTGGGACGAAATTTCTCCTCCACATGGACTGGATTTAGGCTTTAATTTCTCCTGCACGTGAGCCCAAATTTTTCCTGGAGTTTGGGTGGACTATCTCCGCCTCTTGGACTGGAATTTCTGCGGCATTTGGGCTGGAATTTCTCCTGGACTTGGGCCTCATTTTAGGCTGGAATTAGTCCTGGTTTGAGGCCTGAATTTCTCTAGGCTCTGATCTTTAATTTCTCCTGGATGTGGGCTGGATTTTGGATGTTCTTGGGCTGGAATTTCTCCTGGACCTGGCCTGCATTTTAGGCTGGAATTTCTCCTGGACATAGGCCTTATTTTCTCCTGGAGTTTGGTTGGACTATCTCCTGAAATTGGACTGGATTTTGCCTGCTCTTGGGCTAAAATTTCTGCTGGACTTGGGCTGCATTTTAGGCTGGATTTTCTCCTGGATCTGGGCCCAAATTTCTCCTCCACTTGGACTGGATTTTTGCTGTAATTTCTCCTGGATCTGGGCCCAAATTTCTCCTCCACTTGGGCTGGATTTAGGCTGTAATTTGTCCTGGACTTGGGCCCAATTTTCTCCTAGAGTTCGGGTGGACTATCTCCGGGACTCGGACTGGAATTACTGCTGCAGTTTGGATGGAATTTCTCCTAGACTTGGTCAAAATATCACCTGCACTTTGGCTCAAATTTTTCCTAGATTTGACTTGAATTTCTCCTGGATTTGGGCTGGAATTTCTCCTGGAGTTCGGGTGGACTCTCTCCTGGAATTGGACTGGAATTTCTGCTGCTCTTGGGCTGGAATTTCTCCTGGACTTGGGCCTCATTTTAGGCTGGAATTAGTCCTGGTTTGAGGCCTGAATTTCTCTAGGCCCTGTTCTTGAATTTCTCCTGGATGTGGGCTTGATTTTGGCAGCTCTTGGGCTGGAATTTCTCCTGGACCTGGCCTGCATTTTAGGCTGGAATGTCTCCTGGACTTAGGCCTAATTTTCTTCTGGATTTCGGGGGGACTATCTCCTGAAATTGGACGGGATGTTGGCTGCTCTTGGGCTAAAATTTCTGCTGGACTTGGGCTGTATTTTAGGCTGGATTTTCTCCTGGACTTGGGCCCGAATTTCTCCTGCACGTGGGCTAGAATATCTATTGGGCTCAGGGCTGAATTTCTCTTGACTTTTGGCTTGAATTTCTCCTGCACATAGGTCTAAATTTCTTTTGGAGTTCGGGTGGACTATGTCCTGAAATTGGACTGGATTTCGGCTGCTCTTGGGCTAAAATTTCTGCTGGTCTTGGGCTGCATTTTAGGCTGGATTTTCTCCTGGACTTGGCCTGAATTTCTCCTGCACGTGGGCTGGAATTTCTGTTGGGTTTAGGGCTGAATTTCTCCTGGACTTGGGCTGCATTTTAGCCTGGAATTTCTCCTGGAGCAGGGCCCAAATTTCTCCTCTTCTTGGTCTGGATTTAGGCTGTAATTTCTCCTGGACTTGGGCCTAATTTTAGGCTGGGATTACTCCTGGTTTCAGGCCTGAATTTCTCTAGGCCCTGTTCTTGAATTTCTCCTGAATGTGGGCTGGATTTTGGCTGCTCTTGGGCCTGAATGTCTCCTGGACTTGGGCTGCATTTTAGGCTGGATTTTCCTCTGGACTTGGGCCTGAATTTCTCCTGCACGTGAGCTGGATTTTTGCTGCAATTTCTCCTGGACTTGGGCCCAAAATTCTCCTGGAGTTCAGATGGACTATCTCCTGGACTTGGACTGGAATTTCTGCAGGATTTGGGCTGGAATTTCTCCTGGACTTGGGCTTCATTTTAGGCTGGAATAACTCTTGGTTTGAGGCCTGAATTTCTCTAGGCCCTGTTCTTGAATTTCTCCTGGATGTGGGCTGGATTTTGGCTGCTCTTGGGCTGGAATTTCTCCTGGACTTGGACCCAAATTTCTCCTGGAGTTTGGGTGGACTATCTCCATGACTTGGACTGGAATTTCTGCGACATTTGGGCTGGAATGCCTCCTGGACATAGGCCTAATTTTCTCCTGGAGTTCGGTTGGACTATCTCCTGAAATTGGACTGGATTTTGCCTGCTCTTGGGCTAAAATTTCTGCTGGACTTGGGCTGCATTTTAGGCTGGATTTTCTCCTGGATCTGGGCCCAAATTTCTCCTCCACTTGGACTGCATTTAGGCTGTAATTTCTCCTGGACTTGGGCTCAAATTTCTCCTAGAGTTCGGGTGGACTATCTCTGGGACTTGGACTGGAATTACTGCTGCACTTGGGCTGGAATTTCTCCTGGACTTGGGCCTCAATTTAGGCTGGAATTACTCCTGGTTTGAGGCCTGAATTTCTCTAGGCCTTGTTCTTGAATTTCTCCTGGATGTGGGCTGGATTTTGGCTGCCCTTGATCTAAAGCTTCTGCTGGACTTGCACTGAATTTTAGGCCAGAATTTCTCCTAGACTTGGCCGCAATATCACCTGCATTTTGGTTCAAATTTTTCCTAGATTTGGACTTCAATTTCTCCTGGACTTGGGTCCAAATTTCTCCTGGAGTTCAGGTGGAGTATCTCCTGGAGTTGGACTGGAATTTCTGCAGGATTTGGGCTGGAATTTCTCCTGGACTTGGGCCTCATTTTAGGCTGGAATTACTCCTGGTTTGAGGCCTGAATTTCTCTAGGACCTGTTCTTGAAATTCTCCTCAATATGGACTGGATTTTGTCTGCTCTTGTGCTAATATTTCTCCTCGACTTTGACTACATTTTAGGCTGGAATTTCTCCTGGATATGGGCTGGATTTATGCTGGAATTTCTCCTGGACTTGGGCATAATTTTCTCCTGCAGTTCGGGTTGACTATCTCCTGAAACTGGAGTGGAGTTTGGCTGCTCTTAGGCTAAAATTTCTGCTGGACTTGGGCTGCATTTTAGGCTGGATTTTCTCCTGGACTTGGGCCTGAATTTCTTCTGCACGCGGGCTGGAATTTCTGTTGGGCTTGGGGCTGAATTTCTCCTGGACATGGTCTGGATTTATGCTGGAATTTCTCCTGGACTTAGGCCTAAATATCTTTTGGAGTTCAGGTGGACTATCTCCTGGACTTGGACTGGAATTTCTGCTGCACTTGGGCTGCAATTTCTCCTGGCTACAGGGGCGAGAAGGTGTGCCTTCAGGGGTGAGGGGGCGTGCTTTCAGTTGCGAGGGGGCGTGCCTTAAAGCTGGAGAGATCCAGGCCACAATGCAGGCCAAATTCGAGGTCACTTCCAGGGGAAACCTGGGCTCCAGCGCAGGTCAAATCTGGGATTCGGCGCAGGAGAAATTGGAGCTGGCATGCAGGAGCAATTTCAGGGAGTCCAGGAGAAATTGAAGGTTGCAGTGCAGGAGAAATTTTGGCCAGAGTTCAAGAGAAATTAGAGGGCACGTTGAGGAGAAATTCGGGCTCTACTACAGGGGAAATTTGGGCCAGAATCGAGGGGAAATTCAGACCCAAGTGCACGAGAAATTCTCACCCAAATCCTGGTGAAATTCAGGCCCAAGTCCCTATGAAATTCAGGCCCAATTCAGTGGGCCTCATGACATTTCCTCATTACAGTTAAGGATGAGAGGGAACTAAGACATGCCCTGCCAGCCCTGACCCTTCTGGCAGTCTGGGGAGATCAGCACCAGCTGGGAATGCCAACAAGAGCCTGCCCCAATTAAGGCCAGGCTGGGAGATTGCTTAGGCCTGAAGTCAATTATCTCATGACTCTCTAAATAGAGGGAGGCTCCATGGCTGACCCTTGCTTTCTCCTGGTCTGCAGGGGCTGCACCCAGCATGTCCCTTGGAGTGGGATGGCACTCAGAGCTCCACACCCCCCAGTCTGGGAAAGGAGAGAGCGGTCGACACGGCCTGGGGTGAAAACCCTCCTGGAGGCTCAGCCCTGCTCCCGTTGAGACATGCTGACATGAGACGGGAAGGCTTGAACCGGGCTCCAGAAGCGTTTGAACAGGTACCTTCCTAGCAAGATGCGTATCTCCACGGCCATTTCTGTCTCTGGCGGGGGGAGTGTGTGCGTGCAGCTGCGTGCTGGGAACTGTGTTAACCCTTTGCTGGTGTTGCTGCGCTGATGGATGGAGAGTCGGGACCCGCTGGGGAATGGTGTGATCTGACTGTGGGCCAGATGGGAATAGTGTGAAGGGACTTTGTGCAAAACTTGGGGGCAGCATCAGTTCAAAGCCCAAACTCCACAGGTTGTGCTCCTGTCCCCAGTTCCTTAGGCATAAAGCGTTAGTCTGGAGTGGGGCCTGCGGTGGACCCAGCCGCAGGTGGATTTCTCTTCGGCGGAGTGTAGAAAGGCGTGGGAATCTGACATCCCAGCGTTGGAGAGATCTGAGGGACAGGTCTCGGACCTCTTCTTGAGTTTCTCCTGGATGTGGGCTGCATTTTAGAATGGAAATTCTCCTGGACTTGGGCCCAAATTTCTCCTAGAGATCGGGTGGACTATCTCCGGGATTTGGACTGGAATTCCTGTGGCACTTGGGCTGGAATTTCTCCTGGACATGGACCACATTTTAGGCTAGATTTAGTCCTGTTTTGAGGCCTGGCTTGCTCCACCCCCTGCTCTTGAGATTGTCCCAGATATAGAGTTGGAATTTGGCTGCCTTTTGGGCTGGAGCTTCTCGTGGTTTGAGGCCTGGCTTGCTCCACCCCCTGCTCTTGAGATTCTTCCGGATGTGGTCTGCATTTTGGCTGCCTTTTTGGGCTGGAGCTTCTCGTGGTTTCAGGCCTGGCTTGCTCCAACCCCTGCTCTTGAGATTCTCCCGGTTGTGGGCTGCATTTTGGCTGCCTGTTGGGCTGGAGCTTCTCGTGGTTTGGGGCCTGGCTTGCTCCACCCCCTGCTCTTGAGATTCTCACGGATGGGGGCTGGATTTTGGCTGCCTTTTGGGTGGAACTTCTCGTGGTTTGAGGCCTGGCTTGCTCCACCCCCTGCTCTTGATATTGTCCCAGATATAGGGTTGGAATTTGGCTGAATCTTGGGCTGGAGCTTGTCATGGTTTGAGGCCTGGTTTGCTCCAACCCCTGCTCTTGAGATTCTCCCGGATGTGGGCTGCATTTTGGCTGATTCTTGGGCTGGAGCTTCTCGTGGTTTGAGGCCTGGCTTGCTCCACCCACTGCTCTTGAGATTCTCCCGGATGTGGTTAGGATTTTGGCTGCTTTTTGGGCTGGAGCTTCCCGTGGTTTGAGGCCTGCCTTGCTCCACCCCCTGCTCTTGAGGTTCTCCCGGAGGTGGGCTGCATTTTCGCTGCTTTTTGGGCTGCAGCTTCTTGTGGTTTGAAGCCTGGCTTGCTCCACCCCCTGCTCTTGAGATTCTCCCGGATGTGGGCTGTATTTTGGCTTCATTTTGGGCTGGAGCTTCTCGTGGTTTGAGGCCTGGCTTGCTCCACCCCCTGCTCTTGATATTCTCCCAGATGTGGGCTGCATTTTGGCTGCCTTTTGGGCTGGAGCTTCTCGTGGTTTGAGGCCTGGCTTGCTCCACCCCCTGCTCTTGAGATTCTCCCGGATGTGGGCTGCATTTTGGCTGCCTTTTGGGCTGGAGCTTCTCGTGGTTTGAGGCCTGGCTTGCTCCACGCCCTGCTCTTGAGATTCTCCCGGATGTGGGCTGCATTTTGGCTGCCTTTTGAGCTGGAGCTTCTCGTGGTTTGTAGCCTGGCTTGCTCCACCCACTGCTCTTGAGATTCTCCTGGATGTGTTCTGCATTTTGGCTGCCTATTGGGATGGAGCTTCTCGTGGTTTGAGGCCTGGCTTGCTCCACCCCCTGCTCTTGAGATTCTCCTGGAGGTGGGCTGCATTTTGGCTGCCTTTTGGGCTGGAGCTTCTCGTGGTTTAGAGGCCTGGCTTGCTCCACCCCATGCTCTTGAGTTTCTCCCGGATGTGGGCTGCATTTTGGCTGCCTTTTGGGCTGGAGCTTCTCGTGGTTTGAGGCCTGGCTTGCTCCACCCCCTGCTCTTGAGATTCTCCCTGATGTGGGCTGCATTTTGGCTGCCTTTTGGGATGGAGGTTATTGTGGTTTGAGGCCTGGCTTGCTCCACCCCCTGCTCTTGAGATTCTCCCGGATGTGGGCTGCATTTTGGCTGCCTTTTGGGCTGGAGCTTCTCGTGGTTTGAGGCCTGGCTTGCTCCACCCACTGCTCTTGAGATTCTCCCGGATGTGGGCTGCATTTTGGCTGCCTTTTGGGCTGGAGCTTCTCGTGGTTTAGAGGCCTGTCTTGCTCCAACCCCTGCTCTTGAGATTCTCCCGGATGTGTCTGGAATTTTGGCTGCCTTTTGGGCTGGATCTTCTTGTGGTTTGAGGCCTGGCTTGCTCCACCCCCTGCTCTTGGGATTCTCCCGGATGTGGGCTGCATTTTGGCTTCATTTTTGGCAGGAGCTTCTCGTGGTTTGAGGCCTGGCTTGCTCTACCCAGTGCTCTTGAGATTCTCCCAGATGTGGGCTGGATTTTGGCTGCCTTTTGGGCTGGAGCTTCTCGTGGTTTGAGGCCTGGCTTGCTCCACCCCCTGCTCTTGAGATTCTCCCGGATGTGGGCTGCATTTTGGCTGCCTTTTGGGCTGGAGCTTCTCGTGGTTTGAGGCCTGGCTTGCTCCACCACCTGCTCTTGAGATTCTCCCGGATGTGGGCTGGATTTTGGCTGCCTTTTGAGCTGGAGCTTCTCGTGGTTTGAGGCCTGGCTTGCTCCACCCCCTGCTCTTGAGATTCTCCCGGATGTGGGCTGCATTTTGGCTGCCTTTTGGGCTGGAGCTTCTCGTGGTTTAGAGGCCTGGCTTGCTCCACCCCCTGCTCTTGAGATTCTCCCGGATGTGGGCTGCATTTTGGCTGCCTTTTTGGGCTGGAGCTTCTCGTGGTTTGAGGCCTGGCTTGCTCCACCCCCTGCTCTTGAGATTCTCCCTGATGTGTCCTGAATTTTGACTGCCTTTTGGGCTGGAGCTTCTCGTGGTTTGAGGCCTGGCTTGCTCCACCCCCTGCTCTTGAGATTCTCCCAGATGTGGGCTGCATTTTGGCTGCCTTTTGGGATGGAGGTTATTGTGGTTTGAGGCCTGGCTTGCTCCACCCCCTGCTCTTGAGATTCTCCCGGATGTGGGCTGCATTTTGGCTGCCTTTTGGGCTGGAGCTTCTCGTGGTTTGAGGCCTGGCTTGCTCCACCCCCTGCTCTTGAGATTCTCCCGGATGTGGGCTGCATTTTGGCTGCCTTTTGGGCTGGAGCTTCTCGTGGTTTGAGGCCTGGCTTGCTCCACCCCCTGCTCTTGAGATTCTCCCGGATGTGGGCTGCATTTTGGCTGCCTTTTGGGCTGGAGCTTCTCGTGGTTTGAGGCCTGGCTTGCTCCACCCCCTGCTCTTGAGATTCTCCCGGATGTGGGCTGCATTTTGGCTGCCTTTTGGGATGGAGGTTATTGTGGTTTGAGGCCTGGCTTGCTCCACCCCCTGCTCTTGAGATTCTCCCGGATGTGGGCTGCATTTTGGCTGCCTTTTGGGCTGCAGCTTCTCGTGGTTTGAGGCCTGGCTTGCTCCACCCCCTGCTCTTGAGATTCTCCCGGATGTGGGCTGCATTTTGGCTGCCTTTTGGGCTGGAGCTTCTCGTGGTTTGAGGCCTGGCTTGCTCCACCCACTGCTCTTGAGATTCTCCCGGATGTGGGCTGCATTTTGGCTGCCTTTTGGGCTGGAGCTTCTCGTGGTTTAGAGGCCTGTCTTGCTCCAACCCCTGCTCTTGAGATTCTCCCGGATGTGTCCGGAATTTTGGCTGCCTTTTGGGCTGGATCTTCTTGTGGTTTGAGGCCTGGCTTGCTCCACCCCCTGCTCTTGGGATTCTCCCGGATGTGGGCTGGATTTTGGCTTCATTTTTGGCAGGAGCTTCTCGTGGTTTGAGGCCTGGCTTGCTCCACCCAGTGCTCTTGAGATTCTCCCAGATGTGGGCTGCATTTTGGCTGCCTTTTGGGCTGGAGCTTCTCGTGGTTTGAGGCCTGGCTTGCTCCACCCCCTGCTCTTGAGATTCTCCCGGATGTGGGCTGCATTTTGGCTGCCTTTTGGGCTGGAGCTTCTCGTGGTTTGAGGCCTGGCTTGCTCCACCACCTGCTCTTGAGATTCTCCCGGATGTGGGCTGGATTTTGGCTGCCTTTTGAGCTGGAGCTTCTCGTGGTTTGAGGCCTGGCTTGCTCCACCCCCTGCTCTTGAGATTCTCCCGGATGTGGGCTGCATTTTGGCTGCCTTTTGGGCTGGAGCTTCTCGTGGTTTAGAGGCCTGGCTTGCTCCACCCCATGCTCTTGAGTTTCTCCCGGATGTGGGCTGCATTTTGGCTGCCTTTTGGGCTGGAGCTTCTCGTGGTTTGAGGCCTGGCTTGCTCCACCCCCTGCTCTTGAGATTCTCCCTGATGTGTCCTGAATTTTGACTGCCTTTTGGGCTGGAGCTTCTCGTGGTTTGAGGCCTGGCTTGCTCCACCCCCTGCTCTTGAGATTCTCCCAGATGTGGGCTGCATTTTGGCTGCCTTTTGGGATGGAGGTTATTGTGGTTTGAGGCCTGGCTTGCTCCACCCCCTGCTCTTGAGATTCTCCCGGATGTGGGCTGCATTTTGGCTGCCTTTTGGGCTGGAGCTTCTCGTGGTTTGAGGCCTGGCTTGCTCCACCCCCTGCTCTTGAGATTCTCCCGGATGTGGGCTGCATTTTGGCTGCCTTTTGGGCTGGAGCTTCTCGTGGTTTGAGGCCTGGCTTGCTCCACCTACTGCTCTTGAGATTCTCCCGGATGTGGGCTGCATTTTGGCTGCCTTTTGGGCTGGAGCTTCTCGTGGTTTAGAGGCCTGGCTTGCTCCACTCACTGCTCTTTAAACTCTCCCGGAGGTGGTTAGGATTTTGGCTGCTTTTTGGGCTGGAGCTTCTCGTGGTTTGAGGCCTGGCTTGCTCCACCCCCTGCTCTTGAGATTCTCCCGGATGTGGGCTGCATTTTGGCTGCATTTTGGGCTGGGGCTTCTCGTGGTTTGAGGCCTGGCTTGCTCCACCCCCTGCTCTTGAGATTCTCCCGGATGTGTTTAGGATTTTGGCTGCTTTTTGGGCTGGAGCTTCTCGTGGTTTGAGGCCTGGCTTGCTCCACCCCCTGCTCTTGAGATTCTCCCGGATGTGGGCTGCATTTTGGCTGCCTTTTGGGCTGGAGCTTCTCGTGGTTTGAGGCCTGGCTTGCTCCACCCCCTACTCTTGAAATTGTCCCGGATGTGGGCTGCATTTTGGCTGCCTGTTGGGCTGGAGCTTCTCGTGGTTTGAGGCCTGGCTTGCTCCAACCCCTGCTCTTGAGATTCTCCTGGATGTGTCCGAAATTTTGCCTGCATTTTGGGCTGGAGCTTCTCGTGGTTTGAGGCCTGTCTTGCTCCACCCCCTGCTCTTGAGATTCTCCCGGAGGTGGTTAGGATTTTGGCTGTTTTTTGGGCTGGAGCTTCTCGTGGTTTGGGGCCTGGCTTGCTCCACCCCCTGCTCTTGAGATTCTCCCGGATGTGGGCTGCATTTTGGCTGCTTTTTGGGCTGGAGATTCTCGTGATTTGAGGCCTGGCTTGCTCCACCCCCTGCTCTTGAGGTTCTCCCGGAGGTGGTTAGGATTTTTGCTGTTTTTTGGGCTGGAGCTTCTCGTGGTTTGGGGCCTGGCTTGCTCCACCCCCTGCTCTTGAGATTCTCCCGGATGTGGGCTGCATTTTGGCTGCCTTTTGGGCTGGAGCTTCTCGTGGTTTGAGGCCTGGCTTGCTCCACCCCCTGCTCTTGATATTCTCCCAGATGTGGGCTGCATTTTGGCTGGCTTTTGGGCTGGAGCTTCTCGTGGTTTGAGGCCTGGCTTGCTCCACCCCCTGCTCTTGAGCTTCTCCCGGATGTGGGCTGCATTTTGGCTGATTCTTGGGCTGGAGCTTCTCGTGGTTTGAGGCCTGGCTTGCTCCACCCCCTGCTCTTGAGATTCTCCCCGAAGTGGGCTGGATTTTGGCTGCCTTTTGGGCTGGAGCTTCTCGAGGTTTGAGGCCTGGCTTGCTCCACCCCCTGCTCTTGAGATTCTCCCGGATGTGGGCTGCATTTTGGCTGCCTTTGGGCTGGAGCTTCTCGTGGTTTGAGGCCTGGCTTGCTCCACCCCCTGCTCTTGAGATTCTCCCGGATGTGGGCTGCATTTTGGCTGCCTTTTGGGCTGGAGCTTCTCGTGGTTTGAGGCCTGGCTTGCTCCACCCCCTGCTCTTGAGATTCTCCCGGAGGTGGGCTGCATTTTGGCTGATTCTTTGGCTGGAGCTTCTCGTGGTTTGAGGCCTTTCTTGCTCCACCCCCTGCTCTTGAGATTCTCCCGGATGTGGGCTGCATTTTGGCTGCCTTTGGGCTGGAGCTTCTCGTGGTTTGAGGCCTGGCTTGCTCCACCCCCTGCTCTTGAGATTCTCCCGGATGTGGGCTGGATTTTGGCTGCCTTTTGGGCTGGAGCTTCTCGTGGTTTGAGGCCTGGCTTGCTCCACCCCCTGCTCTTGAGATTCTCCCGGATGTGGGCTGCATTTTGGCTGACTCTTGGGCTGGAGCTTCCCGTGGTTTGAGGTCTGGCTTGCTCCACCCCCTGCTCTTGAGATTCTTCCACATGTGGGCTGCATTTCGGCTGCGTTTTGGGCTGGAGCTTCTCGAGGTTTGAGGCCTGGCTTGTTCCACCCCCTGCTCTTGAGATTCTCCCGGATGTGGGCTGCATTTTGGCTGCGTTTTGGGCTGGAGCTTCTCGTGGTTTGAGGCCTGGCTTGCTCCACCTCCTGCTCTTGAGATTCTCCCGGATGTCGGCTGCATTTTGGCTGATTCTTGGGCTGGAGCTTCCCGTGGTTTGAGGCCTGGCTTGCTCCAGCCCCTGCTCTTGAGATTCTCCCGGATGTGGGCTGCATTTTGGCTGCCTTTTGGGCTGGAGCTTCTCGTGGTTTGAGGCCTGGCTTGCTCCACCCCCTGCTCTTGAGATTATTCCAGATGTGGGCTGCATTTTGGCTGCCTGTTGGGCTGGAGCTTCTCGTGGTTTGAGGCCTGGCTTGCTCCACCCCCTGCTCTTGATATTCTCCCGGATGTGGGCTGCATTTTGGCTGCCTTTTGAGCTGGAGCTTCTCGTGGTTTGTAGCCTGGCTTGCTCCACCCCCTGCTCTTGATATTCTCCTGGATGTGTTCTGCATTTTGGCTGCCTATTGGGATGGAGCTTCTCGTGGTTTGAGGCCTGGCTTGCTCCACCCCCTGCTCTTGAGATTCTCCCGGATGTCGGCTGCATTTTGGCTGCCTTTTGGGCTGGAGCTTCTCGTGGTTTGAGGCCTGGATTGCTCCACCCCCTTCTCTTGAGATTCTCCCGGATGTGGGCTGCATTTTGGCTGCCTTTTGGGCTGGAGCTTCTCGTGGTTTGAGGTCTGGCTTGCTCCACCCCCTGCTCTTGAGATTCTCCCGGATGTGGGCTGAATTTTCGCTGCATTTTGGGCTGGAGCTTCTCCTGGTTTGAGGCTTGGATTGCTCCACCCCCTGCTGTTGATATTCTCCTGGATGTGATCTGCATTTTGGCTGCGTTTTGGGCTGGAGCTTCTCGTGGTTTGAGGCCTGGCTTGCTCCACCCCCTGCTCTTGAGATTCTCCCGGATGTCGGCTGCATTTTGGCTGAATCTTGGGCTGGAGCTTCCGGTGGTTTGAGGCCTGGCTTGCTCGACCCCCTGCTCTTGATATGCTCCTTTGGATGTGGGCTGCATTTTGGCTGCCTTTTGGGCTGGAGCTTCTCGTGGTTTGTGGCCTGGCTTGCTCCACCCCCTGCTCTTGAGATTCTCCCGGATGTGGGCTGCATTTTGGATGATTATTGGGCTGGAGCTTCTCGTGGTTTGAGGCCTGGCTTGCTCCACCCTCTGCTCTTGAGATTCTCTCGGATGTGGGCTGCATTTTGGCTGCCTTTTGGGCTGGAGCTTCTCATGGTTTGAGGCCTGGCTTGCTCCACCCCCTGCTCTTGAGATTCTCCCGGATGTGGGCTGCATTTTGGCTGCCTTTTGGGCTGGAGCTTCTCGTGGTTTGAGGCCTGGCTTGCTCCACTCCCTGCTCTTGAGATTCTCCCGGATGTGGGCTGCATTTTGGCTGCCTTTTGGGCTGGAGCTTCTCGTGGTTTGAGGCCTGGCTTGCTCCACCCCCTGCTCTTGAGATTCTCCCGGATGTGGGCTGCATTTTGGCTGCCTTTTGGGCTGGAGCTTCTCGTGGTTTGAGGCCTGGCTTGCTCCACCCCCTGCTCTTGAGATTCTCCCGGATGTGGGCTGCATTTTGGCTGCCTTTTGGGCTGGAGCTTCCCGTGGTTTGAGGCCTGGCTTGCTCCACCCCCTGCTCTTGAGATTCTCCCGGACGTAGGCTGCATTTTGGCTGCCTTTTGGGCTGGAGCTTCTCGAAGTTTGTGGCCTGGCTTGCTCCACCCCCTGCTCTTGAGATTCTCCCCGATGTGGGCTGCATTTTGGCTGCCTTTTGGGTTGAAGCTTCTCATGGTTTGAGGCCTGGCTTGCTCCACCCCCTGCTCTTGATATTCTCCTGGATGTGGGCTGCATTTTGGCTGCCTATTGGGCTGGAGCTTCTCGTGGTTTGAGGCCTGGCTTGCTCCACCTCCTGCTCTTGAGATTCTCCCGGATGTGGGCTGCATTTTGGATGATTCTTGGGCTGGAGCTTCTCGTGGTTTGAGGCCTAGCTTGCTCCACCCCCTGCTCGTGATATTCTCCCGGACGTGGCCTGCATTTTGGCTGCCTTTTGGGCTGGAGCTTCTCGTGGTTTGAAGCCTGGCTTGCTCCACCCCCTGCTCTTGAGATTCTCCCGGATGTCGGCTGGATTTTGGCTGCCTTTTGGTCTGGAGCTTCCCGTGGTTTGAGGCCTGGCTTGCTCCACCCCCTGCTCTTGAGATTCTCCCGGATGTGGGCTGCATTTTGGCTGCCTTTTGGGCTGGAGCTTCTCGTGGTTTGAGGCCTGGCTTGCTCCACCCCCTGCTCTTGAGATTCTCCCGGATGTGGGCTGCATTTTGGCTGCCTTTTGGGCTAGAGCTTCTCGTGCTTTGAGGCCTGGTTTGATCAACCCCTGCTGTTGATATTCTCCTGGATGTGATCTGCATTTTGGTTGCGTTTTGGGCTGGAGCTTCTCGTGGTTTGAGGCCTAGCTTGCTCCACCCCCTGCTCTTGAGATTCTCCCAGACGTGGTCTGCATTTTGGCTGCCTTTTGGGCTGGAGCTTCTCGTGGTTTGAAGCCTGGCTTGCTCCACCCCCTGCTCTTGCTATTCTCCCGGATGTGGGCTGCATTTTGGCTGCCTTTTGGGCTGGAGCTTCCGGTGGTTTGAGGCCTGCCTTGCTCCACCCCCTGCTCTTGAGATTCTCCAGGATGTCGGCTGCATTTTGGCTGCCTTTTGGGCTGGAGATTCTCGTGGTTTGAGGCCTGGCTTGCTCCACCCCCTGCTCTTGAGATTCTCCCGGAGGTGGGCTGCATTTTGGCTGCCTTTTGGGCTGGAGCTTCTCGTGGTTTGAGGCCTGGCTTGCTCCACCCCCTGCTCTTGAGATTCTCCCGGATGTCGGCTGAATTTTGGCTGCCTTTTGGGCTGGAGCTTCCCGTGGTTTCAGGCCTGGCTTGCTCCACCCCCTGCTCTTGAGATTCTCCCGGATGTGGGCTGCATTTTGGCTGCCTGTTGGGCTGGAGCTTCTCGTGGTTTGAGGCCTGGCTTGCTCCACCCCCTGCTCTTGAGATTCTCCCGGATGTGGGCTGCATTTTGGCTGCCTTTTGGGCTGGAAATTCTCGTGGTTTGAGGCCTAGCTTTGTCCACCCCCTGCTCTTGAGATTCTCCCAGACGTGGTCTGCATTTTGGCTGCCTTTTGGGCTGGAGCTTCTCGTGGTTTGAAGCCTGGCTTGCTCCACCCCCTGCTCTTGAGATTCTCCCGGATGTCGGCTGCATTTTGGCTGCCTTTTGGGCTGGAGCTTCCGGTGGTTTGAGGCCTGGCTTGCTCCACCCCCTGCTCTTGAGATTCTCCCGGATGTGGGCTGCATTTTGGCTGCCTTTTGGGCTGGAGCTTCTCGTGGTTTGAGGCCTGGCTTGCTCCACCCCCTGCTCTTGAGATTCTCCCGGATGTCGGCTGAATTTTGGCTGCCTTTTGGGCTGGAGCTTCCCGTGGTTTCAGGCCTGGCTTGCTCCACCCCCTGCTCTTGAGATTCTCCAGGATGTGGGCTGCATTTTGGCTGCCTGTTGGGCTGGAGCTTCTCGTGGTTTGAGGCCTGGCTTGCTCCACCCCCTGCTCTTGAGATTCTCCCCTAAGTGGGCTGCATTTTGGCTGCCTGTTGGGCTGGAGCTTCTCATGGTTTGAGGTCTGGCTTGCCCCACCCCCTGCTCTTGAGATTCTCCCGGAGGTGGGCTGCATTTTGGCTGCCTTTTGGGCTGGAGCTTCTCGTGGTTTGAGGCCTGGCTTGCTCCACCCCCTGCTCTTGAGATTCTCCCGGATGTGGGCTGCATTTTGGCTGCCTTTTGGGCTGGAGCTTCCCGTGGTTTGAGGCCTGCCTTGCTCCACCCCCTGCTCTTGAGATTCTCCCGGATGTGGGCTGCATTTTGGCTGCATTTTGGGCTGGAGCTTCTCGTGGTTTGAGGCCTGGCTTGCTCCACCCCCTGCTCTTGAGATTCTCCCGGATGTGGGCTGCATTTTGGCTGCCTTTTGGGCTAGAGCTTCTCGTGCTTTGAGGCCTGGTTTGATCAACCCCTGCTGTTGATATTCTCCTGGATGTGATCTGCATTTTGGTTGCGTTTTGGGCTGGAGCTTCTCGTGGTTTGAGGCCTAGCTTGCTCCACCCCCTGCTCTTGAGATTCTCCCAGACGTGGTCTGCATTTTGGCTGCATTTTGCGCTGGAGCTTCTCGTGGTTTGAAGCCTGGCTTGCTCCACCCCCTGCTCTTGAGATTCTCCCGGATGTCGGCTGCATTTTGGCTGCCTTTTGGGCTGGAGCTTCCGGTGGTTTGAGGCCTGCCTTGCTCCACCCCCTGCTCTTGAGATTCTCCAGGATGTCGGCTGCATTTTGGCTGCCTTTTGGGCTGGAGATTCTCGTGGTTTGAGGCCTGGCTTGCTCCACCCCCTGCTCTTGAGATTCTCCCGGATGTGGGCTGCATTTTGGCTGCCTTTTGGGCTGGAGCTTCTCGTGGTTTGAGGCCTGGCTTGCTCCACCCCCTGCTCTTGAGATTCTCACGGATGTCGGCTGAATTTTGGCTGCCTTTTGGGCTGGAGCTTCCCGTGGTTTCAGGCCTGGCTTGCTCCACCCCCTGCTCTTGAGATTCTCCCGGATGTGGGCTGCATTTTGGCTGCCTGTTGGGCTGGAGCTTCTCGTGGTTTGAGGCCTGGCTTGCTCCACCCCCTGCTCTTGAGATTCTCCCGGATGTGGGCTGGATTTTGGCTGCCTTTTGGGCTGGAGCTTCTCGTGGTTTGAGGCCTGGCTTGCTCCACCCCCTGCTCTTGAGATTCTCCCTGATGTGGGCTGCATTCTGCCTGCCTTTTGGGCTGGAGCTTCTCGTGGTTTGAGGCCTGGCTTGCTCCACCCCCTGCTCTTGAGATTCTCCCGGATGTGGGCTGCATTTTGGCTGCCTGTTGGGCTGGAGCTTCTCGTGGTTTGAGGCCTGGCTTGCTCCACCCCCTGCTCTTGAGATTCTCCCGGATGTGGGCTGGATTTTGGCTGCCTTTTGGGCTGGAGATTCTCGTGGTTTGAGGCCTGGCTTGCTCCACCCCCTGCTCTTGAGATTCTCCCGGATGTGGGCTGCATTTTGGCTGCCTTTTGGGCTGGAGCTTCTCGTGGTTTGAGGCCTGGCTTGCTCCACCCCCTGCTCTTGAGATTCTCCCGGATGTGGGCTGCATTTTGGCTGATTCTTGGGCTGGAGCTTCCCGTGGTTTGAGGCCTGGCTTGCTCCACCCCCTGCTCTTGAGATTCTCCCGGATGTGGTCTGCATTTTGGCTGCCTTTTGGGCTGGAGCTTCTCGTGGTTTGAGGCCTGGCTTGCTCCACCCCCTGCTCTTGAGATTCTCCCGGATGTGGGCTGCATTTTGGCTGCCTTTTGGGCTGGAGCTTCCCGTGGTTTCAGGCTTGCCTTGCTCCACCCCCTGCTCTTGAGATTCTCCCGGATGTCGGCTGCATTTTGGCTGCCTTTTGGGCTGGAGCTTCTCGTGGTTTGAGGCCTGGCTTGCTCCACCCCCTGCTCTTGAGATTCTCCCGGATGTGGGCTGCATTTTGGCTGAATCTTTGGCTGGAGCTTCTTGTGGTTTGAGGCCTGGCTTGCTCCACCACCTGCTCTTGAGATTCTCCCGGATGTGGCCTGCATTTTGGCTGCCTTTTGGGCTGGAGCTTCTCGTGGTTTGTGGCCTGGCTTGCTCCACCCCCTGCTCTTGAGATTCTCCCGGAGGTGGGCTGCATTTTGGCTGCCTTTTGGGCTGGAGCTTCTCGTGGTTTGAGGCCTGGCTTGCTCCACCCCCTGCTCTTGAGATTCTCCCGGATGTGGCCTGGATTTTGGCTCCCTTTTGGGCTGGAGCTTCTCAAGGTTTGAGGCCTGGCTTGCTCGACCCCCTGCTCTTGATATGCTCCTTTGGATGTGGCCTGCATTTTGGCTGCATTTTGGGCTGGAGCTTCTCGTGGTTTGAGGCCTGGCTTGCTCCACCCCCTGCTCTTGAGATTCTCCCGGATGTGGGCTGCATTTTGGCTGCCTTTTGGGCTGGAGCTTCTCGTGGTTTGAGGCCTGGCTTGCTCCACCCCCTGCTCTTGAGATTCTCCCGGATGTGGGCTGGATTTTGGCTGCCTTTTGGGCTGGAGCTTCTCGTGGTTTGAGGCCTGGCTTGCTCCACCCCCTGCTCTTGATATTCTCCCGGATGTGGGCTGCATTTTGGCTGATTCTTTGGCTGGAGCTTCTCGTGGTTTGAGGCCTTTCTTGCTCCACCCCCTGCTCTTGAGATTCTCCCGGATGTGGGCTGCATTTTGGCTGCCTTTTGGGATGGAAATTCTCGTGGTTTGAGGCCTGGCTTGCCCCACCCCCTGCTCTTGAGATTCTCCCGGATGTGGGCTGCATTTTGGCTGCCTGTTGGGCTGGAGCTTCTCGTGGTTTGAGGTCTGGCTTGCCCCACCCCCTGCTCTTGAGATTCTCCCGGAGGTGGGCTGGATTTTGGCTGCCTTTTGGGCTGGAGATTCTCGTGGTTTGAGGCCTGGCTTGCTCCACCCCCTGCTCTTGAGATTCTCCTGGATGTGGGCTGCATTTTGGCTGCATATTGGGCTGGAGCTTCTCGTGGTTTGAGGCCTGCCTTGCTCCACCCCCTGCTCTTGAGATTCTCCCGGATGTGGGCTGCATTTTGGCTGATTCTTGGGCTGGAGCTTCCCGTGGTTTGAGGCCTGGCTTGCTCCACCCCCTGCTCTTGAGATTCTCCCGGATGTGGTCTGCATTTTGGCTGCCTTTTGGGCTGGAGCTTCTCGTGGTTTGAGGCCTGGCTTGCTCCACCCCCTGCTCTTGAGATTCTCCCGGATGTCGGCTGCATTTTGGCTGCCTTTTGGGCTGGAGCTTCCCGTGGTTTCATGCCTGCCTTGCTCCACCCCCTGCTCTTGAGATTCTCCCGGATGTCGGCTGCATTTTGGCTGCCTTTTGGGCTGGAGCTTCTCGTGGTTTGAGGCCTGGCTTGCTCCACCCCCTGCTCTTGAGATTCTCCCGGATGTGGGCTGCATTTTGGCTGCCTTTTGGGCTGGAGCTTCTTGTGGTTTGAGGCCTGGCGTGCTCCACCACCTGCTCTTGAGATTCTCCCGGATGTGGCCTGTTTTTGGCTGCCTTTTGGGCTGGAGCTTCTCGTGGTTTGAGGCCTGGCTTGCTCCACCCCCTGCTCTTGAGATTCTCCCGGATGTGGGCTGCATTTTGGCTGCCTTTTGGGCTGGAGCTTCTCGTGGTTTGAGGCCTGGCTTGCTCCACCCCCTGCTCTTGAGATTCTCCCGGATGTGGGCTGGATTTTGGCTCCCTTTTGGGCTGGAGCTTCTCAAGGTTTGAGGCCTGGCTTGCTCGACCCCCTGCTCTTGATATGCTCCTTTGGATGTGGGCTGCATTTTGGCTGCCTTTTGGGCTGGAGCTTCTCGTGGTTTGAGGCCTGGCTTGCTCCACCTCCTGCTCTTGATATTCTCCCGGATGTGGGCTGCATTTTGGCTGCATTTTGTGCTGGAGCTTCTCGTGGTTTGAGGCCTGGCTTGCTCCACCCCCTGCTCTTGAGATTCTCCCGGATGTGGGCTGCATTTTGGCTGCCTTTTGGGCTGGAGCTTCTCGTGGTTTGAGGCCTGGCTTGCTCCACCCCCTGCTCTTGAGATTCTCCCGGAGGTGGGCTGCATTTTGGCTGATTCTTTGGCTGGAGCTTCTCGTGGTTTGAGGCCTTTCTTGCTCCACCCCCTGCTCTTGAGATTCTCCCGGATGTGGGCTGCATTTTGGCTGCCTTTTGGGATGGAAATTCTCGTGGTTTGAGGCCTGGCTTGCCCCACCCCCTGCTCTTGAGATTCTGCCGGATGTGGGCTGCATTTTGGCTGCCTGTTGGGCTGGAGCTTCTCGTGGTTTGAGGCCTGGCTTGCCCCACCCCCTGCTCTTGAGATTCTCCCGGAGGTGGGCTGGATTTTGGCTGCCTTTTGGGCTGGAGCTTCTCGTGGTTTGAGGCCTGGCTTGCTCCACCCCCTGCTCTTGATATTCCCCCGGATGTGGGCTGCATTTTGGCTGCATTTTGGGCTGGAGCTTCTCGTGGTTTGAGGCCTGGCTTGCTCCACCCCCTGCTCTTGAGATTCCCCCGGATGTGGGCTGCATTTTGGCTGCATTTTGGGCTGGAGCTTCTCGTGGTTTGAGGCCTGGCTTGCTCCACCCCCTGCTCTTGATATTCTCCAGGATGTGGGCTGCATTTTGGCTGATTCTTGGGCTGGAGCTTCTCGTGGTTTGAGGCCTGGCTTGCTCCACCCCCTGCTCTTGAGATTCTCCCGGATGTGGGCTGCATTTTGGCTGCATTTTGGGCTGGAGCTTCTCGTGGTTTGAGGCCTGGCTTGCTCCACCCCCTGCTCTTGATATTCTCACGGATGTGGGCTGCATTTTGGCTGCATTTTGGGCTGGAGCTTCTCGTGGTTTGAGGCCTGGCTTGCTCCACCCCCTGCTCTTGAGATTCTCCCGGAGGTGGGCTGCATTTTGGCTGCATTTTGTGCTGGAGCTTCTCGTGGTTTGAGGCCTGGCGTGCTCCACCCCCTGCTCTTGATATTCTCCCGGATGTGGGCTGGATTTTGGCTGATTCTTTGGCTGGAGCTTCTTGTGGTTTGAGGCCTGGCTTGCTCCACCCCCTGCTCTTGAGATTCTCCCGGATGTGGGCTGCATTTTGGCTGCCTTTTGGGCTGGAGCTTCTCGTGGTTTGAGGCCTGGCTTGCTCCACCCCCTGCTCTTGAGATTCTCCCGGATGTGGGCTGTATTTTGGCTGCCTTTTGGGCTGGAGCTTCCCGTGGTTTGAGGCCTGCCTTGCTCCACCCCCTGCTCTTGAGATTCTCCCGGATGTGGGCTGCATTTTGGCTGCCTTCTGGGCTGGAGCTTCTCGTGGTTTGAGGCCTGGCTTGCTCCACCCCCTGCTCTTGAGATTCTCCTGGATGTGGGCTGCATTTTGGCTGCTTGTTGGGCTGGAGCTTCTCGTGGTTTGAGGCCTGGCTTGCTCCAACCCCTGCTCTTGAGATTCTCCCGGATGTGGGCTGCATTTTGGCTGCATTTTGGGCTGGAGCTTCCCGTGGTTTGAGGCCTGGCTTGCTCCACCCCCTGCTCTTGATATTCTCCTGTATGTGGGCTGCATTTTGGCTGCCTATTGGGCTGGAGCTTCTCATGGTTTGAGGCCTGGCTTGCTCCACCTCCTGGTCTTGAGATTCTCCCGGATGTGGGCTGCATTTTGGATGATTCTTGGGCTGGAGCTTCTCGTGGTTTGAGGCCTAGCTTGCTCCACCCCCTGCTCTTGATATTCTCCCGGACGTGGCCTGCATTTTGGCTGCCTTTTGGGCTGGAGCTTCTCGTGGTTTGAAGCCTGGCTTGCTCCACCCCCTGCTCCTGAGATTCTCCCGGATGTCGGCTGGATTTTGGCTGCCTTTTGGTCTGGAGCTTCCCGTGGTTTGAGGCCTGCCTTGCTCCACCCCCTGCTCGTGAGATTCTCCCGGATGTGGGCTGCATTTTGGCTGCATTTTGGGCTGGAGCTTCTCGTGGTTTGAGGCCTGGCTTGCTCCACCCGCTGCTCTTGAGATTCTCGCGGATGTGGGCTGCATTTTGGCTGCCTTTTGGGCTAGAGCTTCTCGTGCTTTGAGGCCTGGTTTGCTCAACCCCTGCTGTTGATATTCTCCTGGATGTGATCTGCATTTTGGTTGCGTTTTGGGCTGGAGCTTCTCGTGGTTTGAGGCCTAGCTTGCTCCACCCCCTGCTCTTGAGATTCTCCCGGATGTGGGCTGCATTTTGGCTGCCTGTTGGGCTGGAGCTTCTCGTGGTTTGAGGCCTGGCTTGCTCCACCCCCTGCTCTTGAGATTCTCCCGGATGTGGGCTGCATTTTGGCTGCCTTTTGGGCTGGAGCTTCTCGTGGTTTGAGGTCTGGCTTGCCCCACCCCCTGCTCTTGAGATTCTCCCGGAGGTGGGCTGGATTTTGGCTGCCTTTTGGGCTGGAGATTCTCGTGGTTTGAGGCCTGGCTTGCTCCACCCCCTGCTCTTGATATTCTCCTGGATGTGGGCTGCATTTTGGCTGCATATTGGGCTGGAGCTTCTCGTGGTTTGAGGCCTGGCTTGCTCGACCCCCTGCTCTTGAGATTCTCCCGGATGTGGGCTGCATTTTGGCTGATTCTTGGGCTGGAGCTTCCCGTGGTTTGAGGCCTGGCTTGCTCCACCCCCTGCTCTTGAGATTCTCCCGGATGTGGGCTGCATTTTGGCTGCCTTTTGGGCTGGAGCTTCTCGTGGTTTGAGGCCTGGCTTGCTCCACCCCCTGCTCTTGAGATTCTCCCGGATGTGGGCTGCATTTTGACTGCCTTTTGGGCTGGAGCTTCTCGTGGTTTGAGGCCTGGCTTGCTCCACCCCCTGCTCTTGATATTCTCCCGGATGTGGGCTGCATTTTGGCTGATTCTTTGGCTGGAGGTTCTTGTGGTTTGAGGCCTTTCTTGCTCCACCCCCTGCTCTTGAGATTCTCCCGGATGTGGGCTGCATTTTGGCTGCCTTTTGTAATGGAAATTCTCGTGGTTTGAGGCATGGCTTGCTCCACCCCCTGCTCTTGAGATTCTCCCGGAGGTGGGCTGCATTTTGGCTGCCTTTTGGGCTGGAGCTTCTCGTGGTTTGAGGCCTGGCTTGCTCCACCCCCTGCTCTTGATATTCCCCCGGATGTGGGCTGCATTTTGGCTGCATTTTGGGCTGGAGCTTCTCGAGGTTTGAGGCCTGGCTTGCTCCACCCCCTGCTCTTGAGATTCTCCGCGAAGTGGGCTGCATTTTGGCTGCCTTTTGGGCTGAAGCTTCTCGTGGTTTGAGGCCTGGCTTGCTCCACCCCCTGCTCTTGAGATTCTCCCGGAGGTGGGCTGCATTTTGGCTGCCTTTTGGGCTGGAGCTTCTCGTGGTTTGAGGCCTGGCTTGCTCCACCCCCTGCTCTTGAGATTCTCCCGGAAGTGGGCTGCATTTTGGCTGACTCTTGGGCTGGAGCTTCTCGTGGTTTGAGGCCTGGCTTGCTCCACCCCCTGCTCTTGAGATTCTCCCGGATGTGGGCTGCATTTTGGCTTCCTTTTGGGCTGGAGCTTCTCGTGGTTTGAGGCCTGGCTTGCTCCACCCCCTGCTCTTGAGATTCTCCCGGATGTGAGCTGCATTTTGGCTGATTCTTGGGCTGGAGCTTCCCGTGGTTTGAGGCCTGCCTTGCTCCACCCCGTGCTCTTGAGATTCTCCCGGAGGTGGGCTGCATTTTGGCTGCCTTTTGGGATGGAGGTTATCGTGGTTTGAGGCCTGGCTTGCTCCACCCCCTGCTCTTGAGATTCTCCCGGATGTGGGCTGCATTTTGGCTGCCTGTTGGGCTGGAGCTTCTCGTGGTTTGAGGCCTGGCTTGCTCCACCCCCTGCTCTTGAGATTCTCCCGGATGTGGGCTGCATTTTGGCTGCATTTTGGGCTGGAGCTTCTCGTGGTTTGAGGCCTGGCTTGCTCCACCCCCTGCTCTTGAGTTTCTCCCGGATGTGGGCTGGATTTTGGCTGCCTTTTGGCCTGGAGCTTCTCGTGGTTTGAGGCCTGGCTTGCTCCACCCCCTGCTCTTGAGATTCTCCCGGATGTGGGCTGCATTTTGGCTGCCTGTTGGGCTGGAGCTTCTCGTGGTTTGAGGCCTGGCTTGCTCCACCCCCTGCTCTTGAGATTCTCCGCGAAGTGGGCTGGATTTTGGCTGCCTTTTGGGCTGGAGCTTCTCATGCTTTGAGGCCTGGCTTGCTCCACCCCCTGCTCTTGAGATTCTTCCAGATGTGGTCTGGATTTTGGCTGCCTTTTGGGCTGGAGCTTCTCGTGGTTTGTGGCCTGCCTTGCTCCACCCCCTGCTCTTGAGATTCTCCCGGATGTGGGCTGCATTTTGGCTGCCTTTTGGGTTGAAGCTTCTCGTGGTTTGAGGCCTGGCTTGCTCCACCCCCTGCTCTTGATATTCTCCTGGATGTGGGCTGCATTTTGGCTGCCTATTGGGCTGGAGCTTCTCGTGGTTTGAGGCCTGGCTTGCGCCACCCCCTGCTCTTGAGATTCTCCCGGATGTGGGCTGCATTTTGGCTGATTCTTGGGCTGGAGCTTCTCGTGGTTTGAGGCCTGGCTTGCTCCACCCCCTGCTCTTGAGATTCTCCCGGATGTGGTCTGCATTTTGGCTGCCTTTTGGGCTGGAGCTTCTCGTGGTTTGAGGCCTGGCTTGCTCCACCCCCTGCTCTTGAGATTCTCCCGGATGTCGGCTGCATTTTGGCTGCCTTTTGGGCTGGAGCTTCCCGTGGTTTCAGGCCTGCCTTGCCCCACCCCCTGCTCTTGAGATTCTCCTGGATGTGGGCTGCATTTTGGCTGCCTTTTGGGCTGGAGCTTCTCATGGTTTGAGGCCTGGCTTGCTCGACCCCCTGCTCTTGATATGCTCCTTTGGATGTGGGCTGCATTTTGGCTGCCTTTTGGCCAGGAGCTTCTCGTGGTTTGAGGCCTTTCTTGCTCCACCTCCTGCTCTTGATATTCTCCCGGATGTGGGCTGCATTTTGGCTGCCTTTTGGGATGGAGGTTATCGTGGTTTGAGGCCTGGCTTGCCCCACCCCCTGCTCTTGATATTCTCCCGGAGGTGGGCTGGATTTTGGGTGCCTTTTGGGCTGGAGCTTCTCGTGGTTTGAGGCCTGGCTTGCTCCACCCCCTGCTCTTGATATTCCCCCGGATGTGGTCTGTATTTTGGCTGCATTTTGGGCTGGAGATTCTCGTGGTTTGAGGCCTGGCTTGCTTCACCCCCTGCTCTTGAGATTCTCCCGGATGTGGGCTGCATTTTGGCTGCATTTTGGGCTGGAGCTTCTCGTGGTTTGAGGCCTGGCTTGCTCCACCCCCTGCTCTTGAGATTCTCCCGGATGTGGGCTGCATTTTGGCTGATTCTTGGGCTGGAGCTTCCCGTGGTTTGAGGCCTGCCTTGCTCCACCCCCTGCTCTTGAGATTCTCCAGGATGTCGGCTGCATTTTGGCTGCTTTTTGGGCTGGAGCTTCCCGTGGTTTCAGGCCTGCCTTGCCCCACCACCTGCTCTTGAGATTCTCCCGGATGTGGGCTGCATTTTGGCTGCCTTTTGGGCTGGAGCTTCTCGTGGTTTGAGGCCTGGCTTGCTCCACCCCCTGCTCTTGAGATTCTCCCGGATGTGGGCTGCATTTTGGCTGCCTGTTGGGCTGGAGCTTCTCGTGGTTTGAGGCCTGGCTTGCTCC
The DNA here is from genome assembly GCA_027574665.1 of Rhynochetos jubatus. Taxonomy (NCBI): domain Eukaryota; kingdom Metazoa; phylum Chordata; class Aves; order Eurypygiformes; family Rhynochetidae; genus Rhynochetos; species Rhynochetos jubatus. The sequence continues at coordinate 875,380 of JAQBHY010000097.1, read as the reverse complement.
ACCCCCTGCTCTTGAGATTCTCCCGGATGTGGGCTGCATTTTGGCTGCCTTTTGGGCTGGAGCTTCTCGTGGTTTGAGGCCTGGCTTGCCCCACCCCCTGCTCTTGAGATTCTCCCGGAGGTGGGCTGGATTTTGGCTGCCTTTTGGGCTGGAGCTTCTCGTGGTTTGAGGCCTGGCTTGCTCCACCCCCTGCTCTTGATATTCCCCCGGATGTGGTCTGTATTTTGGCTGCATTTTGGGCTGGAGATTCTCGTGGTTTGAGGCCTGGCTTGCTCCACCCCCTGCTCTTGAGATTCTCCCGGATGTGGGCTGCATTTTGGCTGCCTTTTGGGCTGGAGCTTCTCGAGGTTTGAGGCCTGGCTTGCTCCACCCAGTGCTCTTGAGATTCTCCCAGAGGTGGGCTGGATTTTGGCTGCCTTTTGGGCTGGAGCTTCTCGTGGTTTGAGGCCTGGCTTGCTCCACCCCCTGCTCTTGAAATTCTCCCGGATGTGGGCTGCATTTTGGCTGCCTTTTGGGCTGGAGCTTCTCGAGGTTTGAGGCCTGGCTTGCTCCACCCCCTGCTCTTGAGATTCTCCGCGAAGTGGGCTGCATTTTGGCTGCCTTTTGGGCTGAAGCTTCTCGTGGTTTGAGGCCTGGCTTGCTCCACCCCCTGCTCTTGAGATTCTCCCGGATGTGGGCTGCATTTTCGCTGCATTTTGGGCTGGAGCTTCTCGTGGTTTGAGGCCTGGCTTGCTCCACCCCCTGCTCTTGAGATTCTCCCGGATGTGGGCTGCATTTTGGCTGACTCTTGGGCTGGAGCTTCTCGTGGTTTGAGGCCTGGCTTGCTCCACCCCCTGCTCTTGAGATTCTCCCGGATGTGGGCTGCATTTTGGCTTCCTTTTGGGCTGGAGCTTCTCGTGGTTTGAGGCCTAGCTTGCTCCACCCCCTGCTCTTGAGATTCTCCCGGATGTGGGCTGCATTTTGGCTGCCTTTTGGGCTGGAGCTTCCCGTGGTTTGAGGCCTGCCTTGCTCCACGCCCTGCTCTTGAGATTCTCCCGGATGTGGGCTGCATTTTGGCTGCCTTTTGGGCTGTAGATTCTCGTGGTTTGAGGCCTGGCTTGCTCCACCCCCTGCTCTTGAGATTCTCCCGTATGTGGGCTGCATTTTGGCTGCCTTTTGGGCTGGATCTTCTCGTGGTTTGAGGCCTGGCTTGCTCCACCCCCTGCTCTTGAGATTCTCCCGGATGTGGGCTGGATTTCGGCTGCCTTTTGGGATGGAGGTTATCGTGGTTTGAGGCCTGGCTTGCTCCACCCCCTGCTCTTGAGATTCTCCCGGATGTGGGCTGCATTTTGGCTGCCTGTTGGGCTGGAGCTTCTCGTGGTTTGAGGCCTGGCTTGCTCCACCCCCTGCTCTTGAGATTCTCCCGGATGTGGGCTGCATTTTGGCTGCATTTTGGGCTGGAGCTTCTCGTGGTTTGAGGCCTGGCTTGCTCCACCCCCTGCTCTTGAGTTTCTCCCGGATGTGGGCTGGATTTTGGCTGCCTTTTGGGCTGGAGCTTCTCGTGGTTTGAGTCCTGGCTTGCTCCACCCCCTGCTCTTGAGATTCTCCCGGATGTGGGCTGCATTTTGGCTGCCTGTTGGGCTGGAGCTTCTTGTGGTTTGAGGCCTGGCTTGCTCCACCCCCTGCTCTTGAGATTCTCCGCGAAGTGGGCTGCATTTTGGCTGCCTTTTGGGCTGAAGCTTCTCGTGGTTTGAGGCCTGGCTTGCTCCACCCCCTGCTCTTGAGATTCTCCCGGATGTGGGCTGCATTTTCGCTGCATTTTGGGCTGGAGCTCCTCCTGGTTTGAGGCCTGGCTTGCTCCACCCCCTGCTCTTGAGATTCTCCCGGATGTGGGCTGCATTTTGGCTGATTCTTTAGCTGGAGCTTCTCGTGGTTTGAGGCCTGGCTTGCTCCACCCCCTGCTCTTGAGATTCTCTCGGATGTGGGCTGGATTTTGGCTGCCTTTTGGGCTGGAGCTTCTCGTGGTTTGAGTCCTGGCTTGCTCCACCCCCTGCTCTTGAGATTCTCCCGGATGTGGGCTGCATTTTGGCTGCCTGTTGGGCTGGAGCTTCTTGTGGTTTGAGGCCTGGCTTGCTCCACCCCCTGCTCTTGAGATTCTCCGCGAAGTGGGCTGCATTTTGGCTGCCTTTTGGGCTGAAGCTTCTCGTGGTTTGAGGCCTGGCTTGCTCCACCCCCTGCTCTTGAGATTCTCCCGGATGTGGGCTGCATTTTCGCTGCATTTTGGGCTGGAGCTCCTCCTGGTTTGAGGCCTGGCTTGCTCCACCCCCTGCTCTTGAGATTCTCCCGGATGTGGGCTGCATTTTGGCTGATTCTTTAGCTGGAGCTTCTCGTGGTTTGAGGCCTGGCTTGCTCCACCCCCTGCTCTTGAGATTCTCTCGGATGTGGGCTGCATTTTGGCTGCCTTTTGGGCTGGAGCTTCTCGTGGTTTGAGTCCTGGCTTGCTCCACCCCCTGCTCTTGAGATTCTCCCGGATGTGGGCTGCATTTTGGCTGCCTTTTGGGCTGGAGCTTCCCGTGGTTTGAGGCCTGGCTTGCTCCACCCCCTGCTCTTGAGATTCTCCCGGATGTGGGCTGCATTTTGGCTCCCTTTTGGGCTGGAGCTTCTCAAGGTTTGAGGCCTGGTTTGCTCGAACCCCTGCTCTTGATATGCTCCTGGATGTGGGCTGAATTTTGGCTGCATTTTGGGCTGGAGCTTCCTGTGGTTTGAGGCCTGGCTTGCTCCACCCCCTGCTCTTGAGATTCTCCCGGATGTGGGCTGCATTTTGGCTGATTTTTTGGCTGGAGCTTCGCGTGGTTTGAGGCCTGGCTTGCTCCACCACCTGCTCTTGAGATTCTCCCGGATGTGGGCTGCATTTTGGCTGCCTTTTGGGCTGGAGCTTCTCGTGGTTTGAGGCCTGGCTTGCTCCACCCCCTGCTCTTGAGATTCTCCCGGAGGTGGGCTGCATTTTGGCTGCCTTTTGGGCTGGAGCTTCCCGTGGTTTGAGGCCTGGCTTGCTCCACCCCCTGCTCTTGAGATTCTCCCGGATGTGGGCTGCATTTTGGATGCCTTTTGGGCTGGAGCTTCTCGTGGTTTGAGACCTGGCTTGCTCCACCCCCTGCTCTTGAGATTGTCCCGGATGTGGGCTGGATTTCGGCTGCATTTTGGGCTGGATCTTCTCGTGGTTTGAGGCCTGGCTTGCTCCACCCCCTGCTCTTGAGATTCTCCCGGATGTGGGCTGCATTTTGGCTGCCTTTTGGGCTGGAGCTTCTCGTGGTTTGAGGCCTGGCTTGCTCCACCCCCTGCTCTTGAGATTCTCCCGGATGTGGGCTGCATTTTGGCTGCCTTTTGGGCTGGAGCTTCCCGTGGTTTGAGGCCTGGCTTGCTCCACCCCCTGCTCTTGAGATTCTCCCGGATGTGGGCTGCATTTTGGCTGCATTTTGGGCTGGAGCTTCTCGTGGTTTGAGGCCTGGCTTGCTCCACCCCCTGCTCTTGAGATTCTCCCAGATGTGGGCTGAATTTTGGCTGCCTTTTGGGCTGGAGCTTCTCGTGGTTTGAGGCCTGCCTTGCTCCACCCCCTGCTCTTGAGATTCTCCCGGATGTGGGCTGCATTTTGGATGATTCTTGGGCTGGAGCTTCTCGTGGTTTGAGGCCTGGCTTGCTCCACCCCCTGCTCTTGAGATTCTCCCGGATGTAGTCTGCATTTTGGCTGCCTTTTGGTCTGGAGCTTCTCGTGGTTTGAGGCCTGGCTTGCTCCACGCCCTGCTCTTGATATTCTCCCGGATGTGGGCTGGATTTTGGCTGCCTTTTGGGCTGGAGATTCTCGTGGTCTGAGGCCTGGCTTGCTCCACCCCCTGCTCTTGAGATTCTCCCGGATGTGGGCTGCATTTTATCTGCCTATTGGGCTGGAGCTTCTCATGGTTTGAGGCCTGGCTTGCTCCACCCCCTGCTCTTGAGATTCTCCCGGATGTGGGCTGCATTTTGGCTGCCTTTTGGGCTGGAGCTTCTCATGGTTTGAGGCCTGGCTTGCTCCACCCCCTGCTCTTGAGATTCTCCCGGATGTGGGCTGCATTTTGGCTGCATTTTGGGCTGGAGCTTCTCATGGTTTGAGGCCTGGCTTCCTCCACCCCCTGCCCATGATATTCTCCCGGATGTGGGCTGCATTTTGGCTGCCTTTTTGGGCTGGAAATTCTCGTGGTTTGAGGCCTGGCTTGCTCCACCCCCTGCTCTTGAGATTCTCTCGGATGTGGGCTGCATTTTGGCTGCCTTTTGGGCTGGAGCTTCTCGTGCTTTGAGGCCTGGCTTGCTCCACCCCCTGCTCTTGATATTCTCCCGGATGTGGTCTGCATTTTGGCTGCATGTTGGGCTGGAGCTTCTCGTGGTTTGAGGCCTGGCTTGCTCCACCCCCTGCTCTTGATATTCTCCCGGATGTGGGCTGCATTTTGGCTGCATGTTGGGCTGGAGCTTCTCGTGGTTTGAGGCCTGGCTTGCTCCACCCCCTGCTCTTGAGATTCTCCCGGATGTGGGCTGCATTTTGGCTGCCTTTTGGCCTGGAGCTTCTCGTGGTTTGAGGCCTGGCATGCTCCACCCCCTGCTCTTGAGATTCTCCCGGATGTGGGCTGCATTTTGGCTGCCTTTTGGGCTGGAGCTTCTCGTGGTTTGAGGCCTGGCTTGCTCCACCCCCTGCTCTTGAGATTCTCCCGGATGTGGGCTGCATTTTGGGTGCCTTTTGGGCTGGAGCTTCTCGTGGTTTGAGGCCTGCCTTGCTCCACCCCCTGCTCTTGCTATTCTCCCGGATGTGGGCTGGATTTTGGCTGACATTTGGGGTGGAGCTTCTCGTGGTTTGAGGCCTGGCTTGCTCCACCCCCTGCTCTTGATATTCTCCCGGATGTGGGCTGCATTTTGGCTGCCTTTTGGGCTGGAGCTTCTCATGCTTTGAGGCCTGGCTTGCTCCACCCCCTGCTCTTGATATTCTCCCGGATGTGGGCTGCATTTTGGCTGCATTTTGGGCTGGAGCTTCTCGTGGTTTGAGGCCTGGCTTGCTCCACACCCTCCTCTTGATATTTTCCTGGATGTGGGCTGCATTTTGGCTGCTTTTTGGGCTGGAGCTTCTCGTGGTTTGAGGCCTGGCTTGCTCCACCCCCTGCTCTTGAGATTCTCCCGGATGTGGGCTGCATTTTGGCTGCATTTTGGGCTGGAGCTTCTCATGGTTTGAGGCCTGGCTTGCTCCACCCCCTGCTCTTGAGATTCTCCCGGGTGTGGGCTGCATTTTGGCTGCCTTTTGGGCTGGAGCTTCTCATGGTTTGAGGCCTGGCTTGCTACACCCCCTGCTCTTGATATTCTCCCGGATGTGGGCTGCATTTTGGCTCCCTTTTGGGCTGGAGCTTCTCATGGTTTGAGGCCTGCATTGCTCCACCCCCTGCTCTTGAGATTCTCCCGGATGTGGGCTGCATTTTGGCTGCATTTTGGGCTGAAGCTTCTCGTGGTTTGGGGCATGGCTGGCTCCACCCCCTGCTCCTGATATTCTCCCAGATGTGGGCTGCATTTTGTTTGCTCTTTGGGCTGGAGCTTCTCGTGGTTTGAGGCCTGGCTTGTCCACCACCTGCTCTTGATATTCTCCCGGACGTGGGCTGGAATTGGCTGCCTTTTGGGCTGGAGCTTCTCATGGTTTGAGCCCTGGCTTGCTCCACCCCCTGCTCTTGAGATTCTCCCGGATGTGGGCTGGAGTTTAGCTGCATTTTGGGCATGGAGCTTCTCGTGGTTTGAGGCCTGGCTTGCTCCACCCCCTGCTCTTGAGATTCTCCCGGATGTGGGCTGGAGTTTGGCTGCCTTTTGGGCTGGAGCTTCTCGTGGTTTGAGGCCTGGCTTGCTCCACTCCCTGCCCATGATATTCTCCCGGATGTGGGCTGTATTTTGGCTGCATTTTGGGCTGGAGCTTCTCGTGGTTTGAGCCTGCCTTGCTCCACCCCCTGCTCTTGAGATTCTCCCGGAGGTGGGCTGCATTTTGGCTGCCTTTCGGGCTGGAGCTTCTCGTGGTTTGAGGCCTGGCTTGCTCCACCCCCTGCTCTTGAGATTCTCCCGGATGTGGGCTGCATTTTGGCTGCATTTTGGGCTGGAGCTTCTCGTGGTTTGAGGCCTGGCTTGCTCCACCCCCTGCTCTTGAGATTCTCCCGGATGTGGGCTGCATTTTTGCTGCCTTTTGGGCTGGAGCTTTTCGTGGTTTGAGGCCTGGCTTGCTCCACCCCCTGCTCTTGAGATTCTCCCGGATGTGGGCTGCATTTTGGCTGCATTTTGGGCTGGAGCTTCTCGTGGTTTGAGGCCTGGCTTCCTCCACCCCCTGCTCTTGAGATTCTCCCGGATGTGGGCTGCATTTTGGCTGCCTTTTGGGCTGGAGCTTCTCATGGTTTGAGGCCTGGCTTGCTACACCCCCTGCTCTTGATATTCTCCCGGATGTGGGCTGCATTTTGGCTGCATTTTGGGCTGGAGCTTCTCATGGTTTGAGGCCTGCATTGCTCCACCCCCTGCTCTTGAGATTCTCCCGGATGTGGGCTGCATTTTGGCTGCCTTTTGGGCTGAAGCTTCTCGTGGTTTGGGGCATGGCTGGCTCCACCCCCTGCTCCTGATATTCTCCCAGATGTGGGCTGCATTTTGTTTGCTCTTTGGGCTGGAGCTTCTCGTGGTTTGAGGCCTGGCTTGTCCACCACCTGCTCTTGATATTCTCCCGGACGTGGGCTGGAATTGGCTGCCTTTTGGGCTGGAGCTTCTCATGGTTTGAGCCCTGGCTTGCTCCACCCCCTGCTCTTGAGATTCTCCCGGATGTGGGCTGCATTTTGGCTGCCTTTTGGGCTGGAAATTCTCGTGGTTTGAGGCCTGCCCTGCTCCATCCCCTGCTCTTGAAATTCTCCCGGATGTGGGCTGGAGTTTAGCTGCATTTTGGGCATGGAGCTTCTCGTGGTTTGAGGCCTGGCTTGCTCCACCCCCTGCTCTTGAGATTCTCCCGGATGTGGGCTGGAGTTTGGCTGCCTTTTGGGCTGGAGCTTCTCGTGGTTTGAGGCCTGGCTTGCTCCACTCCCTGCCCATGATATTCTCCCGGATGTGGGCTGTATTTTGGCTGCATTTTGGGCTGGAGCTTCTCGTGGTTTGAGCCTGCCTTGCTCCACCCCCTGCTCTTGAGATTCTCCCGGAGGTGGGCTGCATTTTGGCTGCCTTTCGGGCTGGAGCTTCTCGTGGTTTGAGGCCTGGCTTGCTCCACCCCCTGCTCTTGAGATTCTCCCGGATGTGGGCTGCATTTTGGCTGCATTTTGGGCTGGAGCTTCTCGTGGTTTGAGTCCTGGCTTCCTCCACCCCCTGCTCTTGAGATTCTCCCGGATGTGGGCTGCATTTTGGTTGCCATTTTGGGCTGGAGCTTCTCGTGGTTTGAGGCCTGGCTTGCTCCACCCCCTGCTCTTGAGATTCTCCCGGATGTGGGCTGCATTTTTGCTGCCTTTTGGGCTGGAGCTTTTCGTGGTTTGAGGCCTGGCTTGCTCCACCCCCTGCTCTTGAGATTCTCCCGGATGTGGGCTGCATTTTGGTGTCTGTTGGGCTGGAGCTTCTTGTGGTTTGAGGCCTGCCTTGCTCCACCCCCTGCTCTTGAGATTCTCCCGGATGTGGGCTGCATTTTGGCTGCCTTTTGGGCTGAAGCTTCTCGTGGTTTGGGGCATGGCTGGCTCCACCCCCTGCTCCTGATATTCTCCCAGATGTGGGCTGCATTTTGGTTGCTCTTTGGGCTGGAGCTTCTCGTGGTTTGAGGCCTGGCTTGCTCCACCACCTGCTCTTGAGATTCTCCCGGATGTGGGCTGGATTTGGCTGCCTTTTGGGCTGGAGCTTCTCATGGTTTGAGCCCTGGCTTGCTCCATCCCCTGCTCTTGAGATTCTCCCGGATGTGGGCTGCATTTTGGCTGCCTTTTGGGCTGGAGCTTCTCGTGGTTTGAGGCCTGGCTTGCTCCACCTCCTGCTCTTGATATTCTCCCGGATGTGGGCTGGATTTGGCTGCCTTTTGGGCTGGAGATTCTCGTGGTTTGAGTCCTGGCTTGCTCCTCTCCCTGCCCATGATATTCTCCCGGATGTGGGCTGCATTTTGGCTGCCTTTTGGGCTGGAGCTTCTCGTGGTTTGAGGCCTGCCTTGCTCCACCCCCTGCTCTTGAGATTCTCCCGGAGGTGGGCTGCATTTTGGCTGCCTTTTGGGCTGGAGCTTCTCGTGGTTTGAGGCGTGCCTTGCTCCATCCCCTGCTCTTGATATTCTCCCGGATGTGGGCTGCATTTTGGCTGCATTTTGGGCTGGAGCTTCTCGTGGTTTGTGGCCTGGCTTGCTCCACCCCCTGCTCTTGAGATTCTCCCGGATGTGGGCTGCATTTTGGCTGCCTTTTGGGCTGGAGCTTTTCGTGGTTTGAGGCCTGGCTTGCTCCACCCCCTACTCTTGAGATTCTCCGGGATGTGGGCTGCATTTTGGCTGCCTTTTGGGCTGGAGCTTCTCGTGGTTTGAGGCCTGGCTTGCTCCACCCCCTGCTCTTGAGATTCTCCCGGATGTGGGCTGGATTTTGGCTGCCTTTTGGGCTGGAGATTCTCGTGGTCTGAGGCCTGGCTTGCTCCACCCCCTGCTCTTGAGATTCTCCCGGACGTGGGCTGCATTTTGGCTGCCTTTTGGGCTGGAGCTTCTCGTGGTTTGAGGCCTGGCTTGCTCCACCCCCTGCTCTTGATATTCTCCCGGATGTGGGCTGCATTTTGGCTGCATTTTGGGCTGGAGCTTCTCATGGTTTGAGGCCTGCATTGCTCCACCCCCTGCTCTTGAGATTCTCCCGGAGGTGGGCTGCATTTTGGCTGCCTTTTGGGCTGGAGCTTCTCGTGGTTTGAGGCGTGCCTTGCTCCATCCCCTGCTCTTGATATTCTCCCGGATGTGGGCTGCATTTTGGCTGCATTTTGGGCTGGAGCTTCTCGTGGTTTGTGGCCTGGCTTGCTCCACCACCTGCTCTTGAGATTCTCCCGGATGTGGGCTGCATTTTGGCTGCATTTTGGGCTGGAGCTTCTCGTGGTTTGAGGCCTGGCTTGCTCCACCCCCTGCTCTTGAGATTCTCCCGGATCTGGGCTGGATTTTGGCTGCCTTTTGGGCTGGAGATTCTCGTGGTCTGAGGCCTGGCTTGCTCCACCCCCTGCTCTTGAGATTCTCCCGGACGTGGGCTGCATTTTGGCTGCCTTTTGGGCTGGAGCTTCTCGTGGTTTGAGGCCTGGCTTGCTCCACCCCCTGCTCTTGATATTCTCCCGGATGTGGGCTGCATTTTGGCTGCATTTTGGGCTGGAGCTTCTCATGGTTTGAGGCCTGCATTGCTCCACCCCCTGCTCTTGAGATTCTCCCGGATGTGGGCTGCATTTTGGCTGCCTTTTGGGCTGAAGCTTCTCGTGGTTTGGGGCATGGCTGGCTCCACCCCCTGCTCCTGATATTCTCCCAGATGTGGGCTGCATTTTGTTTGCTCTTTGGGCTGGAGCTTCTCGTGGTTTGAGGCCTGGCTTGTCCACCACCTGCTCTTGATATTCTCCCGGACGTGGGCTGGAATTGGCTGCCTTTTGGGCTGGAGCTTCTCATGGTTTGAGCCCTGGCTTGCTCCACCCCCTGCTCTTGAGATTCTCCCGGATGTGGGCTGCATTTTGGCTGCCTTTTGGGCTGGAAATTCTCGTGGTTTGAGGCCTGCCTTGCTCCATCCCCTGCTCTTGAAATTCTCCCGGATGTGGGCTGGAGTTTAGCTGCATTTTGGGCATGGAGCTTCTCGTGGTTTGAGGCCTGGCTTGCTCCACCCCCTGCTCTTGAGATTCTCCCGGATGTGGGCTGGAGTTTGGCTGCCTTTTGGGCTGGAGCTTCTCGTGGTTTGAGGCCTGGCTTGCTCCACTCCCTGCCCATGATATTCTCCCGGATGTGGGCTGTATTTTGGCTGCATTTTGGGATGGAGGTTCTCGTGGTTTGAGCCTGCCTTGCTCCACCCCCTGCTCTTGAGATTCTCCCGGAGGTGGGCTGCATTTTGGCTGCCTTTCGGGCTGGAGCTTCTCGTGGTTTGAGGCCTGGCTTGCTCCACCCCCTGCTCTTGAGATTCTCCCGGATGTGGGCTGCATTTTGGCTGCATTTTGGGCTGGAGCTTCTCGTGGTTTGAGTCCTGGCTTCCTCCACCCCCTGCTCTTGAGATTCTCCCGGATGTGGGCTGCATTTTGGTTGCCATTTTGGGCTGGAGCTTCTCGTGGTTTGAGGCCTGGCTTGCTCCACCCCCTGCTCTTGAGATTCTCCCGGATGTGGGCTGCATTTTTGCTGCCTTTTGGGCTGGAGCTTTTCGTGGTTTGAGGCCTGGCTTGCTCCACCCCCTGCTCTTGAGATTCTCCCGGATGTGGGCTGCATTTTGGCTGCATTTTGGGCTGGAGCTTCTCGTGGTTTGAGGCCTGGCTTCCTCCACCCCCTGCTCTTGAGATTCTCCCGGATGTGGGCTGCATTTTGGCTGCATTTTGGGCTGGAGCTTCTCATGGTTTGAGGCCTGGCTTGCTCCACCCCCTGCTCTTGAGATTCTCCCGGATGTGGGCTGCATTTTGGTGTCTGTTGGGCTGGAGCTTCTTGTGGTTTGAGGCCTGCCTTGCTCCACCCCCTGCTCTTGAGATTCTCCCGGAGGTGGGCTGCATTTTGGCTGCCTTTTGGGCTGGAGCTTCTCGTGGTTTGAGGCGTGCCTTGCTCCATCCCCTGCTCTTGATATTCTCCCGGATGTGGGCTGCATTTTGGCTGCATTTTGGGCTGGAGCTTCTCGTGGTTTGTGGCCTGGCTTGCTCCACCCCCTGCTCTTGAGATTCTCCCGGATGTGGGCTGCATTTTGGCTGCCTTTTGGGCTGGAGCTTTTCGTGGTTTGAGGCCTGGCTTGCTCCACCCCCTACTCTTGAGATTCTCCGGGATGTGGGCTGCATTTTGGCTGCCTTTTGGGCTGGAGCTTCTCGTGGTTTGAGGCCTGGCTTGCTCCACCCCCTGCTCTTGAGATTCTCCCGGATCTGGGCTGGATTTTGGCTGCCTTTTGGGCTGGAGATTCTCGTGGTCTGAGGCCTGGCTTGCTCCACCCCCTGCTCTTGAGATTCTCCCGGACGTGGGCTGCATTTTGGCTGCCTTTTGGGCTGGAGCTTCTCGTGGTTTGAGGCCTGGCTTGCTCCACGCCCTGCTCTTGAGATTCTCCCGGATGTGGGCTGGATTTTGGCTGCCTTTTGGGCTGGAGATTCTCGTGGTCTGAGGCCTGGCTTGCTCCACCCCCTGCTCTTGAGATTCTCCCGGATGTGGGCTGCATTTTGGCTGCATTTTGGGCTGGAGCTTCTCGTGGTTTGAGGCCTGGCTTCCTCCACCCCCTGCCCATGATATTCTCCCGGATGTGGGCTGCATTTTGGCTGCCTTTTTGGGCTGGAGCTTCTCGTGGTTTGAGGCCTGGCTTGCTCCACCCCCTGCTCTTGAGATTCTCCCGGATGTGGGCTGCATTTTGGTTGCCATTTTGGGCTGGAGCTTCTCGTGGTTTGAGGCCTGGCTTGCTCCACCCCCCGCTCTTGAGATTCTCCCGGATGTGGGCTGCATTTTGGCTGCCTTTTGGGCTGGAGCTTTTCGTGGTTTGAGGCCTGGCTTGCTCCACACCCTACTCTTGAGATTCTCCCGGATGTGGGCTGCATTTTGGCTGCATTTTGGGCTGGAGCTTCTCGTGGTTTGAGGCCTGGCTTCCTCCACCCCCTGCCCATGATATTCTCCCGGATGTGGGCTGCATTTTGGCTGCCTTTTTGGGCTGGAAATTCTCGTGGTTTGAGGCCTCGCTTGCTCCACCCCCTGCTCTTGAGATTCTCCCGGATGTGGGCTGCATTTTGGCTGCCTTTTGGGCTGGAGCTTCTCGTGGTTTGAGGCCTGGCTTGCTCCACCCCCTGCTCTTGAGATTCTCCCGGATGTGGGCTGCATTTTGGCTGCCTTTTTGGGCTGGAAATTCTCGTGGTTTGAGGCCTCGCTTGCTCCACCCCCTGCTCTTGAGATTCTCCCGGATGTGGGCTGCATTTTGGCTGCCTTTTGGGCTGGAGCTTCTCGAGGTTTGAGGCCTGGCTTGCTCCAGCCCCTGCTCTTGGGATTCTCTCGGATGTGGGCTGCATTTTGGCTGCCTTTTTGGGCTGGAGTTTCTCGTGGTTTGAGGCCTGGCTTGCTCCACCCCCTGCTCTTGAGATTCTCCCGGATGTGGGCTGCATTTTGGCTGCATTTTGGGCTGGAGCTTCTCGTGGTTTGAGGCCTGCCTTGCTCCAGCCCCTGCTCTTGAGATTCTCACGGATGTGGGCTGTGTTTTTCCTACCTTTTGGGCTGGAGCTTCTCGTGGTTTGAGGCCTGGCTTGCTCCACCCCCTGCTCTTGATATTCTCCCGGATGTGGGCTGCATTTTGGCTGCTTTTTGGGCTGGAGCTTCTCGTGGTTTGAGGCCTGGCTTGCTCCACCCCCTGCTCTTGAGATTCTCCCAGATGTGGGCTGCGTTTTGGCTGCCTTTTGGGCTGGAGCTTCTCGTGGTTTGAGGCCTGGCTTGCTCCACCCCCTGCTCTTGAGATTCTCCCGGATGTGGGCTGCATTTTGGCTGCCTTTTGGGCTGGAGCTTCTCATGCTTTGAGGCCTGGCTTGCTCCACCCCCTGCTCTTGATATTCTCCCGGATGTGGGCTGCATTTTGGCTGCATTTTGGGCTGGAGCTTCTCGTGGTTTGAGGCCTGGCTTGCTCCACCCCCTGCTCTTGAGATTCTCCCGGATGTGGGCTGGATTTTGGCTGCATTTTGGGCTGGAGCTTCTCGTGGTTTGAGGCCTGCCTTGCTCCAGCCCCTGCTCTTGAGATTCTCACGGATGTGGGCTGTGTTTTTCCTACCTTTTGGGCTGGAGCTTCTCGTGGTTTGAGGCCTGGCTTGCTCCACCCCCTGCTCTTGATATTCTCCCGGATGTGGGCTGCATTTTGGCTGCTTTTTGGGCTGGAGCTTCTCGTGGTTTGAGGCCTGGCTTGCTCCACCCCCTGCTCTTGAGATTCTCCCAGATGTGGGCTGCATTTTGGCTGCCTTTTGGGCTGGAGCTTCTCATGCTTTGAGGCCTGGCTTGCTCCACCCCCTACTCTTGATATTCTCCCATATGTGGGCTGCATTTTGGCTGCATTTTGGGCTGGAGCTTCTCGTGGTTTGAGGCCTGGCTTGCTCCACCCCCTGCTCTTGAGATTCTCCTGCATGTAGGCTGCATTTTGGCTGCTTTTTGGGCTGCAGCTTCTCGTGGTTTGAGGCCTGCCTTGCTCCACCCCTTGCTATTGAGATTCTCTGGGATGTGGGCTGGAGTTTGGCTGCCTTTTGGGCTGGAGCTTCTCGTGGTTTGAGGCCTGCCTTGCTCCACACCCTGCTCTTGATATTCTCCCGGATGTTGGCTGGATTTTGGCTGCCTTTTGGGCTGGAGATTCTCGTGGTTTGAGTCCTGGCTTGCTCCACTCCCTGCCCATGATATTCTCCCGGATGTGGGCTGCATTTTGGCTGCCTTTTGGGCTGGAGCTTCTCGTGCTTTGAGGCCTGGCTTTCTCCATTTCCTGCTCTTGAGATTCTCGCGGATGTGGGCTGGATTTTGGCTGCCTTTTGGGCTGGAGCTTCTCGTGGTTTGAGGCGTGCCTTGCTCCATGCCCTGCTCTTGAGATTCTCCCGGATGTGGGCTGCATTTTGGCTGCCTTTTGGGCTGGAGCTTCTCGTGGTTTGGGGCCTGGCTTGCTCCACCCCCTGCTCTTGAGATTCTCCTGGATGTGGGCTGCATTTTGGCTGACATTTGGGCTGGAAATTCTCGTGGTTTGAGGCCTGCCTTGCTCCACCCCCAGCCCTTGAGATTCTCCCGGATGTGGGCTGCATTTTGGCTGCCTTTTTGGGCTGGAGCTTCTCGTGGTTTGAGGCCTGGCTTGCTCCACCCCCTGCTCTTGAGATTCTCCCGGATGTGGGCTGCATTTTGGCTGCCTTTTGGGCTGGAGCTTCTCGTGGTTTGAGGCCTGCCTTGCTCCACCCCCTGCTCTTGATATTCTTCCAGAGGTGGGCTGCATTTTGGCTGCCTTTTGGGATGGAGCTTCTCGTGGTTTGAGGCCTGGCTTGCTCCACCCCCTTCTCTTGATATTCTCCCAGATGTGGGCTGCATTTTGGCTGCCCTTTGGGCTGGAGCTTCTCGTGGTTTGAGGCCTGGCTTGCTCCACCCCCTGCTCTTGATATTCTTCCGGAGGTGGGCTGTATTTTGGCTGCGTTTTGGGCTGGAGCTTCTCGTGGTTTGAGGCCTGGCTTGCTCCACCCCCTGCTCTTGATATTCTCCCAGATGTGGGCTGCATTTTGACTTCTTTTTGGGCTGGAGCTTCTCATGGTTTGAGGCCTGGCTTGCTCCACCCCCTGCTCTTGAGATTCTCCCGGATGTTGGCTGGATTTTCGCTGCTCTTTGGGCTCTAGATTCTCGTGGTTTGAGGCCTGTCTTGCTCCACCCCCTGCTCTTGATATTCTCCCGGATGTGGGCTGCATTTTGGCTGCCTTTTCGGGCTGGAAATTCTCGTGGTTTGAGGCCTGGCTTGCTCCACCCCCTGCTCTTGAGATTCTCCCGGATGTGGGCTGCATTTTGGCTGCCTTTTGGGCTGGAGATTCTCGTGGTCTGAGGCCTGGCTTGCTCCACCCCCTGCTCTTGAGATTCTCCCGGATGTGGGCTGCATTTTGGCTGCCTTTTGGGCTGGAGCTTCTCGTGGTTTGAGGCCTGGCTTGCTCCACCCCCTGCTCTTGAGATTCTCCCGGATGTGGGCTGCATTTTATCTGCCTATTGGGCTGGAGCTTCTCGTGGTTTGAGGCCTGGCTTGCTCCACCCCCTGCTCTTGAGATTCTCCTGGATGTGGGCTGCATTTTGGCTGCATTTTGGGCTGGAGCTTCTCATGGTTTGAGGCCTGGCTTGCTCCATCCCCTGCTCTTGATATTCTCCCGGATGTGGGCTGCATTTTGGCTGCATTTTGGGCTGGAGCTTCTCGTGGTTTGAGGCCTGGCTTCCTCCACCCCCTGCCCATGATATTCTCCCGGATGTGGGCTGCATTTTGGCTGCCTTTTTGGGCTGGAGTTTCTCGTGGTTTGAGGCCTGGCTTGCTCCACCCCCTGCTCTTGAGATTCTCCCGGATGTGGGCTGCATTTTGGCTGCCTTTTGGGCTGGAGCTTCTCATGCTTTGAGGCCTGGCTTGCTCCACCCCCTGCTCTTGATATTCTCCCGGATGTGGGCTGCATTTTGGCTGCATTTTGGGCTGGAGCTTCTCGTGGTTTGAGGCCTGGCTTGCTCCACCCCCTGCTCTTGAGATTCTCCTGCATGTAGGCTGCATTTTGGCTGCTTTTTGGGCTGCAGCTTCTCGTGGTTTGAGGCCTGCCTTGCTCCACCCCTTGCTATTGAGATTCTCTGGGATGTGGGCTGCATTTTGGCTGCTTTTTGGGCTGGAGCTTCTCGTGGTTTGAGGCCTGCCTTGCTCCACCACCTGCTCTTGATATTCTCCCGGATGTGGGCTGGATTTGGCTGCCTTTTGGGCTGGAGCTTCTCATGGTTTGAGCCCTGGCTTGCTCCACCCCCTGCTCTTGAGATTCTCCCGGATGTGGGCTGCATTTTGGCTGCCTTTTGGGCTGGAAATTCTCGTGGTTTGAGGCCTTCCTTGCTCCATCCCCTGCTCTTGAAATTCTCCCGGATGTGGGCTGGAGTTTAGCTGCATTTTGGGCATAGAGCTTCTCGTGGTTTGAGGCCTGGCTTGCTCCACCCCCTGCTCTTGAGATTCTCCCGGATGTGGGCTGGAGTTTGGCTGCCTTTTGGGCTGGAGCTTCTCGTGGTTTGAGGCCTGGCTTGCTCCACACCCTGCTCTTGCTATTCTCCCGGATGTGGGCTGGATTTTGGTTGCCTTTTGGGCTGGAGCTTTTCGTGGTTTGAGTCCTGGCTTGCTCCACTCCCTGCCCATGATATTCTCCCGGATGTGGGCTGCATTTTGGTTGCCATTTTGGGCTGGAGCTTCTCGTGGTTTGAGGCCTGGCTTGCTCCAGCCCCTGCTCTTGAGATTCTCCCGGATGTGGGCTGCATTTTGGCTGCCTTTTGGGCTGGAGCTTCTCGTGGTTTGAGGCCTGGCTTGCTCCACCCCCTGCTCTTGAGATTCTCCCGGATGTGGGCTGCATTTTGGCTGCCTTTTTGGGCTGGAAATTCTCGTGGTTTGAGGCCTCGCTTGCTCCACCCCCTGCTCTTGAGATTCTCCCGGATGTGGGCTGCATTTTGGCTGCCTTTTGGGCTGGAGCTTCTCGTGGTTTGAGGCCTGGCTTGCTCCACCCCCTGCTCTTGGGATTCTCTCGGATGTGGGCTGCATTTTGGCTGCCTTTTTGGGCTGGAGTTTCTCGTGGTTTGAGGCCTGGCTTGCTCCACCCCCTGCTCTTGAGATTCTCCCGGATGTGGGCTGCATTTTGGCTGCATTTTGGGCTGGAGCTTCTCGTGGTTTGAGGCTGCCTTGCTCCAGCCCCTGCTCTTGAGATTCTCACGGATGTGGGCTGTGTTTTTCCTACCTTTTGGGCTGGAGCTTCTCGTGGTTTGAGGCCTGGCTTGCTCCACCCCCTGCTCTTGATATTCTCCCGGATGTGGGCTGCATTTTGGCTGCCTTTTGGGCTGGAAATTCTCGTGGTTTGAGGCCTTCCTTGCTCCATCCCCTGCTCTTGAAATTCTCCCGGATGTGGGCTGGAGTTTAGCTGCATTTTGGGCATAGAGCTTCTCGTGGTTTGAGGCCTGGCTTGCTCCACCCCCTGCTCTTGAGATTCTCCCGGATGTGGGCTGGAGTTTGGCTGCCTTTTGGGCTGGAGCTTCTCGTGGTTTGAGGCCTGGCTTGCTCCACACCCTGCTCTTGCTATTCTCCCGGATGTGGGCTGGATTTTGGTTGCCTTTTGGGCTGGAGATTCTCGTGGTTTGAGTCCTGGCTTGCTCCACTCCCTGCCCATGATATTCTCCCGGATGTGGGCTGCATTTTGGCTGCATTTTGGTCTGGAGCTTCTCGTGGTTTGAGGCCTGCCTTGCTCCACCCCCTGCTCTTGATATTCTCCCGCATGTGGGCTGCATTTTGGCTGCATTTTGGGCTGGAGATTCTCGTGGTTTGAGTCCTGGCTTCCTCCACCCCCTGCTCTTGAGATTCTCCCGGATGCGGGCTGCATTTTGGTTGCCATTTTGGGCTGGAGCTTCTCGTGGTTTGAGGCCTGGCTTGCTCCAGCCCCTGCTCTTGAGATTCTCCCGGATGTGGGCTGCATTTTGGCTGCCTTTTGGGCTGGAGCTTCTCGTGGTTTGAGGCCTGGCTTGCTCCACCCCCTGCTCTTGAGATTCTCCCGGATGTGGGCTGCATTTTGGCTGCCTTTTTGGGCTGGAAATTCTCGTGGTTTGAGGCCTCGCTTGCTCCACCCCCTGCTCTTGAGATTCTCCCGGATGTGGGCTGCATTTTGGCTGCCTTTTGGGCTGGAGCTTCTCGAGGTTTGAGGCCTGGCTTGCTCCACCCCCTGCTCTTGGGATTCTCTCGGATGTGGGCTGCATTTTGGCTGCCTTTTTGGGCTGGAGTTTCTCGTGGTTTGAGGCCTGGCTTGCTCCACCCCCTGCTCTTGAGATTCTCCCGGATGTGGGCTGCATTTTGGCTGCATTTTGGGCTGGAGCTTCTCGTGGTTTGAGGCCTGCCTTGCTCCAGCCCCTGCTCTTGAGATTCTCACGGATGTGGGCTGTGTTTTTCCTACCTTTTGGGCTGGAGCTTCTCGTGGTTTGAGGCCTGGCTTGCTCCACCCCCTGCTCTTGAGATTCTCCCGGATGTGGGCTGCATTTTGGCTGCTTTTTGGGCTGGAGCTTCTCGTGGTTTGAGGCCTGGCTTGCTCCACCCCCTGCTCTTGAGATTCTCCCGGATGTGGGCTGCGTTTTGGCTGCGTTTTGGGCTGGAGCTTCTCGTGGTTTGAGGCCTGGCTTGCTCCAACCCCAGCTCTTGCTATTCTCCCGGATGTGGGCTGGATTTTGGCTGACATTTGGGCTGGAGCTTCTCGTGGTTTGAGGCCTGGCTTGCTCCACCCCCTGCTCTTGAGATTCTCCCGGATGTGGGCTGCATTTTGGCTGCCTTTTGGGCTGGAGCTTCTCATGCTTTGAGGCCTGGCTTGCTCCACCCCCTGCTCTTGATATTCTCCCGGATGTGGGCTGCATTTTGGCTGCATTTTGGGCTGGAGCTTCTCGTGGTTTGAGGCCTGGCTTGCTCCACCCCCTGCTCTTGAGATTCTCCCGGATGTGGGCTGGATTTTGGCTGCATTTTGGGCTGGAGCTTCTCGTGGTTTGAGGCCTGCCTTGCTCCAGCCCCTGCTCTTGAGATTCTCACGGATGTGGGCTGTGTTTTTCCTACCTTTTGGGCTGGAGCTTCTCGTGGTTGGAGGCCTGGCTTGCTCCACCCCCTGCTCTTGATATTCTCCCGGATGTGGGCTGCATTTTGGCTGCTTTTTGGGCTGGAGCTTCTCGTGGTTTGAGGCCTGGCTTGCTCCACCCCCTGCTCTTGAGATTCTCCCAGATGTGGGCTGCATTTTGGCTGCCTTTTGGGCTGGAGCTTCTCATGCTTTGAGGCCTGGCTTGCTCCACCCCCTACTCTTGATATTCTCCCGGATGTGGGCTGCATTTTGGCTGCATTTTGGGCTGGAGCTTCTCGTGGTTTGAGGCCTGGCTTGCTCCACCCCCTGCTCTTGAGATTCTCCTGCATGTAGGCTGCATTTTGGCTGCTTTTTGGGCTGCAGCTTCTCGTGGTTTGAGGCCTGCCTTGCTCCACCCCTTGCTATTGAGATTCTCTGGGATGTGGGCTGGATTTTGGCTGCTTTTTGGGCTGCAGCTTCTCGTGGTTTGAGGCCTGCCTTGCTCCACCACCTGCTCTTGATATTCTCCCGGATGTGGGCTGGATTTGGCTGCCTTTTGGGCTGGAGTTTATCCTGGTTTGAGCCCTGGCTTGCTCCACCCCCTGCTCTTGAGATTCTCCCGGATGTGGGCTGCATTTTGGCTGCCTTTTGGGCTGGAAATTCTCATGGTTTGAGGCCTGCCTTGCTCCATCCCCTGCTCTTGAAATTCTCCCGGATGTGGGCTGGAGTTTAGCTGCATTTTGGGCATGGAGCTTCTCGTGGTTTGAGGCCTGCCTTGCTCCACCCCCTGCTCTTGAGATTCTCCCGGATGTGGGCTGGAGTTTGGCTGCCTTTTGGGCTGGAGCTTCTCGTGGTTTGAGGCCTGGCTTGCTCCACACCCTGCTCTTGATATTCTCCCGGATGTTGGCTGGATTTTGGCTGCCTTTTGGGCTGGAGATTCTCGTGGTTTGAGTCCTGGCTTGCTCCACTCCCTGCCCATGATATTCTCCCGGATGTGGGCTGCATTTTGGCTGCCTTTTGGGCTGGAGCTTCTCGTGCTTTGAGGCCTGGCTTTCTCCATTTCCTGCTCTTGAGATTCTCCCGGATGTGGGCTGGATTTTGGCTGCCTTTTGGGCTGGAGCTTCTCGTGGTTTGAGGCGTGCCTTGCTCCATGCCCTGCTCTTGAGATTCTCCCGGATGTGGGCTGGATTTTGGCTGCCTTTTGGGCTGGAGCTTCTCGTGGTTTGAGGCGTGCCTTGCTCCACCCCTTGTTCTTCATATTCTCCTGGATGTGGGCTGCATTTTTGCTGCCTTTTGGGCTGGAGCTTCTCGTGGTTTGGGGCCTGGCTTGCTCCACCCCCTGCTCTTGAGATTCTCCTGGATGTGGGCTGCATTTTGGCTGACATTTGGGCTGGAAATTCTCGTGGTTTGAGGCCTGCCTTGCTCCACCCCCAGCCCTTGAGATACTCCCGGATGTGGGCTGCATTTTGGCTGCCTTTTTGGGCTGGAGCTTCTCGTGGTTTGAGGCCTGGCTTGCTCCACCCCCTGCTCTTGAGATTCTCCCGGATGTGGGCTGCATTTTGGCTGCCTTTTGGGCTGGAGCTTCTCGTGGTTTGAGGCCTGCCTTGCTCCACCCCCTGCTCTTGATATTCTTCCAGAGGTGGGCTGCATTTTGGCTGCCTTTTGGGATGGAGCTTCTCGTGGTTTGAGGCCTGGCTTGCTCCACCCCCTTCTCTTGATATTCTCCCAGATGTGGGCTGCATTTTGGCTGCCCTTTGGGCTGGAGCTTCTCGTGGTTTGAGGCCTGGCTTGCTCCACCCCCTGCTCTTGATATTCTTCCGGAGGTGGGCTGTATTTTGGCTGCGTTTTGGGCTGGAGCTTCTCGTGGTTTGAGTCCTGGCTTCCTCCACCCCCTGCTCTTGAGATTCTCCCGGATGTGGGCTGCATTTTGGTTGCCATTTTGGGCTGGAGCTTCTCGTGGTTTGAGGCCTGGCTTGCTCCACCCCCTGCTCTTGAGATTCTCCCGGATGTGGGCTGCATTTTGGCTGCCTTTTGGGCTGGAGCTTTTCGTGGTTTGAGGCCTGGCTTGCTCCACCCCCTACTCTTGAGATTCTCCCGGATGTGGGCTGCATTTTGGCTGCATTTTGGGCTGGAGCTTCTCGTGGTTTGAGGCCTGGCTTCCTCCACCCCCTGCCCATGATATTCTCCCGGATGTGGGCTGCATTTTGGCTGCATTTTTGGGCTGGAGCTTCTCGTGGTTTGAGGCCTGGCTTGCTCCACCCCCTGCTCTTGATATTCTCCCAGATATGGGCTGCATTTTGACTTCTTTTTGGGCTGGAGCTTCTCATGGTTTGAGGCCTGGCTTGCTCCACCCCCTGCTCTTGAGATTCTCCCGGATGTTGGCTGGATTTTCGCTGCTCTTTGGGCTCTAGATTCTCGTGGTTTGAGGCCTGTCTTGCTCCACCCCCTGCTCTTGATATTCTCCCGGATGTGGGCTGCATTTTGGCTGCCTTTTCGGGCTGGAGCTTCTCGTGGTTTGAGGCCTCGCTTGCTCCACCCCCTGCTCTTGAGATTCTCCCGGATGTGGGCTGCATTTTGGCTGCCTTTTGGGCTGGAGATTCTCGTGGTCTGAGGCCTGGCTTGCTCCACCCCCTGCTCTTGAGATTCTCCCGGATGTGGGCTGCATTTTGGCTGCCTTTTGGGCTGGAGCTTCTCGTGGTTTGAGGCCTGGCTTGCTCCACCCCCTGCTCTTGAGATTCTCCCGGATGTGGGCTGCATTTTATCTGCCTATTGGGCTGGAGCTTCTCATGGTTTGAGGCCTGGCTTGCTCCACCCCCTGCTCTTGAGATTCTCCCGGATGTGGGCTGCATTTTGGCTGCCTTTTGGGCTGGAGCTTCTCGTGGTTTGAGGCCTGGCTTGCTCCATCCCCTGCTCTTGAGATTCTCCCGGATGTGGGCTGCATTTTGGCTGCATTTTGGGCTGGAGCTTCTCGTGGTTTGAGGCCTGGCTTCCTCCACCCCCTGCCCATGATATTCTCACGGATGTGGGCTGCATTTTGGCTGCCTTTTTGGGCTGGAGTTTCTCGTGGTTTGAGGCCTGGCTTGCTCCACCCCCTGCTCTTGAGATTCTCCCGGATGTGGGCTGCATTTTGGCTGCCTTTTGGGCTGGAGCTTCTCATGCTTTGAGGCCTGGCTTGCTCCACCCCCTGCTCTTGATATTCTCCCGGATGTGGGCTGCATTTTGGCTGCATTTTGGGCTGGAGCTTCTCGTGGTTTGAGGCCTGGCTTGCTCCACCCCCTGCTCTTGAGATTCTCCTGCATGTAGGCTGCATTTTGGCTGCTCTTTGGGCTGCAGCTTCTCGTGGTTTGAGGCCTGCCTTGCTCCACCCCTTGCTATTGAGATTCTCTGGGATGTGGGCTGCATTTTGGCTGCTTTTTGGGCTGGAGCTTCTCGTGGTTTGAGGCCTGCCTTGCTCCACCACCTGCTCTTGATATTCTCCCGGATGTGGGCTGGATTTGGCTGCCTTTTGGGCTGGAGCTTCTCATGGTTTGAGCCCTGGCTTGCTCCACCCCCTGCTCTTGAGATTCTCCCGGATGTGGGCTGCATTTTGGCTGCCTTTTGGGCTGGAAATTCTCGTGGTTTGAGGCCTTCCTTGCTCCATCCCCTGCTCTTGAAATTCTCCCGGATGTGGGCTGGAGTTTAGCTGCATTTTGGGCATAGAGCTTCTCGTGGTTTGAGTCCTGGCTTGCTCCACTCCCTGCCCATGATATTCTCCTGGATGTGGGCTGCATTTTGGCTGCATTTTGGTCTGGAGCTTCTCGTGGTTTGAGGCCTGCCTTGCTCCACCCCCTGCTCTTGATATTCTCCCGCATGTGGGCTGCATTTTGGCTGCATTTTGGGCTGGAGCTTCTCGTGGTTTGAGTCCTGGCTTCCTCCACCCCCTGCTCTTGAGATTCTCCCGGATGTGGGCTGCATTTTGGTTGCCATTTTGGGCTGGAGCTTCTCGTGGTTTGAGGCCTGGCTTGCTCCACCCCCTGCTCTTGAGATTCTCCCGGATGTGGGCTGCATTTTGGCTGCCTTTTGGGCTGGAGCTTTTCGTGGTTTGAGGCCTGGCTTGCTCCACCCCCTACTCTTGAGATTCTCCCGGATGTGGGCTGCATTTTGGCTGCATTTTGGGCTGGAGCTTCTCGTGGTTTGAGGCCTGGCTTCCTCCACCCCCTGCCCATGATATTCTCCCGGATGTGGGCTGCATTTTGGCTGCATTTTTGGGCTGGAAATTCTCGTGGTTTGAGGCCTGGCTTGCTCCACCCCCTGCTCTTGAGATTCTCCCGGATGTGGGCTGCATTTTGGCTGCCTTTTGGGCTGGAGCTTCTCGTGGTTTGAGGCCTGGCTTGCTCCACCCCCTGCTCTTGAGATTCTCCCGGATGTGGGCTGCATTTTGGCTGCCTTTTGGGCTGGAGCTTCTCGTGGTTTGAGGCCTGGCTTGCTCCACCCCCTGGTTTTGAAATTCTCCCGGATTTGGTCTGGAGTTTGGATGCCTTTTGGGCTGGAGCTTCTCGTGGTTTGAGGCCTGGCTTGCTCCACCCCCTGCTCCTGAGATTCTCCCTGATGTGGGCTGCATTTTTACTGCATTTTGGGCTGGAGCTTCTCGTGGTTTGGGGCCTGGCTTGCTCCACCCCCTGCTCTTGAGATTGTCCCGGATGTGGGCTGCATTTTGGCTGCCTTTTGGGCTGGAGCTTCTCGTGGTTTGGGGCCTGGCTTGCTCCACCCCCTGCTCTTGAGATTCTCCCGGATGTGGGCTGCATTTTGGCTGACATTTGGGCTGGAAATTCTCGTGGTTTGAGGCCTGCCTTGCTCCACCCCCAGCCCATGATATTCTCCCGGATGTGGTCTGCATTTTGGCTGCCTTTTTGGGCTGGAGCTTCTCGTGGTTTGAGGCCTGGCTTGCTCCACCCCCTGCTCTTGAGATTCTCCCGGATGTGGGCTGCATTTTGGCTGCCTTTTGGGCTGGAGCTTCTCGAGGTTTGAGGCCTGGCTTGCTTCATCCCCTGGTTTTGAAATTCTCCCGGATTTGGGCTGGAGTTTGGCTGCCTTTTGGGCTGGAGCTTCTCGTGGTTTGAGGCCTGCCTTCCTCCAACCCCAGCTCTTGCTATTCTCCCGGATGTGGGCTGGATTTTGGCTGACATTTGGGGTGGAAATTCTCGTGGTTTGAGGCCTGGCTTGCTCCACCCCCTGCTCTTGAGATTCTCCTGGATGTGGGCTGCATTTTGGCTGCCTTTTGGGCTTGAGGTTCTCATGCTTTGAGGCCTGGATTGCTCCACCCCCTGCTCTTGATATTCTCCCATATGTGGGCTGCATTTTGGCTGCATTTTGGGCTGGAGCTTCTCGTGGTTTGAGGCCTGGCTTGCTCCACCCCCCGCTCTTGATATTTTCCCGGATGTGGGCTGCATTTTGGCTGCTTTTTGGACTGGAGCTTCTCGTGGTTTGAGGCCTGGCTTGCTCCACCCCCTGCTCTTGAGATTCTCCCGGATGTGGGCTGCATTTTGGCTGCCTTTTGGGCTGGAGCTTCTCGTGGTTTGAGGCCTGGCTTGCTCCACCCCCTGCTCTTGAGATTCTCCCGGATGTGGGCTGCATTTTGGCTGCCTTTTGGGCTGGAGCTTCTCGTGGTTTGAGGCCTGCCTTGCTCCATCCCCTGCTCTTGAAATTCTCCCGGATGTGGGCTGGAGTTTAGCTGCATTTTGGGCATGGAGCTTCTCGTGGTTTGAGGCCTGGCTTGCTCCACCCCCTGCTCTTGCTATTCTCCTGGATATGGGCTGGATTTTGGCTGCCTTTTGGGCTGGAGATTCTCGTGGTTTGAGTCCTGGCTTGCTCCACTCCCTGCCCATGATATTCTCCCGGATGTGGGCTGCATTTTGGCTGCATTTTGGGCTGGAGCTTCTCGTGATTTGAGGCCTGCCTTGCTCCACCCCCTGCTCTTGAGATTCTCCCGGATGTGGGCTGCATTTTGGCTGCCTTTTGGGCTGGAGCTTCTCGTGGTTTGAAGCCTGGCTTGCTCCACCCCCTGCTCTTGAGATTCTCCCGGATGTGGGCTGCATTTTGGCTGCCTTTTGGGCTGGAGCTTCTCGTGGTTTGAGGCCTGCCTTGCTCCACCCCCTTCTCTTGATATTCTCCCAGATGTGGGCTGCATTTTGGCTGCCCTTTGGGCTGGAGCTTCTCGTGGTTTGAGGCCTGCCTTGCTCCACCCCTTGCTATTGAGATTCTCTGGGATGTGGGATGGATTTTGGCTGCTTTTTGGGCTGGAGCTTCTCGTGGTTTGAGGCCTGCCTTGCTCCACCCCCTGCTCTTGAAATTCTCCCGGATGTGGGCTGGAGTTTAGCTGCATTTTGGGCATGGAGCTTCTCGTGGTTTGAGGCCTGGCTTGCTCCACCCCCTGCTCTTGAGATTCTCCCGGATGTGGGCTGGAGTTTGGCTGCATTTTGGGCTGGAGATTCTCGTGGTTTGAGTCCTGGCTTGCTCCACTCCCTGCCCATGATATTCTCCCGGATGTGGGCTGCATTTTGGCTGCATTTTGGTCTGGAGCTTCTCGTGGTTTGAGGCCTGCCTTGCTCCACCCCCTGCTCTTGAGATTCTCCCGGATGTGGACTGCATTTTGGCTGCCTGTTGGGCTGGAGCTTCTCGTGGTTTGAGGCCTGGCTTGCTCCACCCCCTGCTCTTGAGATTCTCCCGGATTTGGGCTGCATTTTGGCTGCCTTTTGGGCTGGAGCTTCTCGTGGTTTGAGGCGTGCCTTGCTCCATCCCCTGCTCTTGATATTCTCCCGGATGTGGGCTGCATTTTGGCTGCATTTTGGGCTGGAGCTTCTCGTGGTTTGAGTCCTGGCTTGCTCCACCCCCTGCTCTTGAGATTCTCCCTGATGTGGGCTGCATTTTGGTTGCCATTTTGGGCTGGAGCTTCTCGTGGTTTGAGGCCTGGCTTGCTCCACCCCCTGCTCTTGAGATTCTCCCGGATGTGGGCTGCATTTTGGCTGCCTTTTGGGCTGGAGCTTTTCGTGGTTTGAGGCCTGGCTTGCTCCACCCCCTGCTCTTGAGATTCTCCCGGATGTGGGCTGCATTTTGGCTGCATTTTGGGCTGGAGCTTCTCGTGGTTTGAGGCCTAGCTTGCTCCACCCCCTGCCCATGATATTCTCCCGGATGTGGGCTGCATTTTGGCTGCATTTTTGGGCTGGAAATTCTCGTGGTTTGAGGCCTCGCTTGCTCCACCCCCTGCTCTTGAGATTCTCCCGGATGTGGGCTGCATTTTGGCTGCCTTTTGGGCTGGAGCTTCTCGTGGTTTGAGGCCTGGCTTGCTCCACCCCCTGCTCTTGAGATTCTCCCGGATGTGGGCTGCATTTTGGCTGCCTTTTGGGCTGGAGCTTCTCGTGGTTTGAGGCCTGGCTTGCTCCACCCCCTGGTTTTGAAATTCTCCCGGATTTGGTCTGGAGTTTGGATGCCTTTTGGGCTGGAGCTTCTCGTGGTTTGAGGCCTGCCTTCCTCCAACCCCAGCTCTTGCTATTCTCCCGGATGTGGGCTGGATTTTGGCTGACATTTGGGGTGGAAATTCTCGTGGTTTGAGGCCTGGCTTGCTCCACCCCCTGCTCTTGAGATTCTCCTGGATGTGGGCTGCATTTTGGCTGCATTTTGGGCTTGAGGTCCTCATGCTTTGAGGCCTGGATTGCTCCACCCCCTGCTCTTGATATTCTCCCATATGTGGGCTGCATTTTGGCTGCATTTTGGGCTGGAGCTTCTCGTGGTTTGAGGCCTGGCTTGCTCCACCCCCCGCTCTTGATATTTTCCCGGATGTGGGCTGCATTTTGGCTGCTTTTTGGACTGGAGCTTCTCGTGGTTTGAGGCCTGGCTTGCTCCACCCCCTGCTCTTGAGATTCTCCCGGATGTGGGCTGCATTTTGGCTGCCTTTTGGGCTGGAGCTTCTCGTGGTTTGAGGCCTGGCTTGCTCCACCCCCTGCTCTTGAGATTCTTCCGGAGGTGGGCTGTATTTTGGCTGCGTTTTGGGCTGGAGCTTCTCGTGGTTTGAGGCCTGGCTTGCTCCACCCCCTGCTCTTGATATTCTCCCAGATGTGGGCTGCATTTTGACTTCTTTTTGGGCTGGAGCTTCTCATGGTTTGAGGCCTGGCTTGCTCCACCCCCTGCTCTTGAGATTCTCCGCGAAGTGGGCTGCATTTTGGCTGCCCTTTGGGCTCTAGATTCTCGTGGTTTGAGGCCTGTCTTGCTCCACCCCCTGCTCTTGATATTCTCCCGGATGTGGGCGGCATTTTGGCTGCCCTTTGGGCTGGAGCTTCTCGTGGTTTGAGGCCTGCCTTGCTCCACCCCTTGCTATTGAGATTCTCTGGGATGTGGGCTGGATTTTGGCTGCTTTTTGGGCTGGAGCTTCTCGTGGTTTGAGGCCTGCCTTGCTCCACCACCTGCTCTTGATATTCTCCCGGATGTGGGCTGCATTTTGGCTGCCTTTTGGGCTGGAGCTTCTCATGGTTTGAGCCCTGGCTTGCTCCACCCCCTGCTCTTGAGATTCTCCCGGATGTGGGCTGCATTTTGGCTGCCTTTTGTGCTGGAAATTCTCGTGGTTTGAGGCCTGCCTTGCTCCACCCCCTGCTCTTGAGATTCTCCCGGATGTGGGCTGGAGTTTGGCTGCCTTTTGGTCTGGAGCTTCTCGTGGTTTGAGGCCTGGCTTGCTCCACAACCTGCTCTTGCTATTCTCCCGGATGTGGGCTGGATTTTGGCTGTCTTTTGGGCTGGAGATTCTCGTGGTTTGAGTCCTGGCTTGCTCCACCCCCTGCCCATGATATTCTCCCGGATGTGGGCTGCATTTTGGCTGCATTTTGGTCTGGAGCTTCTCGTGGTTTGAGGCCTGCCTTGCTCCACCCCCTTCTCTTGATATTCTCCCAGATGTGGGCTGCATTTTGGCTGCCCTTTGGGCTGGAGCTTCTCGTGGTTTGAGGCCTGGCTTGCTCCACCCCCCGCTCTTGATATTTTCCCGGATGTGGGCTGCATTTTGGCTGCTTTTTGGACTGGAGCTTCTCGTGGTTTGAGGCTTGCCTTGCTCCACCCCCTGCTCTTGAGATTCTCCCGGATGTGGGCTGCATTTTGGCTGCATTTTGGGCTGGAGCTTCTCGTGGTTTGAGGCCTGGCTTGCTCCACCCCCTGCTCTTGAGATTCTCCCGGATGTGGGCTGCATTTTGGCTGCCTTTTGGGCTGGAGCTTCTCGTGGTTTGAGGCCTGCCTTGCTCCACCCCCTTCTCTTGATATTCTCCCAGATGTGGGCTGCATTTTGGCTGCCCTTTGGGCTGGAGCTTCTCGTGGTTTGAGGCCTGGCTTGCTCCACCCCCTGCTCTTGATATTCTTCCGGAGGTGGGCTGTATTTTGGCTGCGTTTTGGGCTGGAGCTTCTCGTGGTTTGAGGCCTGGCTTGCTCCACCCCCTGCTCTTGATATTCTCCCAGATGTGGGCTGCATTTTGACTTCTTTTTGGGCTGGAGCTTCTCATGGTTTGAGCCCTGGCTTGCTCCACCCCCTGCTCTTGAGATTCTCCCGGATGTTGGCTGGATTTTCGCTGCCCTTTGGGCTCTAGATTCTCGTGGTTTGAGGCCTGTCTTGCTCCACCCCCTGCTCTTGATATTCTCCCGGATGTGGGCGGCATTTTGGCTGCCATTTGGGCTGGAGCTTCTCGTGGTTTGAGGCCTGCCTTGCTCCACCCCTTGCTATTGAGATTCTCTGGGATGTGGGATGGATTTTGGCTGCTTTTTGGGCTGGAGCTTCTCGTGGTTTGAGGCCTGCCTTGCTCCACCACCTGCTCTTGATATTCTCCCAGATGTGGGCTGGATTTGGCTGCCTTTTGGGCTGGAGCTTCTCATGGTTTGAGCCCTGGCTTGCTCCACACCCTGCTCTTGCTATTCTCCCGGATGTGGGCTGGATTTTGGCTGCCTTTTGGGCTGGAGATTCTGGTGGTTTGAGTCCTGGCTTGCTCCACTCCCTGCCCATGATATTCTCCCGGATGTGGGCTGCATTTTGGCTGCATTTTGGGCTGGAGCTTCTCGTGGTTTGAGGCCTGCCTTGCTCCACCCCCTGCTCTTGAGATTCTCCCGGATGTGGGCTGCATTTTGGCTGCCTTTTGGGCTGGAGCTTCTCGTGGTTTGAGGCGTGCCTTGCTCCATCCCCTGCTCTTGATATTCTCCCGGATGTGGGCTGCATTTTGGCTGCATTTTGGGCTGGAGCTTCTCGTGGTTTGAGTCCTGGCTTCCTCCACCCCCTGCTCTTGAGATTCTCCCGGATGTGGGCTGCATTTTGGTTGCCATTTTGGGCTGGAGCTTCTCGTGGTTTGAGGCCTGGCTTGCTCCACCCCCTACTCTTGAGATTCTCCCGGATGTGGGCTGCATTTTGGCTGCATTTTGGGCTGGAGCTTCTCGTGGTTTGAGGCCTGGCTTCCTCCACCCCCTGCCCATGATATTCTCCCGGATGTGGGCTGCATTTTGGCTGCATTTTTGGGCTGGAAATTCTCGTGGTTTGAGGCCTGGCTTGCTCCACCCCCTGCTCTTGATATTCTCCCGGATGTGGGCTGCATTTTGGCTGCCTTTTGGGCTGGAGCTTCTCGTGGTTTGAGGCCTGGCTTGCTCCACCCCCTGCTCTTGAGATTCTCCTGGATGTGGGCTGCATTTTGGCTGCCTTTTGGGCTGGAGCTTCTCGTGGTTTGAGGCCTGGCTTGCTCCACCCCCTGGTTTTGAAATTCTCCCGGATTTGGGCTGGATTTTGGCTGCATTTTGGGCTGGAGCTTCTCGTGGTTTGAGGCCTGGCTTGCTCCACCCCCTGCTCTTGAGATTCTCCCGGATGTGGGCTGCATTTTGGCTGCCTTTTGGGCTGGAGCTTCTCATGGTTTGGGGCCTGGCTTGCTCCACCCCCTGCTCTTGAGATTCTCCCGGATGTGGGCTGCATTTTGGCTGCCTTTTGGGCTGGAGCTTCTCGTGGTTTGGGGCCTGGCTTGCTCCACTCCCTGCCCATGATATTCTCCCGGATGTGGGCTGCATTTTGGCTGCATTTTGGTCTGGAGCTTCTCGTGGTTTGAGGCCTGCCATGCTCCACCCCCTGCTCTTGAGATTCTCCCGGATGTGGGCTGCATTTTGGCTGCCTTTTGGGCTGGAGCTTCTCGTGGTTTGAGGCGTGCCTTGCTCCATCCCCTGCTCTTGATATTCTCCCGGATGTGGGCTGCATTTTGGCTGCATTTTGGGCTGGAGCTTCTCGTGGTTTGAGTCCTGGCTTCCTCCACCCCCTGCTCTTGAGATTCTCCCGGATGTGGGCTGCATTTTGGTTGCGATTTTGGGCTGGAGCTTCTCGTGGTTTGAGGCCTGGCTTGCTCCACCCCCTACTCTTGAGATTCTCCCGGATGTGGGCTGCATTTTGGCTGCATTTTGGGCTGGAGCTTCTCGTGGTTTGAGGCCTGGCTTCCTCCACCCCCTGCCCATGATATTCTCCCGGATGTGGGCTGCATTTTGGCTGCATTTTTGGGCTGGAAATTCTCGTGGTTTGAGGCCTGGCTTGCTCCACCCCCTGCTCTTGAGATTCTCCCGGATGTGGGCTGCATTTTGGCTGCCTTTTGGGCTGGAGCTTCTCGTGGTTTGAGGCCTGGCTTGCTCCACCCCCTGCTCTTGAGATTCTCCCGGATGTGGGCTGCATTTTGGCTGCCTTTTGGGCTGGAGCTTCTCGTGGTTTGAGGCCTGGCTTGCTCCACCCCCTGGTTTTGAAATTCTCCCGGATTTGGTCTGGAGTTTGGATGCCTTTTGGGCTGGAGCTTCTCGTGGTTTGAGGCCTGGCTTGCTCCACCCCCTGCTCCTGAGATTCTCCCTGATGTGGGCTGCATTTTTACCGCATTTTGGGCTGGAGCTTCTCGTGGTTTGAGGCCTGGCTTGCTCGACCCCCTGCTCTTGAGATTCTCCCGGATGTGGGCTGCATTTTGGCTGCCTTTTGGGCTGGAGCTTCTCATGGTTTGGGGCCTGGCTTGCTCCACCCCCTGCTCTTGAGATTCTCCCGGATGTGGGCTGCATTTTGGCTGCCTTTTGGGCTGGAGCTTCTCGTGGTTTGAGGCCTGGCTTGCTCCACCCCCTGCTCTTGAGATTCTCCCGGATGTGGGCTGCATTTTGGCTGACATTTGGGCTGGAAATTCTCGTGGTTTGAGGCCTGCCTTGCTCCACCCCCAGCCCATGATATTCTCCCGGATGTGGGCTGCATTTTGGCTGCATTTTTGGGCTGGAGCTTCTCGTGGTTTGAGGCCTGGCTTGCTCCACCCCCTGCTCTTGAGATTCTCCCGGATGTGGGCTGCATTTTGGCTGCCTTTTGGGCTGGAGCTTCTCGTGGTTTGAGGCCTGCCTTGCTCCACCCCCTGCTCTTGATATTCTTCCAGAGGTGGGCTGCATTTTGACTGCATTTTGGGCTGGAGCTTCTCGTGGTTTGAGGCCTGGCTTTCTTCATCCCCTGGTTTTGAAATTCTCCCGGATTTGGGCTGGAGTTTGGCTGCCTTTTGGGCTGGAGCTTCTCGTGTTTTGAGGCCTGCCTTCCTCCAACCCCAGCTCTTGCTATTCTCCTGGATGTGGGCTGGATTTTGGCTGACATTTGGGGTGGAAATTCTCGTGGTTTGAGGCCTGGCTTGCTCCACCCCCTGCTCTTGAGATTCTCCCGGATGTGGGCTGCATTTTGGCTGCCTTTTGGGCTTGAGGTTCTCATGCTTTGAGGCCTGGATTGCTCCACCCCCTGCTCTTGATATTCTCCCATATGTGGGCTGCATTTTGGCTGCATTTTGGGCTGGAGCTTCTCGTGGTTTGAGGCCTGGCTTGCTCCACCCCCCGCTCATGATATTTTCCCGGATGTGGGCTGCATTTTGGCTGCTTTTTGGACTGGAGCTTCTCGTGGTTTGAGGCCTGGCTTGCTCCACCCCCTGCTCTTGAGATTCTCCCGGATGTGGGCTGCATTTTGGCTACATTTTGGGCTGGAGCTTCTCGTGGTTTGAGGCCTGGCTTGCTCCACCCCCTGCTCTTGAGATTCTCCCGGATGTGGGCTGGATTTTGTCTGCCTTTTGGGCTGGAGCTTCTCGTGGTTTGAAGCCTGGCTTGCTCCACCCCCTGCTCTTGAGATTCTCCCGGATGTGGGCTGCATTTTGGCTGCCTTTTGGGCTGGAGCTTCTCGTGGTTTGAGGCCTGGCTTGCTCCACCCCCTTCTCTTGATATTCTCCCAGATGTGGGCTGCATTTTGGCTGCCCTTTGGGCTGGAGCTTCTCGTGGTTTGAGGCCTGGCTTGCTCCACCCCCTGCTCTTGATATTCTTCCGGAGGTGGGCTGTATTTTGGCTGTGTTTTGGGCTGGAGCTTCTCGTGGTTTGAGGCCTGGCTTGCTCCACCCCCTGCTCTTGATATTCTCCCGGATGTGGGCTGCATTTTGACTTCTTTTTGGGCTGGAGCTTCTCATGGTTTGAGGCCTGGCTTGCTCCACCCCCTGCTCTTGAGATTCTCCCGGATGTTGGCTGGATTTTCGCTGCCCTTTGGGCTCTAGATTATCGTGGTTTGAGGCCTGTCTTGCTCCACCCCCTGCTCTTGATATTCTCCCGGATGTGGGCGGCATTTTGGCTGCCATTTGGGCTGGAGCTTCTCGTGGTTTGAGGCCTGGCTTGCTCCAGCCCCTGCTCTTGAGATTCTCCCGGATGTGGGCTGTCTTTTGGCTCCATTTTGGGCTGGAGCTTCTCGTGGTTTGAGGCCTGGCTTGCTCCACCCCCTGCTCTTGATATTCTCCCGGATGTGGGCTGCATTTTGGCTGCCTTTTGGGCTGGAGCTTCTCGTGGTTTGAGGCCTGGCTTGCTCCACCCCCTGCTCTTGAGATTCTCCTGGATGTGGGCTGCATTTTGGCTGCCTTTTGGGCTGGAGCTTCTCGTGGTTTGAGGCCTGCCTTGCTCCACCCCCTGCTCTTGATATTCTCCCAGATGTGGGCTGCATTTTGGCTGCCCTTTGGGCTACAGCTTCTCGTGGTTTGAGGCCTGGCTTGCTCAACCCCCTGCTCTTGAGATTCTCCTGCATGTGGGCTGCATTTTGGCTGCCTTTAGGGCTGGAGCTTCTCGTGGTTTGAGGCCTGGCTTGCTCCACCCCCTTCTCTTGATATTCTCCCAGATGTGGGCTGCATTTTGGCTGCATTTTGGGCTGGAGCTTCTCGTGGTTTGAGGCCTGGCTTGCTCCACCCCCCGCTCTTGATATTTTCCCGGATGTGGGCTGCATTTTGGCTGCTTTTTGGACTGGAGCTTCTCGTGGTTTGAGGCCTGGCTTGCTCCACCCCCTGCTCTTGAGATTCTCCCGGATGTGGGCTGCATTTTGGCTGCCTTTTGGGCTGGAGCTTCTCGTGGTTTGAGGCCTGGCTTGCTCCACCCCCTGCTCTTGAGATTCTCCCGGATGTGGGCTGTATTTTGGCTGCGTTTTTGGCTGGAGCTTCTCGTGGTTTGAGGCCTGGCTTGCTGCACCCCCTGCTCTTGAGATTCTCCCGGATGTTGGCTGGATTTTCGCTGCACTTTGGGCTCTAGATTCTCGTGGTTTGAGGCCTGGCTTGCTCCACCCCCTTCTCTTGATATTCTCCCAGATGTGGGCTGCATTTTGGCTGCATTTTGGGCTGGAGCTTCTCGTGGTTTGAGGCCTGGCTTGCTCCACTCCCCGCTCTTGATATTTTCCCGGATGTGGGCTGCATTTTGGCTGCTTTTTGGACTGGAGCTTCTCGTGGTTTGAGGCCTGGCTTGCTCGAGCCCCTGCTCTTGAGATTCTCCCGGATGTGGGCTGCATTTTGGCTGCCTTTTGGGCTGGAGCTTCTCGTGGTTTGAGGCCTGGCTTGCTCCACCCCCTGCTCTTGAGATTCTCCCGGATGTGGGCTGCATTTTGGCTGCCTTTTGGGCTGGAGCTTCTCGTGGTTTGAGGCCTGGCTTGCTCCACCCCCTGTTCTTGATATTCTCCCAGATGTGGGCTGCATTTTGGCTGCCTTTTGGGCTGGAGCTTCTCGTGGTTTGAGGCCTGGCTTGCTCCACCCCCTGCTCTTGATATTCTTCCGGAGGTGGGCTGTATTTTGGCTGCGTTTTGGGCTGGAGCTTCTCGTGGTTTGAGGCCTGGCTTGCTCCACCCCCTGCTCTTGAGATTCTCCCGGATGTTGGCTGGATTTTCGCTGCCCTTTGGGCTCTAGATTCTCGTGGTTTGAGGCCTGTCTTGCTCCACCCCCTGCTCTTGATATTCTCCCGGATGTGGGCTGCATTTTGGCTGCCATTTGGGCTTTAGCTTCTCGTGGTTTGAGGCCTGGCTTGCTCCAGCCCCTGCTCTTGAGATTCTCCCGGATGTGGGCTGTCTTTTGGCTGCCTTTTGGGCTGGAGCTTCTCGTGGTTTGGGGCCTGGCTTGCTCCACACCCTGCTCTTGATATTCTCCCGGATGTGGGCTGCATTTTGGCTGCCTTTTGGGCTGGAGCTTCTCGTGGTTTGAGGCCTGGCTTGCTCCACCCCCTGCTCTTGAGATTCTCCTGGATGTGGGCTGCATTTTGGCTGCCTTTTGGGCTGGAGCTTCTCGTGGTTTGAGGCCTGCCTTGCTCCACCCCCTGCTCTTGAGATTCTCCCGGATGTGGGCTGCATTTTGGCTGATTCTTGGGCTGGAGCTTCTCGTGGTTTGAGGCCTGGCTTGCTCCACCCCCTGCTCTTGAGATTCTCCTGGATGTGGGCTGCATTTTGGCTGCCTTTTGGGCTGGAGCTTCCCGTGGTTTGAGGCCTGGCTTGCTCCACCCCCTGCTCTTGAGATTCTCCTGGACGTGGGCTGCATTTTGGCTGCATTTTGGGCTGGAGCTTCTCGTGGTTTGAGGCCTGGCTTGCTCAACCCCCTGCTCTTGAGATTCTCCCTGATGTGGGCTGCATTTTGGCTGCCTTTTGGGCTGGAGCTTCTCGTGGTTTGGGGCCTGCCTTGCTCCACCCCCTGCCCTTGAGATTCTCCCGGAGGTGGGCTGCATTTTGGCTGCCTTTTGGGATGGAAATTCTCGTGGTTTGAGGCCTGCCTTGCTCCACCCCCTGCTCTTGAGATTCTCCCGGATGTGGGCTGCATTTTGGCTCCCTTTTGGGCTGGAGCTTCTTGTGGTTTGAGGCCTGGCTTGCTCCACCCCCTGCTCTTGAGATTCTCCCGGATTTGGGCTGGATTTTGGCTGCCTTTTGTGCTGGAGCTTCTCGTGGTTTGAGGCCTGGCTTGCTCCACCCCCTGCTCTTGAGATTCTCCCGGATGTGGGCTGCATTTTGGCTGATTCTTGGGCTGGAGCTTCTCGTGGTTTGAGGCCTGGCTTGCTCCACCCCCTGCTCTTGAGATTCTCCCGGATGTGGGCTGCATTTTGGCTGCCTTTTGGGCTGGAGCTTCCCGTGGTTTGAGGCCTGGCTTGCTCCACCCCCTGCTCTTGAGATTCTCCTGGACGTGGGCTGCATTTTGGCTGCATTTTGGGCTGGAGCTTCTCGTGGTTTGAGGCCTGGCTTGCTCAACCCCCTGCTCTTGAGATTCTCCCTGATGTGGGCTGCATTTTGGCTGCATTTTGGGCTGGAGCTTCTCGTGGTTTGAGGCCTGGCTTGCTCCACCCCCTGCTCTTGAGATTCTCCCTGAGGTGGGCTGCATTTTGGCTGCCCTTTGGGCTACAGTTTCTCGTGGTTTGAGGCCTGGCTTGCTCCACCCCCTGCTCTTGAGATTCTCCCGGATGTGGGCTGCATTTTGGCTGTCTTTTGGGCTGGAGCTTCTCGTGGTTTGGGGCCTGGCTTGCTCCACCCCCTGCTCTTGAGATTCTCCCACATGTGGGCTGTATTTTGGCTGCCTTTTGGGCTGGAGCTTCTCGTGGTTTGAGGCCCGGCTTGCTCCACCCCCTGCTCTTGAGATTCTCCCGGATGTGGGCTGCATTTTGGCTGCCTTTTGGGCTGGAGCTTCTCGTGGTTTGAGGCCTGGCTTGCTCCACCCCCTGCTCTTGAGATTCTCCCGGAGTTGGGCTGGATTTTGGCTGCCTTTTGTGCTGGAGCTTCTCGTGGTTTGAGGCCTGGCTTGCTCCACCCCCTGCTCTTGAGATTCTCCCGGATGTGGGCTGCATTTTGGCTGATTCTTGGGCTGGAGCTTCTCGTGGTTTGAGGCCTGGCTTGCTCCACCCCCTGCTCTTGAGATTCTCCTGGATGTGGGCTGCATTTTGGCTGCCTTTTGGGCTGGAGCTTCCCGTGGTTTGAGGCCTGGCTTGCTCCACCCCCCGCTCATGATATTTTCCCGGATGTGGGCTGCATTTTGGCTGCTTTTTGGACTGGAGCTTCTCGTGGTTTGAGGCCTGGCTTGCTCCACCCCCTGCTCTTGAGATTCTCCCGGATGTGGGCTGCATTTTGGCTACATTTTGGGCTGGAGCTTCTCGTGGTTTGAGGCCTGGCTTGCTCCACCCCCTGCTCTTGAGATTCTCCCGGATGTGGGCTGGATTTTGTCTGCATTTTGGGCTGGAGCTTCTCGTGGTTTGAAGCCTGGCTTGCTCCACCCCCTGCTCTTGAGATTCTCCCGGATGTGGGCTGCATTTTGGCTGCCTTTTGGGCTGGAGCTTCTCGTGGTTTGAGGCCTGGCTTGCTCCACCCCCTTCTCTTGATATTCTCCCAGATGTGGGCTGCATTTTGGCTGCCCTTTGGGCTGGAGCTTCTCGTGGTTTGAGGCCTGGCTTGCTCCACCCCCTGCTCTTGATATTCTTCCGGAGGTGGGCTGTATTTTGGCTGTGTTTTGGGCTGGAGCTTCTCGTGGTTTGAGGCCTGGCTTGCTCCACCCCCTGCTCTTGATATTCTCCCGGATGTGGGCTGCATTTTGACTTCTTTTTGGGCTGGAGCTTCTCATGGTTTGAGGCCTGGCTTGCTCCACCCCCTGCTCTTGAGATTCTCCCGGATGTTGGCTGGATTTTCGCTGCCCTTTGGGCTCTAGATTATCGTGGTTTGAGGCCTGTCTTGCTCCACCCCCTGCTCTTGATATTCTCCCGGATGTGGGCGGCATTTTGGCTGCCATTTGGGCTGGAGCTTCTCGTGGTTTGAGGCCTGGCTTGCTCCAGCCCCTGCTCTTGAGATTCTCCCGGATGTGGGCTGTCTTTTGGCTCCATTTTGGGCTGGAGCTTCTCGTGGTTTGAGGCCTGGCTTGCTCCACCCCCTGCTCTTGATATTCTCCCGGATGTGGGCTGCATTTTGGCTGCCTTTTGGGCTGGAGCTTCTCGTGGTTTGAGGCCTGGCTTGCTCCACCCCCTGCTCTTGAGATTCTCCTGGATGTGGGCTGCATTTTGGCTGCCTTTTGGGCTGGAGCTTCTCGTGGTTTGAGGCCTGCCTTGCTCCACCCCCTGCTCTTGATATTCTCCCAGATGTGGGCTGCATTTTGGCTGCCCTTTGGGCTACAGCTTCTCGTGGTTTGAGGCCTGGCTTGCTCAACCCCCTGCTCTTGAGATTCTCCTGCATGTGGGCTGCATTTTGGCTGCCTTTAGGGCTGGAGCTTCTCGTGGTTTGAGGCCTGGCTTGCTCCACCCCCTTCTCTTGATATTCTCCCAGATGTGGGCTGCATTTTGGCTGCATTTTGGGCTGGAGCTTCTCGTGGTTTGAGGCCTGGCTTGCTCCACCCCCTGCTCTTGATATTTTCCCGGATGTGGGCTGCATTTTGGCTGCTTTTTGGACTGGAGCTTCTCGTGGTTTGAGGCCTGGCTTGCTCCACCCCCTGCTCTTGAGATTCTCCCGGATGTGGGCTGCATTTTGGCTGCCTTTTGGGCTGGAGCTTCTCGTGGTTTGAGGCCTGGCTTGCTCCACCCCCTGCTCTTGAGATTCTCCCGGATGTGGGCTGTATTTTGGCTGCGTTTTGGGCTGGAGCTTCTCGTGGTTTGAGGCCTGGCTTGCTGCACCCCCTGCTCTTGAGATTCTCCCGGATGTTGGCTGGATTTTCGCTGCACTTTGGGCTCTAGATTCTCGTGGTTTGAGGCCTGGCTTGCTCCACCCCCTTCTCTTGATATTCTCCCAGATGTGGGCTGCATTTTGGCTGCATTTTGGGCTGGAGCTTCTCGTGGTTTGAGGCCTGGCTTGCTCCACTCCCCGCTCTTGATATTTTCCCGGATGTGGGCTGCATTTTGGCTGCTTTTTGGACTGGAGCTTCTCGTGGTTTGAGGCCTGGCTTGCTCCACCCCCTGCTCTTGAGATTCTCCCGGATGTGGGCTGCATTTTGGCTGCCTTTTGGGCTGGAGCTTCTCGTGGTTTGAGGCCTGGCTTGCTCCACCCCCTGCTCTTGAGATTCTCCCGGATGTGGGCTGCATTTTGGCTGCCTTTTGGGCTGGAGCTTCTCGTGGTTTGAGGCCTGGCTTGCTCCACCCCCTGTTCTTGATATTCTCCCAGATGTGGGCTGCATTTTGGCTGCCTTTTGGGCTGGAGCTTCTCGTGGTTTGAGGCCTGGCTTGCTCCACCCCCTGCTCTTGATATTCTTCCGGAGTTGGGCTGTATTTTGGCTGCGTTTTGGGGTGGAGCTTCTCGTGGTTTGAGGCCTGGCTTGCTCCACCCCCTGCTCTTGAGATTCTCCCGGATGTTGGCTGGATTTTCGCTGCCCTTTGGGCTCTAGATTCTCGTGGTTTGAGGCCTGTCTTGCTCCACCCCCTGCTCTTGATATTCTCCCGGATGTGGGCTGCATTTTGGCTGCCATTTGGGCTGGAGCTTCTCGTGGTTTGAGGCCTGGCTTGCTCCAGCCCCTGCTCTTGAGATTCTCCCGGATGTGGGCTGTCTTTTGGCTGCCTTTTGGGCTGGAGCTTCTCGTGGTTTGGGGCCTGGCTTGCTCCACACCCTGCTCTTGATATTCTCCCGGATGTGGGCTGCATTTTGGCTGCCTTTTGGGCTGGAACTTCTCGTGGTTTGAGGCCTGGCTTGCTCCACCCCCTGCTCTTGAGATTCTCCCGGATGTGGGCTGCATTTTGGCTGCCTTTTGGGCTGGAGCTTCTCGTGGTTTGAGGCCTGCCTTGCTCCACCCCCTGCTCTTGAGATTCTCCCGGATGTGGGCTGCATTTTGGCTGATTCTTGGGCTGGAGCTTCTCGTGGTTTGAGGCCTGGCTTGCTCCACCCCCTGCTCTTGAGATTCTCCTGGATGTGGGCTGCATTTTGGCTGCCTTTTGGGCTGGAGCTTCCCGTGGTTTGAGGCCTGGCTTGCTCCACCCCCTGCTCTTGAGATTCTCCTGGACGTGGGCTGCATTTTGGCTGCATTTTGGGCTGGAGCTTCTCGTGGTTTGAGGCCTGGCTTGCTCAACCCCCTGCTCTTGAGATTCTCCCTGATGTGGGCTGCATTTTGGCTGCCTTTTGGGCTGGAGCTTCTCGTGGTTTGGGGCCTGCCTTGCTCCACCCCCTGCCCTTGAGATTCTCCCGGAGGTGGGCTGCATTTTGGCTGCCTTTTGGGATGGAAATTCTCGTGGTTTGAGGCCTGCCTTGCTCCACCCCCTGCTCTTGAGATTCTCCCGGATGTGGGCTGCATTTTGGCTCCCTTTTGGGCTGGAGCTTCTTGTGGTTTGAGGCCTGGCTTGCTCCAACCCCTGCTCTTGAGATTCTCCCGGATTTGGGCTGGATTTTGGCTGCCTTTTGTGCTGGAGCTTCTCGTGGTTTGAGGCCTGGCTTGCTCCACCCCCTGCTCTTGAGATTCTCCCGGATGTGGGCTGCATTTTGGCTGATTCTTGGGCTGGAGCTTCTCGTGGTTTGAGGCCTGGCTTGCTCCACCCCCTGCTCTTGAGATTCTCCTGGATGTGGGCTGCATTTTGGCTGATTCTTGGGCTGGAGCTTCTCGTGGTTTGAGGCCTGGCTTGCTCCACCCCCTGCTCTTGAGATTCTCCTGGACGTGGGCTGCATTTTGGCTGCATTTTGGGCTGGAGCTTCTCGTGGTTTGAGGCCTGGCTTGCTCAACCCCCTGCTCTTGAGATTCTCCCTGATGTGGGCTGCATTTTGGCTGCATTTTGGGCTGGAGCTTCTCGTGGTTTGAGGCCTGGCTTGCTCCACCCCCTGCTCTTGAGATTCTCCCTGAGGTGGGCTGCATTTTGGCTGCCCTTTGGGCTACAGTTTCTCGTGGTTTGAGGCCTGGCTTGCTCCACCCCCTGCTCTTGAGATTCTCCCGGATGTGGGCTGCATTTTGGCTGTCTTTTGGGCTGGAGCTTCTCGTGGTTTGGGGCCTGGCTTGCTCCACCCCCTGCTCTTGAGATTCTCCCACATGTGGGCTGTATTTTGGCTGCCTTTTGGGCTGGAGCTTCTCGTGGTTTGAGGCCCGGCTTGCTCCACCCCCTGCTCTTGAGATTCTCCCGGATGTGGGCTGCATTTTGGCTGCCTTTTGGGCTGGAGCTTCTCGTGGTTTGAGGCCTGGCTTGCTCCACCCCCTGCTCTTGAGATTCTCCCGGATGTGGGCTGCATTTTGGCTGCCTTTTGTGCTGGAGCTTCTCGTGGTTTGAGGCCTGGCTTGCTCCACCCCCTGTTCTTGAGATTCTCCCGGATGTGGGCTGCATTTTGGCTGATTCTTGGGCTGGAGCTTCTCGTGGTTTGAGGCCTGGCTTGCTCCACCCCCTGCTCTTGAGATTCTCCTGGATGTGGGCTGCATTTTGGCTGCCTTTTGGGCTGGAGCTTCCCGTGGTTTGAGGCCTGGCTTGCTCCACCCCCTTCTCTTGAGATTCTCCTGGACGTGGGCTGCATTTTGGCTGCATTTTGGGCTGGAGCTTCTCGTGGTTTGAGGCCTGGCTTGCTCAATCCCCTGCTCTTGAGATTCTCCCTGATGTGGGCTGCATTTTGGCTGCATTTTGGGCTGGATCTTCTCGTGGTTTGAGGCCTGGCTTGCTCCACCCACTGCCCTTGAGATTCTCCCGGAGGTGGGCTGCATTTTGGCTGCATTTTGGGCTGGAGCTTCTCGTGGTTTGAGGCCTGGCTTGCTCCACCCCCTGCTCTTGAGATTCTCCCGGAGGTGGGATGGATTTTGGCTGCCTTTTGGGCTGGAGCTTCTCGTGGTTTGAGGCCTGGCTTGCTCCAGCCCCTGCTCTTGAGATTCTCCCGGATGTGGGCTGCATTTTGGCTGATTCTTGGGCTGGAGCTTCTCGTGGTTTGAGGCCTGGCTTGCTCCACCCCCTGCTCTTGAGATTTTCCCGGAGGTGGGCTGCATTTTGGCTGCATTTTGGGCTGGAGCTTCTCGTGGTTTGAGGCCTGACTCGCTCCAACCCCTGCTCTTGATATTCTCCCGGATGTGGGCTGCATTTTGGCTGCCATTTGGGCTGGAGCTTCTCGTGGTTTGAGACCTGGCTTGCTCCAGCCCCTGCTCTTGAGATTCTCCCGGATGTGGGCTGTCTTTTGGCTCCCTTTTGGGCTGGAGCTTCTCGTGGTTTGAGGCCTGGCTTGCTCCACCCCCTGCTCTTGAGATTCTCCTGGATGTGGGCTGCATTTTGGCTGCATTTTGGGCTGGAGCTTCTCGTGGTTTGAGGCCTGGCTTGCTCCACCCCCTGCCCTTGAGATTCTCCCGGAGGTGGGCTGCATTTTGGCTGCATTTTGGGCTGGAGCTTCTCGTGGTTTGAGGCCTGGCTTGCTCCACCCCCTGCTCTTGAGATTCTCCCGGAGGTGGGCTGGATTTTGGCTGCCTTTTGGGCTGGAGCTTCTCGTGGTTTGAGGCCTGGCTTGCTCCACCCCCTGCTCTTGAGATTCTCCCGGATGTGGGCTGCATTTTGGCTGCCTTTTGGGCTGGAGCTTCTCGTGGTTTGAGGCCTGGCTTGCTCCACCCCCTGCTCTTGAGATTCTCCCGGATGTGGGCTGCATTTTGGCTGCCTTTGGGGCTGGAGCTTCTCATGGTTTGAGGCCTGGCTTGCTCCACCCCCTGCTCTTGATATTCTCCTGGATGTGGGCTGCATTTTGGCTGCATTTTGTGCTGGAGCTTCTCGTGGTTTGAGGCCTGGCTTGCTCCACCCCCTGCTCTTGAGATTCTCCCGGATGTGGGCTGCATTTTGGCTGCATTTTGTGCTGGAGCTTCTCGTGGTTTGAGGCCTGGCTTGCTCCACCCCCTGCTCTTGAGATTCTCCTGGACGTGGGCTGCATTTTGGCTGCATTTTGGGCTGGAGCTTCTCGTGGTTTGAGGCCTGGCTTGCTCAACCCCCTGCTCTTGAGATTCTCCCGGATGTGGGCTGCATTTTGGCTGCATTTTGGGCTGGAGCTTCTCGTGGTTTGAGGCCTGGCTTGCTCCACCCCCTACTCTTGAGATTCTCCCGGAGGTGGGCTGCATTTTGGCTGCCTTTTGGGCTGGAGCTTCTCGTGGTTTGAGGCCTGGCTTGCTCCACCCCCTGCTCTTGAGATTCTCCCGGAGGTGGGCTGGATTTTGGCTGCCTTTTGGGCTGGAGCTTCTCGTGGTTTGAGGCCTGGATTGCTCCAGCCCCTGCTCTTGAGATTCTCCCGGAGGTGGGCTGGATTTTGGCTCCCTTTTGGGCTGGAGCTTCTCGAGGTTTGTGGCCTGGCTTGCTCCACCCCCTGCTCTTGAGATTCTCCCGGATGTGGGCTGCATTTTGGCTGCCTTTTGGGCTGGAGCTTCTCGTGGTTTGAGGCCTGGCTTGCTCCACCCCCTGCTCTTGAGATTCTCCCGGATGTGGGCTGCATTTTGGCTGCCTTTTGGGCTGGAACTTCTCATGGTTTGAGGCCTGGCTTTCTCCACCCCCTGCTCTTGAGATTCTCCCGGATGTGGGCTGCATATTGGCTGATTCTTGGGCTGGAGCTTCTCGCGGTTTGAGGCCTGGCTTGCTCCACCACCTGCTCTTGAGATTCTCCCGGATGTGGGCTGCATATTGGCCGATTCTTGGGCTGGAGCTTCTCGTGGTTTGAGGCCTGGCTTGCTCCACCCCCTGCTCTTGATATTCTCCTGGATGTGGGCTGCATTTTGGCTGCCTTTTGGGCTGGAGCTTCTCGTGGTTTGAGGCCTGGCTTGCTCCACCCCCTGCTCTTGAGATTCTCCCGGATGTGGGCTGCATTTTGGCCGATTCTTGGGCTGGAGCTTCTCGTGGTTTGAGGCCTGGCTTGCTCCATCCCCTGCTCCTGAGATTCTCCCTGATGTGGTCTGCATTTTGGCTG
Organism: Rhynochetos jubatus; assembly: GCA_027574665.1. NCBI lineage: Eukaryota > Metazoa > Chordata > Aves > Eurypygiformes > Rhynochetidae > Rhynochetos > Rhynochetos jubatus. The sequence continues at coordinate 832,806 of JAQBHY010000097.1, read as the reverse complement.
TCTTTTGGGCTGGAGCTTCTCGAGGTTTGTGGCCTGGCTTGCTCCACCCCCTGCTCTTGAGATTCTCCCGGATGTGGGCTGCATTTTGGCTCCCTTTTGGGCTGGAGCTTCTCGAGGTTTGAGGCCTGGCTTGCTCCACCCCCTGCTCTTGAAATTCTCCTGGATGTGGGCTGGATTTTGGCTACATGTTGGGCTGGAGCTTCTCATGCTTTGAGGCCTGGCTTGCTCCACCCCCTGCTCTTGAGATTTTCCCGGAGGTGGGCTGCATTTTGGCTGCCTGTTGGGCTGGAGCTTCTCGTGGTTTGAGGCCTGGCTTGCTCCACCCCCTGCTCTTGAGATTCTCCCGGATGTGGGCTGCATTTTGGCTGCCTTTTGGGCTGGAGCTTCTCGTGGTTTGAGGCCTGGCTTGCTCCACCCCCTGCTCTTGATATTCTCCCGGAGGTGGGCTGGATTTTGGCTGCATTTTGGGCTGGAGCTTCTCGTGGTTTGAGGCCTGGCTTGCTCCACCCCCTGCTCTTGAGATTCTCCCGGATGTGGGCTGCATTTTGGCTGCCTTTTGGGCTGGAGATTCTCGTGGTTTGAGGCCTGCCTTGCTCCACCCCCTGCTCTTGAGATTCTCCCGGATGTGGGCTGCATTTTGGCTGCCTTTTGGGCTGGAGCTTCTCTAGGTTTGAGGCCTGGCTTGCTCCACCCCCTACTCTTGAGATTCTCCCAGATGTGGGCTGCATTTTGGGTGATACTTGGGCTGGAGCTTCTCGTGGTTTGAGGCCTGGCTTGCTCCACCACCTGCTCTTGAGATTCTCCCGGATGTTGGCTGCATTTTGGCTGCCTTTTGGGCTGGAGCTTCTCGTGGTTTGAGGCCTGGCTTGCTCCACCCCCTGCTCTTGAGATTCTCCCGGATGTGGGCTGCATTTTGGCTGCCTTTTGGGCTGGAGATTCTCGTGGTCTGAGGCCTGGCTTGCTCCACCCCCTGCTCTTGAGATTCTCCCGCAGGTTGGCTGCATTTTGGCTGCCTTTTGGGCTGGAGCTTCTCGTGGTTTGAGACCTGGCTTGCTCCACCCCCTGCTCTTGAGATTCTCCCGGATGTGGGCTGCATTTTGGCTGCCTTTTGGGCTGGAGCTTCTCGTGGTTTGAGGCCTGGCTTGCTCCACCCCCTGCTCTTGAGATTCTCCCGGATGTGGGCTGCATTTTGGCTGCCTTTTTGGGCTGGAGCTTCTCGTGGTTTGAGGCCTGGCTTGCTCCACCCCCTGCTATTGATATTCTCCCGGATGTGGGCTGCATTTTGGCTGCCTTTTGGGCTGGAGCTTCTCGTGGTTTAAGGCCTGCCTTGCTCCACCCCCTGCTCTTGAGTTTCTCCTGGATGTGGGCTGCATTTTGGCTGCATTTTTGGCTGGAGGTTCTCGTGGTTTGAGGCCTGCCTTGCTCCACCCCTTCTCTTGAGATTCTCCCGGATGTGGGCTGGATTTTGGCTGCCTTTTGGGCTGGAGCTTCTCGAGGTTTGAGGCCTGGCTTGCTCCACCCCCTGCTCTTGAGATTCTCCCGGAGGTGGGCTGCATTTTGGCTGCCTTTTGGGCTGGAGCTTCTCGTGGTTTGAGGCCTGGCTTGCTCCACCCACCGCTCTTGAGATTCTCCCGGATGTGGGCAAATTTTTGGCTGCCTTTTGGGCTGGAGCTTCTCGTGGTTTGAGGCCTGGCTTGCTCCACACCCTGCTCTTCATATGCTCCTGGATGTGGGCTGCATTTTGGCTGCCTTTTGGGCTGGAGCTTCTCGTGGTTGGAGGCCTGGCTTGCTCCACCCCCTGCTCTTGAGATTCTCCCGGATGTGGGCTGCATTTTGGCTGCCTTTTGGGCTGGAGCTTCTCGTGGTTTGAGGCCTGCCTTGCTCCACCCCCTGCTCTTGAGATTCTCCCGGATGTGGGCTGCATTTTGGCTGCCTTTTGGGCTGGAGCTTCTCGTGGTTTGAGGCCTGGCTTGCTCCACCCCCTACTCTTGAGATTCTCCCAGATGTGGGCTGCATTTTGGGTGATACTTGGGTTGGAGCTTCTCGTGGTTTGAGGCCTGGCTTGCTCCACCACCTGCTCTTGATATTCTCCCGGATGTTGGCTGCATATTGGCTGCCTTTTGGGCTGGAGCTTCTCGTGGTTTGAGGCCTGGCTTGCTCCACCCCCTGCTCTTGAGATTCTCCCGGATGTGGGCTGCATTTTGGCTGCCTTTTGGGCTGGAGCTTCTCGTGGTTTGAGGCCTGGCTTGCTCCACCCCCTGCTCTTGAGATTCTCCCGCAGGTTGGCTGCATTTTGGCTGCCTTTTGGGCTGGAGCTTCTCGTGGTTTGAGACCTGGCTTGCTCCACCCCCTGCTCTTGAGATTCTCCCGGATGTGGGCTGCATTTTGGCTGCCTTTTGGGCTGGAGCTTCTCGTGGTTTGAGGCCTGGCTTGCTCCACCCCCTGCTCTTGAGATTCTCCCAGATGTGGGCTGCATTTTGGGTGATACTTGGGCTGGAGCTTCTCGTGGTTTGAGACCTGGCTTGCTCCACCCCCTGCTCTTGAGATTCTCCCGGATGTGGGCTGCATATTGGCCGATTCTTGGGCTGGAGCTTCTCGTGGTTTGAGGCCTGGCTTGCTCCATCCCCTGCTCCTGAGATTCTCCCTGATGTGGTCTGCATTTTGGCTGATTCTTGGGCTGGAGCTTCTCGTGGTTTGAGGCCTGGCTTGCTCCACCCCCTGCTCTTGATATTCTCCCGGATGTGGGCTGCATTTTCGCTGGTTTTGGGCTGGAACTTCTCGTGGTTTGAGGCCTGGCTTGCTCCACCCCCTGCTCTTGATATTCTCCCGGATGTGGGCTGCATTTTGGCTGCCTTTTGGGCTGGAACTTCTCATGGTTTGAGGCCTGGCTTTCTCCACCCGCTGCTCTTGAGATTCTCCCGGATGTGGGCTGCATATTGGCTGATTCTTGGGCTGGAGCTTCTCGCGGTTTGAGGCCTGGCTTGCTCCACCCCCTGCTCTTGAGATTCTCCCGGATGTGGGCTGCATATTGGCCGATTCTTGGGCTGGAGCTTCTCGTGGTTTGAGGCCTGGCTTGCTCCACCCCCTGCTCTTGAGATTCTCCCGGATGTGGGCTGCATTTTGGCTGCCTTTTTGGGCTGGAGCTTCTCGTGGTTTAAGGCCTGCCTTGCTCCACCCCCTGCTCTTGAGTTTCAACTGGATGTGGGCTGCATTTTGGCTGCATTTTGGGCTGGAGCTTCTCGAGGTTTGAGGCCTGGCTTGCTCCACCCCCTGCTGTTGAGATTCTCCCGGAGGTGGGCTGCATTTTGGCTGCCTTTTGGGCTGGAGCTTCTCGTGGTTTGAGGCCTGGCTTGCTCCACCCACCGCTCTTGAGATTCTCCCGGATGTGGGCAAATTTTTGGCTGCCTTTTGGGCTGGAGCTTCTCGTGGTTTGAGGCCTGGCTTGCTCCACCCCCTGCTCTTGAGATTCTCCCGGATGTGGGCTGCATTTTGGCTGCCTTTTGGGCTGGAGCTTCTCGTGGTTTGAGGCCTGGCTTGCTCCACCCCCTGCACTTGAGATTCTCCCAGATGTGGGCTGCATTTTGGGTGATACTTGGGCTGGAGCTTCTCGAGGTTTGAGACCTGGCTTGCTCCACCCCCTGCTCTTGAGATTCTCCCGGATGTGGGCTGCATATTGGCCGATTCTTGGGCTGGAGCTTCTCGTGGTTTGAGGCCTGGCTTGCTCCATCCCCTGCTCCTGAGATTCTCCCTGATGTGGTCTGCATTTTGGCTGATTCTTGGGCTGGAGCTTCTCGTGGTTTGAGGCCTGGCTTGCTCCACCCCCTGCTCTTGATATTCTCCCGGATGTGGGCTGCATTTTCGCTGGTTTTGGGCTGGAACTTCTCGTGGTTTGAGGCCTGGCTTGCTCCACCCCCTGCTCTTGAGATTCTCCCGGATGTGGGCTGCATTTTGGCTGCCTTTTGGGCTGGAACTTCTCATGGTTTGAGGCCTGGCTTTCTCCACCCCCTGCTCTTGAGATTCTCCCGGATGTGGGCTGCATATTGGCTGATTCTTGGGCTGGAGCTTCTCGCGGTTTGAGGCCTGGCTTGCTCCACCCCCTGCTCTTGATATTCTCCCGGATGTGGTCTGCATATTGGCCGATTCTTGGGCTGGAGCTTCTCGTGGTTTGAGGCCTGGCTTGCTCCACCCCCTGCTCTTGAGATTCTCCCGGATGTGGGCTGCATTTTGGCTGCCTTTTTGGGCTGGAGCTTCTCGTGGTTTGAGGCCTGGCTTGCTCCACCCCCTGCTATTGATATTCTCCCGGATGTGGGCTGCATTTTGGCTGCCTTTTGGGCTGGAGCTTCTCGTGGTTTAAGGCCTGCCTTGCTCCACCCCCTGCTCTTGAGTTTCAACTGGATGTGGGCTGCATTTTGGCTGCATTTTTGGCTGGAGGTTCTCGTGGTTTGAGGCCTGCCTTGCTCCACCCCTGCTCTTGAGATTCTCCTGGATGTGGGCTGCATTTTGGCTGCCTTTTGGGCTGGAGCTTCTCGTGGTTTGAGGCCTGCCTTGCTCGAGCCCCTGCTCTTGAGATTCTCCCGGATGTGGGCTGCATTTTGGCTGCCTTTTGGGCTGGAGCTTCTCGTGGTTTGAGGCCTGCCTTGCTCCACCCCCTGCTCTTGAGGTTCTCCCGGATGTGGGCTGCATTTTGGCTGCCTTTTGGTCTGGAGCTTCTCGTGGTTTGAGGCCTGGTGTGCTCCACCCCCTGCTCTTGAGATTCTCCCGGATGTGGGCTGCATTTTGGCTGAATTTTGGGCTGGAGCTTCTCGTGGTTTAAGGCCTGCCTTGCTCCACCCCCTGCTCTTGAGTTTCTCCTGGATGTGGGCTGCATTTTGGCTGCATTTTGGGCTGGAGCTTCTCGTGGTTTGAGGCCTGCCTTGCTCCACCCCCTGCTCTTGATATACTCCCGGAGGTGGGCTGCATTTTGGCTGCATTTTGGGCTGGAGGTTCTCGTGGTTTGAGGCCTGCCTTGCTCGAGCCCCTGCTCTTGAGATTCTCCCGGATGTGGGCTGGATTTTGGCTGCTTTTTGGGCTGGAGCTTCTCGAGGTTTGAGGCCTGGCTTGCTCCACCCCCTGCTCTTGAGATTCTCCCGGATGTGGGCTGCATTTTGACTGATTCTTGGGCTGGAGCTTCTCGTGGTTTGAGGCCTGGCTTGCTCCACCCCCTGCTCTTGAGATTCTCCCGGAGGTGGGCTGCATTTTGGCTGCCTTTTGGGCTGGAGCTTCTCGTGGTTTGAGGCCTGGCTTGCTCCACCCCCTGCTCTTGAGATTCTCCCGGATGTGGGCAAATTTTTGGCTGCCTTTTGGGCTGGAGCTTCTCGTGGTTTGAGGCCTGGCTTGCTCCACCCCCTGCTCTTGATACTGTCCTGGATGTGGGCTGGATTTTGGCTGCCTTTTGGGCTGGAGCTTCTCGTGGTTTGAGGCCTGGCTTGCTCCACCCCCTGCTCTTGAGATTCTCCCGGATGTGGGCTGCAATTTGTCTTCCTTTTGGGCTGGAGCTTCTAGTGGTTTGAGGCCTGGCTTGCTCCACCCCCTGCTCTTGAGATTCTCCCGCAGGTTGGCTGCATTTTGTCTTCCTTTTGGGCTGGAGCTTCTCGTGGTTTGAGGCCTGGCTTGCTCCACTCCCTGCTCTTGAGATTCTCCCGGATGTGGGCTGCATATTTGCTGCCTTTTGGGCTGGAGCTTCTCGTGGTTTGAGGCCTGCCTTGCTCGAGCCCCTGCTCTTGAGATTCTCCCGGATGTGGGCTGGATTTTGGCTGCATTTTGGGCTGGAGCTTCTCGTGGTTTGAGGCCTGGCTTGCTCCACGCCCTGCTCTTGATGTTCTCCCGGATGTGGGCTGCATTTTGGCTGCCTTTTGGGCTGGAGCTTCTCGTGGTTTGAGGCCTGCCTTGCTCGAGCCCCTGCTCTTGAGATTCTCCCGGATGTGGGCTGCATTTTGGCTGCATTTTGGGCTGGAGCTTCTCGTGGTTTGAGGCCTGGCTTGCTCCACCCCCTGCTCTTGATATTCTCCCGGATGTGGGCTGCATTTTGGCTGCCTTTTGGGCTGGAGCTTCTCGTGGTTTGAGGCCTGGCTTGCTCCAGCCCCTGCTCTTGAGATTCTCCCGGATATGGGCTGCATTTTGTCTTCCTTTTGGGCTGGAGCTTCTCGTGGTTTGAGGCCTGGCTTGCTCCACTCCCTGCTCTTGAAATTCTGCCCGATGTGGGCTGCATTTTGGCTGCCTTTTGGGCTGGAGCTTCTCGTGGTTTGAGGCCTGTCTTGCTCGAGCCCCTGCTCTTGATATTCTCCCGGATGTGGGCTGCATTTTGGCTGCCTTTTGGGCTGGAGCTTCTCGTGGTTTGAGGCCTGGCTTGCTCCACCCCCTGCTCTTGAGATTCTCCCGGAGGTGGGCTGCATTTTGGCTGACTTTTGGGCTGGAGCTTCTCGAGGTTTGAGGCCTGGCTTGCTCCACCCCCTGCTCTTGAGATTCTCCCGGATGTGGGCTGCATTTTGGCTGCCTTTTGGGCTGGAGATTCTCGTGGTTTGAGGCCTGGCTTGCTCGACCCCCTGCTCTTGAGATTCTCCCGGATGTGGGCTGGATTTTGGCTGCCTTTTGGGCTGGAGCTTCTCGTGGTTTGAGGCCTGGCTTGCTCCACGCCCTTCTCTTGAGTTTCTCCTGGATGTGGGCTGCATTTTGGCTGCCTTTTGGGCTGGAGCTTCTCGTGGTTTGAGGCCTGGCTTGCTCCACCCCCTGCTCTTGAGATTCTCCCGGATGTGGGCTGCATTTTGGCTGCATTTTGGGCTGGAGCTTCTCGTGGTTTGAGGCCTGGCTTGCTCCACCCCCTGCTCTTGATATTCTCCCGGATGTGGGCTGCATTTTGGCTGCCTTTTGGGCTGGAGCTTCTCGTGGTTTGAGGCCTGGCTTGCTCCAGCCCCTGCTCTTGAGATTCTCCCGGATATGGGCTGCATTTTGTCTTCCTTTTGGGCTGGAGCTTCTCGTGGTTTGAGGCCTGGCTTGCTCCACTCCCTGCTCTTGAAATTCTCCCGGATGTGTGCTGCATTTTGGCTGCCTTTTGGGCTGGAGCTTCTCGTGGTTTGAGGCCTGTCTTGCTCGAGCCCCTGCTCTTGATATTCTCCCGGATGTGGGCTGCATTTTGGCTGCCTTTTGGGCTGGAGCTTCTCGTGGTTTGAGGCCTGGCTTGCTCCACCCCCTGCTCTTGAGATTCTCCCGGAGGTGGGCTGCATTTTGGCTGACTTTTGGGCTGGAGCTTCTCGAGGTTTGAGGCCTGGCTTGCTCCACCCCCTGCTCTTGAGATTCTCCCGGATGTGGGCTGCATTTTGACTGCATTTTGGGCTGGAGATTCTCGTGGTTTGAGGCCTGGCTTGCTCGACCCCCTGCTCTTGAGATTCTCCCGGATGTGGGCTGGATTTTGGCTGCCTTTTGGGCTGGAGCTTCTCGTGGTTTGAGGCCTGGCTTGCTCCACGCCCTGCTCTTGATATTCTCCCGGAAGTGGGCTGCATTTTGGCTGCCTTTTGGGCTGGAGCTTCTCGTGGTTTGAGGCCTGGCTTGCTCCACCCCCTGCTCTTGAGATTCTCCCAGATGTGGGCTGCATTTTGGCTGCCTTTTGGGCTGGAGCTTCTCGTGGTTTGAGGCCTGGCTTGCTCCAGCCCCTGCTCTTGAGATTCTCCCGGATATGGGCTGCATTTTGTCTTCCTTTTGGGCTGGAGCTTCTCGTGGTTTGAGGCCTGGCTTGCTCGAGCCCCTGCTCTTGAGATTCTCCCGGATGTGGGCTGGATTTTGGCTGCATTTTGGGCTGGAGCTTCTCGTGGTTGGAGGCCTGGCTTGCTCCACCCCCTGCTCTTGAGATTCTCCCGGATGTGGGCTGCATTTTGGCTGCCTTTTGGGCTGGAGCTTCTCGTGGTTTGAGGCCTGGCTTGCTCCACTCCCTGCTCTTGAGATTCTCCCGGATATGGGCTGCATTTTGGCTGCCTTTTGGGCTGGAGCTTCTCGTGGTTTGAGGCCTGGCTTGCTCCACCCCCTGCTCTTGAGATTCTCCCGGAGGTGGGCTGCATTTTGGCTGCCTTTTGGGCTGGAGCTTCTCGAGGTTTGAGGCCTGGCTTGCTCCACCCCCTGCTCTTGAGATTCTCCCGGATATGGGCTGCATTTTGGCTGCCTTTTGGGCTGGAGCTTCTCGAGGTTTGAGGCCTGGCTTGCTCCACCCCCTGCTCTTGAGATTCTCCCGGATGTGGGCTGCATATTGACTGATTCTTGGGCTGGAGCTTCTCGTGGTTTGAGGCCTGGCTTGCTCCACCCCCTGCTCTTGAGATTCTCCCGGATGTGGGCTGCATTTTGGCTGAATTTTGGGCTGGAACTTCTCATGGTTTGAGGCCTGGCTTGCTCCACCCCCTGCTCTTGAGATTCTCCCGGATGTGGGCTGGATTTTGGCTGCCTTTTGGGCTGGAGCTTCTCGTGGTTTGAGGCCTGGCTTGCTCCACCCCCTGCTCTTGAGATTCTCCCAGATGTGGGCTGCATTTTGGCTGCCTTTTGGGCTGGAGCTTCTCGTGGTTTGAGGCCTGGCTTGCTCCACCCCCTGCTCTTGAGATTCTCCCGGATGTGGGCTGCATTTTGAGTGATTCTTGGGCTGGAGCTTCTCGTGGTTTGAGGCCTGGCTTGCTCCACCCCCTGCTCTTGAGATTCTGCCCGATGTGGGCTGCATTTTGGCTGAATTTTGGGCTGGAGCTTCTCGTGGTTTGAGACCTGGCTTGCTCCACCCCCTGCTCTTGAGATTCTCCCGGATGTGGGCTGCATATTGGCCGATTCTTGGGCTGGAGCTTCTCGTGGTTTGAGGCCTGGCTTGCTCCATCCCCTGCTCCTGAGATTCTCCCTGATGTGGTCTGCATTTTGGCTGATTCTTGGGCTGGAGCTTCTCGTGGTTTGAGGCCTGGCTTGCTCCACCCCCTGCTGTTGAGATTCTCCCGGAGGTGGGCTGCATTTTGGCTGCCTTTTGGGCTGGAGCATCTCGTGGTTTGAGGCCTGGCTTGCTCCACCCACCGCTCTTGAGATTCTCCCGGATGTGGGCAAATTTTTGGCTGCCATTTGGGCTGGAGCTTCTCGTGGTTTGAGGCCGGGCTTGCTCCACCACCTGCTCTTGATATTGTCCTGGATGTGGGCTGCATTTTGGCTGCCTTTTGGGCTGGAGCTTCTCGTGGTTGGAGGCCTGGCTTGCTCCACCCCCTGCTCTTATATTCTCCCGGATGTGGGCTGCATTTTGGCTGCCTTTTGGGCTGGAGCTTCTCGTGGTTTAAGGCCTGCCTTGCTCCACCCCCTGCTCTTGAGTTTCTCCTGGATGTGGGCTGCATTTTGGCTGCATTTTGGGCTGGAGCTTCTCGTGGTTGGAGGCCTGGCTTGCTCCACCCCCTGCTCTTGAGATTCTCCCGGATGTGGGCTGCATTTTGGCTGCCTTTTGGGCTGGAGCTTCTCGTGGTTTGAGGCCTGCCTTGCTCCACCCCCTGCTCTTGAGGTTCTCCTGGATGTGGGCTGCATTTTGGCTGCCTTTTGGTCTGGAGCTTCTCGTGGTTTGAGGCCTGGTGTGCTCCACCCCCTGCTCTTGAGATTCTCCCGGATGTGGGCTGCATTTTGGCTGAATTTTGGGCTGGAGCTTCTCGTGGTTTAAGGCCTGCCTTGCTCCACCCCCTGCTCTTGAGATTCTCCCGGATGTGGGCAAATTTTTGGCTGCCTTTTGGGCTGGAGCTTCTCGTGGTTTGAGGCCTGGCTTGCTCCACCCCCTGCTCTTGATACTGTCCTGGATGTGGGCTGGATTTTGGCTGCCTTTTGGGCTGGAGCTTCTCGTGGTTTGAGGCCTGGCTTGCTCCACCCCCTGCTCTTGAGATTCTCCCGGATGTGGGCTGCAATTTGTCTTCCTTTTGGGCTGGAGCTTCTCGTGGTTTGAGGCCTGGCTTGCTCCACCCCCTGCTCTTGAAATTTTCCCGGATGTGGGCTGGATTTTGGCTGCATTTTGGTCTGGAGCTTCTCGTGGTTTGAGGCCTGGCTTGCTCCAACCCCTGCTCTTGAGATTCTCCCGGATGTGGGCTGCATTTTGGCTGCATTTTGGGCTGGAGCTTCTCGTGGTTGGAGGCCTGGCTTGCTCCACCCCCTGCTCTTGAGATTCTCCCGGATGTGGGCTGCATTTTGGCTGCCTTTTGGGCTGGAGCTTCTCGTGGTTTGAGGCCTGCCTTGCTCCACCCCCTGCTCTTGAGGTTCTCCCGGATGTGGGCTGCATTTTGGCTGCCTTTTGGTCTGGAGCTTCTCGTGGTTTGAGGCCTGGTGTGCTCCACCCCCTGCTCTTGAGATTCTCCCGGATGTGGGCTGCATTTTGGCTGAATTTTGGGCTGGAGCTTCTCGTGGTTTAAGGCCTGCCTTGCTCCACCCCCTGCTCTTGAGTTTCTCCTGGATGTGGGCTGCATTTTGGCTGCATTTTGGGCTGGAGCTTCTCGTGGTTTGAGGCCTGGCTTGCTCCACCCCCTGCTCTTGATATACTCCCGGAGGTGGGCTGCATTTTGGCTGCATTTTGGGCTGGAGGTTCTCGTGGTTTGAGGCCTGCCTTGCTCGAGCCCCTGCTCTTGAGATTCTCCCGGATGTGGGCTGGATTTTGGCTGCCTTTTGGGCTGGAGCTTCTCGTGGTTTGAGGCCTGGCTTGCTCCACCCCCTGCTCTTGAGATTCTCCCGGATGTGGGCTGCAATTTGTCTTCCTTTTGGGCTGGAGCTTCTAGTGGTTTGAGGCCTGGCTTGCTCCACCCCCTGCTCTTGAGATTCTCCCGCAGGTTGGCTGCATTTTGTCTTCCTTTTGGGCTGGAGCTTCTCGTGGTTTGAGGCCTGGCTTGCTCCACTCCCTGCTCTTGAGATTCTCCCGGATGTGGGCTGCATATTTGCTGCCTTTTGGGCTGGAGCTTCTCGTGGTTTGAGGCCTGCCTTGCTCGAGCCCCTGCTCTTGAGATTCTCCCGGATGTGGGCTGGATTTTGGCTGCATTTTGGGCTGGAGCTTCTCGTGGTTTGAGGCCTGGCTTGCTCCACGCACTGCTCTTGATGTTCTCCCGGATGTGGGCTGCATTTTGGCTGCCTTTTGGGCTGGAGCTTCTCGTGGTTTGAGGCCTGCCTTGCTCGAGCCCCTGCTCTTGAGATTCTCCCGGATGTGGGCTGCATTTTGGCTGCATTTTGGGCTGGAGCTTCTCGTGGTTTGAGGCCTGGCTTGCTCCAGCCCCTGCTCTTGAGATTCTCCCGGATATGGGCTGCATTTTGTCTTCCTTTTGGGCTGGAGCTTCTCGTGGTTTGAGGCCTGGCTTGCTCCACTCCCTGCTCTTGAAATTCTCCCGGATGTGGGCTGCATTTTGGCTGCCTTTTGGGCTGGAGCTTCTCGTGGTTTGAGGCCTGTCTTGCTCGAGCCCCTGCTCTTGATATTCTCCCGGATGTGGGCTGCATTTTGGCTGCCTTTTGGGCTGGAGCTTCTCGTGGTTTGAGGCCTGGCTTGCTCCACCCCCTGCTCTTGAGATTCTCCCGGAGGTGGGCTGCATTTTGGCTGACTTTTGGGCTGGAGCTTCTCGAGGTTTGAGGCCTGGCTTGCTCCACCCCCTGCTCTTGAGATTCTCCCGGATGTGGGCTGCATTTTGACTGCATTTTGGGCTGGAGATTCTCGTGGTTTGAGGCCTGGCTTGCTCCACCCCCTGCTCTTGAGATTCTCCCGGATGTGGGCTGGATTTTGGCTGCCTTTTGGGCTGGAGCTTCTCGTGGTTTGAGGCCTGGCTTGCTCCACGCCCTGCTCTTGATATTCTCCCGGATGTGGGCTGCATTTTGGCTGCCTTTTGGGCTGGAGCTTCTCGTGGTTTGAGGCCTGGCTTGCTCCACCCCCTGCTCTTGAGATTCTCCCGGATGTGGGCTGCATTTTGGCTGCCTTTTGGGCTGGAGCTTCTCGTGGTTTGAGGCCTGGCTTGCTCCAGCCCCTGCTCTTGAGATTCTCCCGGATATGGGCTGCATTTTGTCTTCCTTTTGGGCTGGAGCTTCTCGTGGTTTGAGGCCTGGCTTGCTCGAGCCCCTGCTCTTGAGATTCTCCCGGATGTGGGCTGGATTTTGGCTGCATTTTGGGCTGGAGCTTCTCGTGGTTGGAGGCCTGGCTTGCTCCACCCCCTGCTCTTGAAATTCTCCCGGATGTGGGCTGCATTTTGGCTGCCTTTTGGGCTGGAGCTTCTCGTGGTTTGAGGCCTGGCTTGCTCCACTCCCTGCTCTTGAGATTCTCCCGGATATGGGCTGCATTTTGGCTGCCTTTTGGGCTGGAGCTTCTCGTGGTTTGAGGCCTGGCTTGCTCCACCCCCTGCTCTTGAGATTCTCCCGGAGGTGCGCTGCATTTTGGCTGCCTTTTGGGCTGGAGCTTCTCGAGGTTTGAGGCCTGGCTTGCTCCACCCCCTGCTCTTGAGATTCTCCCGGATGTGGGCTGCATTTTGGCTGTCTTTTGGGCTGGAGCTTCTCGTGGTTTGAGGCCTGGCTTGCTCCCCCCCCTGCTCTTGATATTCTCCCGGATGTGGGCTGCATTTTGGCTGCCTTTTGGTCTGGAGCTTCTCGTGGTTTGAGGCCTGGCTTGCTCCACCCCCTGCTCTTGAGATTCTCCCGGAGGTGGGCTGCATTTTGGCTGCCTTTTGGGCTGGAGCTTCTCGAGGTTTGAAGCCTGCCTTGCTCCACACCCTGCTATTGAGATTCTCCCGGATGTGGGCTGCATTTTGGCTGCCTTTTGGGCTGGAGCTTCTCGTGGTTTGAGGCCTGGCTTGCTCCACCCCCTGCTCTTGAGATTCTCCTGGACGTGGGCTGCATTTTGGCTGCCTTTTGGGCTGGAGCTTCTCGAGGTTTGAGGCCTGGCTTGCTCCACCCCCTGCTCTTGAGATTCTCCCGGATGTGGGCTGCATATTGACTGATTCTTGGGCTGGAGCTTCTCGTGGTTTGAGGCCTGGCTTGCTCCACCCCCTGCTCTTGAGATTCTCCCGGATGTGGGCTGCATTTTGGCTGAATTTTGGGCTGGAACTTCTCATGGTTTGAGGCCTGGCTTGCTCCACCCCCTGCTCTTGAGATTCTCCCGGATGTGGGCTGCATTTTGGCTGAATTTTGGGCTGGAACTTCTCATGGTTTGAGGCCTGGCTTGCTCCACCCCCTGCTCTTGAGATTCTCCCAGATGTGGGCTGCATTTTGGCTGCCTTTTGGGCTGGAGCTTCTCGTGGTTTGAGGCCTGGCTTGCTCCACCCCCTGCTCTTGAGATTCTCCCGGATGTGGGCTGCATTTTGAGTGATTCTTGGGCTGGAGCTTCTCGTGGTTTGAGGCCTGGCTTGCTCCACCCCCTGCTCTTGAGATTCTGCCCGATGTGGGCTGCATTTTGGCTGAATTTTGGGCTGGAGCTTCTCGTGGTTTGAGACCTGGCTTGCTCCACCCCCTGCTCTTGAGATTCTCCCGGATGTGGGCTGCATATTGGCCGATTCTTGGGCTGGAGCTTCTCGTGGTTTGAGGCCTGGCTTGCTCCACCCCCTGCTGTTGAGATTCTCCCGGAGGTGGGCTGCATTTTGGCTGCCTTTTGGGCTGGAGCTTCTCGTGGTTTGAGGCCTGGCTTGCTCCACCCACCGCTCTTGAGATTCTCCCGGATGTGGGCAAATTTTTGGCTGCCTTTTGGGCTGGAGCTTCTCGTGGTTTGAGGCCTGGCTTGCTCCACCACCTGCTCTTGATATTGTCCTGGATGTGGGCTGCATTTTGGCTGCCTTTTGGGCTGGAGCTTCTCGTGGTTGGAGGCCTGGCTTGCTCCACCCCCTGCTCTTATATTCTCCCGGATGTGGGCTGCATTTTGGCTGCCTTTTGGGCTGGAGCTTCTCGTGGTTTAAGGCCTGCCTTGCTCCACCCCCTGCTCTTGAGTTTCTCCTGGATGTGGGCTGCATTTTGGCTGCATTTTGGGCTGGAGCTTCTCGTGGTTGGAGGCCTGGCTTGCTCCACCCCCTGCTCTTGAGATTCTCCCGGATGTGGGCTGCATTTTGGCTGCCTTTTGGGCTGGAGCTTCTCGTGGTTTGAGGCCTGCCTTGCTCCACCCCCTGCTCTTGAGGTTCTCCCGGATGTGGGCTGCATTTTGGCTGCCTTTTGGTCTGGAGCTTCTCGTGGTTTGAGGCCTGGTGTGCTCCACCCCCTGCTCTTGAGATTCTCCCGGATGTGGGCTGCATTTTGGCTGAATTTTGGGCTGGAGCTTCTCGTGGTTTAAGGCCTGCCTTGCTCCACCCCCTGCTCTTGAGTTTCTCCTGGATGTGGGCTGCATTTTGGCTGCATTTTGGGCTGGAGCTTCTCGTGGTTTGAGGCCTGCCTTGCTCCACCCCCTGCTCTTGATATACTCCCGGAGGTGGGCTGCATTTTGGCTGCATTTTGGGCTGGAGGTTCTCGTGGTTTGAGGCCTGCCTTGCTCGAGCCCCTGCTCTTGAGATTCTCCCGGATGTGGGCTGGATTTTGGCTGCTTTTTGGGCTGGAGCTTCTCGAGGTTTGAGGCCTGGCTTGCTCCACCCCCTGCTCTTGAGATTCTCCCGGATGTGGGCTTCATTTTGACTGATTCTTGGGCTGGAGCTTCTCGTGGTTTGAGGCCTGGCTTGCTCCACCCCCTGCTCTTGAGATTCTCCCGGAGGTGGGCTGCATTTTGGCTGCCTTTTGGGCTGGAGCTTCTCGTGGTTTGAGGCCTGGCTTGCTCCACCCCCTGCTCTTGAGATTCTCCCGGATGTGGGCAAATTTTTGGCTGCCTTTTGGGCTGGAGCTTCTCGTGGTTTGAGGCCTGGCTTGCTCCACCCCCTGCTCTTGATACTGTCCTGGATGTGGGCTGGATTTTGGCTGCCTTTTGGGCTGGAGCTTCTCGTGGTTTGAGGCCTGGCTTGCTCCACCCCCTGCTCTTGAGATTCTCCCGGATGTGGGCTGCAATTTGTCTTCCTTTTGGGCTGGAGCTTCTAGTGGTTTGAGGCCTGGCTTGCTCCACCCCC
The DNA here is from genome assembly GCA_027574665.1 of Rhynochetos jubatus. Taxonomy (NCBI): domain Eukaryota; kingdom Metazoa; phylum Chordata; class Aves; order Eurypygiformes; family Rhynochetidae; genus Rhynochetos; species Rhynochetos jubatus. Next base: position 817,762 of record JAQBHY010000097.1, on the reverse strand, counting down.
TGCTCTTGAGATTCTCCCGCAGGTTGGCTGCATTTTGTCTTCCTTTTGGGCTGGAGCTTCTCGTGGTTTGAGGCCTGGCTTGCTCCACTCCCTGCTCTTGAGATTCTCCCGGATGTGGGCTGCATATTTGCTGATTCTTGGGCTGGAGCTTCTCGTGGTTTGAGGCCTGCCTTGCTCGAGCCCCTGCTCTTGAGATTCTCCCGGATGTGGGCTGGATTTTGGCTGCATTTTGGGCTGGAGCTTCTCGTGGTTTGAGGCCTGGCTTGCTCCACGCCCTGCTCTTGATGTTCTCCCGGATGTGGGCTGCATTTTGGCTGCCTTTTGGGCTGGAGCTTCTCGTGGTTTGAGGCCTGCCTTGCTCGAGCCCCTGCTCTTGAGATTCTCCCGGATGTGGGCTGCATTTTGTCTTCCTTTTGGGCTGGAGCTTCTCGTGGTTTGAGGCCTGGCTTGCTCCACCCCCTGCTCTTGATATTCTCCCGGATGTGGGCTGCATTTTGGCTGCCTTTTGGGCTGGAGCTTCTCGTGGTTTGAGGCCTGGCTTGCTCCAGCCCCTGCTCTTGAGATTCTCCCGGATATGGGCTGCATTTTGTCTTCCTTTTGGGCTGGAGCTTCTCGTGGTTTGAGGCCTGGCTTGCTCCACTCCCTGCTCTTGAAATTCTCCCGGATGTGGGCTGCATTTTGGCTGCCTTTTGGGCTGGAGCTTCTCGTGGTTTGAGGCCTGTCTTGCTCGAGCCCCTGCTCTTGATATTCTCCCGGATGTGGGCTGCATTTTGGCTGCCTTTTGGGCTGGAGCTTCTCGTGGTTTGAGGCCTGGCTTGCTCCACCCCCTGCTCTTGAGATTCTCCCGGAGGTGGGCTGCATTTTGGCTGACTTTTGGGCTGGAGCTTCTCGAGGTTTGAGGCCTGGCTTGCTCCACCCCCTGCTCTTGAGATTCTCCCGGATGTGGGCTGCATTTTGACTGCATTTTGGGCTGGAGATTCTCGTGGTTTGAGGCCTGGCTTGCTCGACCCCCTGCTCTTGAGATTCTCCCGGATGTGGGCTGGATTTTGGCTGCCTTTTGGGCTGGAGCTTCTCGTGGTTTGAGGCCTGGCTTGCTCCACGCCCTGCTCTTGATATTCTCCCGGATGTGGGCTGCATTTTGGCTGCCTTTTGGGCTGGAGCTTCTCGTGGTTTGAGGCCTGGCTTGCTCGAGCCCCTGCTCTTGAGATTCTCCCGGATGTGGGCTGGATTTTGGCTGCATTTTGGGCTGGAGCTTCTCGTGGTTTGAGGCCTGGCTTGCTCCACCCCCTGCTCTTGAGATTCTCCCGGATGTGGGCTGCATTTTGGCTGCCTTTTGGGCTGGAGCTTCTCGTGGTTTGAGGCCTGGCTTGCTCCACCCCCTGCTCTTGAGATTCTCCCGGAGGTGGGCTGCATTTTGGCTGCCTTTTGGGCTGGAGCTTCTCGAGGTTTGAGGCCTGGCTTGCTCCACCCCCTGCTCTTGAGATTCTCCCGGATATGGGCTGCATTTTGGCTGTCTTTTGGGCTGGAGCTTCTCGTGGTTTGAGGCCTGGCTTGCTCCACCCCCTGCTCTTGATATTCTCCCGGATGTGGGCTGCAATTTGGCTGCCTTTTGGTCTGGAGCTTCTCGTGGTTTGAGGCCTGGCTTGCTCCACCCCCTGCTCTTGAGATTCTCCCGGAGGTGGGCTGCATTTTGGCTGCCTTTTGGGCTGGAGCTTCTCGAGGTTTGAAGCCTGCCTTGCTTTACACCCTGCTATTGAGATTCTCCCGGATGTGGGCTGCATTTTGGCTGCCTTTTGGGCTGGAGCTTCTCGTGGTTTGAGGCCTGGCTTGCTCCACCCCCTGCTCTTGAGATTCTCCCGGAGGTGGGCTGCATTTTGGCTGCCTTTTGGGCTGGAGCTTCTCGAGGTTTGAGGCCTGGCTTGCTCCACCCCCTGCTCTTGAGATTCTCCCGGATGTGGGCTGCATATTGACTGCCTTTTGGGCTGGAGCTTCTCGTGGTTTGAGGCCTGGCTTGCTCCACCCCCTGCTCTTGAGATTCTCCCGGATGTGGGCTGCATTTTGGCTGAATTTTGGGCTGGAACTTCTCATGGTTTGAGGCCTGGCTTGCTCCACCCCCTGCTCTTTAGATTCTCCCGGATGTGGGCTGGATTTTGGCTGCATTTTGGGCTGGAGCTTCTCGTGGTTTGAGGCCTGGCTTGCTCCACCCCCTGCTCTTGAGATTCTCCCAGATGTGGGCTGCATTTTGGCTGCCTTTTGGGCTGGAGCTTCTCGTGGTTTGAGGCCTGGCTTGCTCCACCCCCTGCTCTTGAGATTCTCCCGGATGTGGGCTGCATTTTGAGTGATTCTTGGGCTGGAGCTTCTCGTGGTTTGAGGCCTGGCTTGCTCCACCCCCTGCTCTTGAGATTCTGCCCGATGTGGGCTGCATTTTGGCTGAATTTTGGGCTGGAGCTTCTCGTGGTTTGAGACCTGGCTTGCTCCACCCCCTGCTCTTGAGATTCTCCCGGATGTGGGCTGCATATTGGCCGATTCTTGGGCTGGAGCTTCTCGTGGTTTGAGGCCTGGCTTGCTCCATCCCCTGCTCCTGAGATTCTCCCTGATGTGGTCTGCATTTTGGCTGATTCTTGGGCTGGAGCTTCTCGTGGTTTGAGGCCTGGCTTGCTCCACCCCCTGCTGTTGAGATTCTCCCGGAGGTGGGCTGCATTTTGGCTGCCTTTTGGGCTGGAGCTTCTCGTGGTTTGAGGCCTGGCTTGCTCCACCCACCGCTCTTGAGATTCTCCCGGATGTGGGCAAATTTTTGGCTGCCTTTTGGGCTGGAGCTTCTCGTGGTTTGAGGCCTGGCTTGCTCCACCACCTGCTCTTGATATTGTCCTGGATGTGGGCTGCATTTTGGCTGCCTTTTGGGCTGGAGCTTCTCGTGGTTGGAGGCCTGGCTTGCTCCACCCCCTGCTCTTATATTCTCCCGGATGTGGGCTGCATTTTGGCTGTCTTTTGGGCTGGAGCTTCTCGTGGTTTGAGGCCTGGCTTGCTCCACCCCCTGCTCTTGATATTCTCCCGGATGTGGGCTGCATTTTGGCTGCCTTTTGGTCTGGAGCTTCTCGTGGTTTGAGGCCTGGCTTGCTCCACCCCCTGCTCTTGAGATTCTCCCGGAGGTGGGCTGCATTTTGGCTGCCTTTTGGGCTGGAGCTTCTCGAGGTTTGAAGCCTGCCTTGCTCCACACCCTGCTATTGAGATTCTCCCGGATGTGGGCTGCATTTTGGCTGCCTTTTGGGCTGGAGCTTCTCGTGGTTTGAGGCCTGGCTTGCTCCACCCCCTGCTCTTGAGATTCTCCCGGAGGTGGGCTGCATTTTGGCTGCCTTTTGGGCTGGAGCTTCTCGAGGTTTGAGGCCTGGCTTGCTCCACCCCCTGCTCTTGAGATTCTCCCGGATGTGGGCTGCATATTGACTGCCTTTTGGGCTGGAGCTTCTCGTGGTTTGAGGCCTGGCTTGCTCCACCCCCTGCTCTTGAGATTCTCCCGGATGTGGGCTGCATTTTGGCTGAATTTTGGGCTGGAACTTCTCATGGTTTGAGGCCTGGCTTGCTCCACCCCCTGCTCTTTAGATTCTCCCGGATGTGGGCTGGATTTTGGCTGCATTTTGGGCTGGAGCTTCTCGTGGTTTGAGGCCTGGCTTGCTCCACCCCCTGCTCTTGAGATTCTCCCAGATGTGGGCTGCATTTTGGCTGCCTTTTGGGCTGGAGCTTCTCGTGGTTTGAGGCCTGGCTTGCTCCACCCCCTGCTCTTGAGATTCTCCCGGATGTGGGCTGCATTTTGAGTGATTCTTGGGCTGGAGCTTCTCGTGGTTTGAGGCCTGGCTTGCTCCACCCCCTGCTCTTGAGATTCTGCCCGATGTGGGCTGCATTTTGGCTGAATTTTGGGCTGGAGCTTCTCGTGGTTTGAGACCTGGCTTGCTCCACCCCCTGCTCTTGAGATTCTCCCGGATGTGGGCTGCATATTGGCCGATTCTTGGGCTGGAGCTTCTCGTGGTTTGAGGCCTGGCTTGCTCCATCCCCTGCTCCTGAGATTCTCCCTGATGTGGTCTGCATTTTGGCTGATTCTTGGGCTGGAGCTTCTCGTGGTTTGAGGCCTGGCTTGCTCCACCCCCTGCTGTTGAGATTCTCCCGGAGGTGGGCTGCATTTTGGCTGCCTTTTGGGCTGGAGCTTCTCGTGGTTTGAGGCCTGGCTTGCTCCACCCACCGCTCTTGAGATTCTCCCGGATGTGGGCAAATTTTTGGCTGCCTTTTGGGCTGGAGCTTCTCGTGGTTTGAGGCCTGGCTTGCTCCACCACCTGCTCTTGATATTGTCCTGGATGTGGGCTGCATTTTGGCTGCCTTTTGGGCTGGAGCTTCTCGTGGTTGGAGGCCTGGCTTGCTCCACCCCCTGCTCTTATATTCTCCCGGATGTGGGCTGCATTTTGGCTGCCTTTTGGGCTGGAGCTTCTCGTGGTTTAAGGCCTGCCTTGCTCCACCCCCTGCTCTTGAGTTTCTCCTGGATGTGGGCTGCATTTTGGCTGCATTTTGGGCTGGAGCTTCTCGTGGCTGGAGGCCTGGCTTGCTCCACCCCCTGCTCTTGAGATTCTCCCGGATGTGGGCTGCATTTTGGCTGCCTTTTGGGCTGGAGCTTCTCGTGGTTTGAGGCCTGCCTTGCTCCACCCCCTGCTCTTGAGGTTCTCCTGGATGTGGGCTGCATTTTGGCTGCCTTTTGGTCTGGAGCTTCTCGTGGTTTGAGGCCTGGTGTGCTCCACCCCCTGCTCTTGAGATTCTCCCGGATGTGGGCTGCATTTTGGCTGAATTTTGGGCTGGAGCTTCTCGTGGTTTAAGGCCTGCCTTGCTCCACCCCCTGCTCTTGAGATTCTCCCGGATGTGGGCAAATTTTTGGCTGCTTTTGGGCTGGAGCTTCTCGTGGTTTGAGGCCTGGCTTGCTCCACCCCCTGCTCTTGATACTGTCCTGGATGTGGGCTGGATTTTGGCTGCCTTTTGGGCTGGAGCTTCTCGTGGTTTGAGGCCTGGCTTGCTCCACCCCCTGCTCTTGAGATTCTCCCGGATGTGGGCTGCAATTTGTCTTCCTTTTGGGCTGGAGCTTCTCGTGGTTTGAGGCCTGGCTTGCTCCACCCCCTGCTCTTGAGATTCTCCCGGATATGGGCTGCATTTTGTCTTCCTTTTGGGCTGGAGCTTCTCGTGGTTTGAGGCCTGGCTTGCTCGAGCCCCTGCTCTTGAGATTCTCCCGGATGTGGGCTGGATTTTGGCTGCATTTTGGGCTGGAGCTTCTCGTGGTTGGAGGCCTGGCTTGCTCCACCCCCTGCTCTTGAGATTCTCCCGGATGTGGGCTGCATTTTGGCTGCATTTTGGGCTGGAGCTTCTCGTGGTTTGAGGCCTGGCTTGCTCCACTCCCTGCTCTTGAGATTCTCCCGGATATGGGCTGCATTTTGGCTGCCTTTTGGGCTGGAGCTTCTCGTGGTTTGAGGCCTGGCTTGCTCCACCCCCTGCTCTTGAGATTCTCCCGGAGGTGGGCTGCATTTTGGCTGCCTTTTGGGCTGGAGCTTCTCGAGGTTTGAGGCCTGGCTTGCTCCACCCCCTGCTCTTGAGATTCTCCCGGATATGGGCTGCATTTTGGCTGTCTTTTGGGCTGGAGCTTCTCGTGGTTTGAGGCCTGGCTTGCTCCACCCCCTGCTCTTGATATTCTCCCGGATGTGGGCTGCATTTTGGCTGCCTTTTGGTCTGGAGCTTCTCGTGGTTTGAGGCCTGGCTTGCTCCACCCCCTGCTCTTGAGATTCTCCCGGAGGTGGGCTGCATTTTGGCTGCCTTTTGGGCTGGAGCTTCTCGAGGTTTGAAGCCTTCCTTGCTCCACACCCTGCTATTGAGATTCTCCCGGATGTGGGCTGCATTTTGGCTGCCTTTTGGGCTGGAGCTTCTCGTGGTTTGAGGCCTGGCTTGCTCCACCCCCTGCTCTTGAGATTCTCCCGGAGGTGGGCTGCATTTTGGCTGCCTTTTGGGCTGGAGCTTCTCGAGGTTTGAGGCCTGGCTTGCTCCACCCCCTGCTCTTGAGATTCTCCCGGATGTGGGCTGCATATTGACTGATTCTTGGGCTGGAGCTTCTCGTGGTTTGAGGCCTGGCTTGCTCCACCCACTGCTCTTGATATTCTCCCGGATGTGGGCTGCATTTTGGCTGCATTTTGGGCTGGAGCTTCTCGTGGTTTGAGGCCTGGCTTGCTCCAGCCCCTGCTCTTGAGATTCTCCCGGATGTGGGCTGCATTTTGGCTGAATTTTGGGCTGGAGCTTCTCATGGTTTGAGGCCTGGCTTGCTCCACCCCCTGCTCTTGAGATTCTCCCGGATGTGGGCTGCATTTTGGCTGCCTTTTGGGCTGGAGCTTCTCGTGGTTTGAGGCCTGGCTTGCTCCACCCCCTGCTCTTGAGATTCTCCCGGATGTGGGCTGCATTTTGGCTGAATTTTGGGCTGGAGCTTCTCATGGTTTGAGGCCTGGCTTGCTCCACCCCCTGCTCTTGAGATTCTCCCGGATGTGGGCTGCATTTTGGCTGCTTTTTGGGCTGGAGCTTCTCGTGGTTTGAGGCCTGGCTTGCTCCACCCCCTGCTCTTGATATTCTCCCGGATGTGGGCTGCATTTTGGCTGCATTTTGGGCTGGAGCTTCTCGTGGTTTGAGGCCTGGCTTGCTCCACCCCCTGCTCTTGAGATTCTCACGGATGTGGGCTGCATTTTGGCTGCCTTTTGGGCTGGAGCTTCTCGTGGTTTGAGGCCTGGCTTGCTCCACCCCCTGCTCTTGAGATTCTCCCGGATGTGGGCTGCATTTTGACTGATTCTTGGGCTGGAGCTTCTCGAGGTTTGAGGCCTGGCTTGCTCCACCCCCTGCTCTTGAGATTCTCCCGGATGTGGGCTTTATTTTGGCTGCTTTTTGGGGTGGAGCTTCTCGTGGTTTGAGGCCTGGCTTGCTCCACCCCCTGCTCTTGAGATTCTCCCGGATATGGGCTGCATTTTGGCTGATTCTTGGGCTGGAGATTCTCGTGGTTTGAGACCTGGCTTGCTCCACCCCCTGCTCTTGAGATTCTCCCGGATGTGGGCTGCATTTTGGCTGCCTTTTGGGCTGGAGCTTCTCGTGGTTTGAGGCCTGGCTTGCTCCACCCCCTGCTCTTGAGATTCTCCCGGATGTGGGCTGCATTTTGGCTGAATTTTGGGCTGGAGCTTCTCATGGTTTGAGGCCTGGCTTGCTCCACCCCCTGCTCTTGAGATTCTCCCGGAGGTGGGCTGCATTTTGGCTGCCTTTTGGGCTGGAGCTTCTCGTGGTTTGAGGCCTGGATTGCTCCACCCCCTGCTCTTGAGATTCTCCCATATGTGGGCTGCATTTTGGCTGCCATTTGGGCTGGAGCTTCTTGTGGTTTGAGGCCTGGCTTGCTCCACCCCCTGCTCTTGATATTCTCCCGGTTGTGGGCTGCATATTGTCTGATTCTTGGGCTGGAGCTTCTCATGGTTTGAGGCCTGGCTTGCTCCACCCCCTGCTCTTGAGATTCTCCTGGATGTGGGCTGCATTTTGGCTGCCTTTTGGGCTGGAGCTTCTCGTGGTTTGAGGCCTGCCTTGCTCCACCCCCTGCTCTTGAGATTGTCCCGGATGTGGGCTGCATTTTGGCTGCCTTTTGGGCTGGAGCTTCTCGTGATTTGAGGCCTGGCTTGCTCCACCCCCTGCTCTTGAGATTCTCCCGGATGTGGGCTGCATTTTGGCTGCCTTTTGGGCTGGAGCTTCTCGTGGTTTGAGGCCTGGCTTGCTCCACCCCCTGCTCTTGATATTCTCCTGGATGTGGGCTGCATTTTGGCTGCCTTTAGGGCTGGAGCTTCTCGTGGTTTGAGGCCTGGATTTCTCCAAACTCTGCCTTTGAGATTCTCCCGGATGTCGGCTGCATTTTGGCTGCGTTTGGGCTGGAGCTTCTCGTGGTTTGAGGCCTGGCTTGCTCCACCCCCTGCTCTTGAGATTCTCCTGGATGTGGGCTGCATTTTGGCTGCCTTTTGGGCTGGAGCTTCTCGTGGTTTGAGGCCTGGCTTGCTCCACCCCCTGCTCTTGAGATTCTCCCGGATGTGGGCTGCATTTTGACTGATTCTTGGGCTGGAGCTTCTCGAGGTTTGAGGCCTGGCTTGCTCCACCCCCTGCTCTTGAGATTCTCCTGGATGTGGGCTGCATTTTGGCTGCCTTTTGGGCTGGAGCTTCTCGTGGTTTGAGGCCTGGCTTGCTCCACCCCTGCTCTTGAGATTCTCCCGGATGTGGGCTGCATTTTGGCTGAATTTTGGGCTGGAGCTTCTCATGGTTTGAGGCCTGGCTTGCTCCACCCCCTGCTCTTGAGATTCTCCCGGAGGTGGGCTGCATTTTGGCTGCCTTTTGGGCTGGAGCTTCTCGTGGTTTGAGGCCTGGATTGCTCCACCCCCTGCTCTTGAGATTCTCCCATATGTGGGCTGCATTTTGGCTGCCATTTGGGCTGGAGCTTCTCGTGGTTTGGGTCCTGGCTTGCTCCACCGCCCTGCTCTTGAGATTCTCCTGGATGTGGGCTGCATTTTGGCTGCCTTTTGGGCTGGAGCTTCTCGAGGTTTGAGGCCTGGCTTGCTCCACCCCCTGCTCTTGATATTCTCCCGGATGTGGGCTGCATTTTGGCTGCCTTTTGGGCTGGAGCTTCTCGTGGTTTGAGGCCTGGCTTGCTCCACCCCCTGCTCTTGATATTCTCCTGGATGTGGGCTGCATTTTGGCTGCCTTTAGGGCTGGAGCTTCTCGTGGTTTGAGGCCTGGATTTCTCCAAACTCTGCCTTTGAGATTCTCCCGGAGGTGGGCTGCATTTTGGCTGCTCTTTGGGCTGGAGCTTCTCGTGCTTTGAGGCCTGGCTTGCTCCACCCCCTGCTCTTGAGATTCTCCTGGATGTGGGCTGCATTTTGGCTGCCTTTTGGGCTGGAGCTTCTCGTGGTTTGAGGCCTGGCTTGCTCCACCCCCTGCTCTTGAGATTCTCCCGGATGTGGGCTGCATTTTGACTGATTCTTGGGCTGGAGCTTCTCGAGGTTTGAGGCCTGGCTTGCTCCACCCCCTGCTCTTGAGATTCTCCCGGATGTGGGCTTTATTTTGGCTGCTTTTTGGGCTGGAGCTTCTCGTGGTTTGAGGCCTGGCTTGCTCCACCCCCTGCTCTTGAGATTCTCCCGGATGTGGGCTGCATTTTGGCTGATTCTTGGGCTGGAGCTTCTCGTGGTTTGAGACCTGGCTTGCTCCACCCCCTGCTCTTGATATTCTCCCGGATGTGGGCTGCATTTTGGCTGCCTTTTGGGCTGGAGCTTCTCGTGGTTTGAGGCCTGGCTTGCTCCACCCCCTGCTCTTGAGATTCTCCCGGAGGTGGGCTGCATTTTGGCTGCCTTTTGGGCTGGAGCTTCTCGAGGTTTGAAGCCTGCCTTGCTCCACACCCTGCTCTTGAGATTCTCCCGGATGTGGGCTGCATTTTGGCTGCCTTTTGGGCTGGAGCTTCTCGTGGTTTGAGGCCTGGCTTGCTCCACCCCCTGCTCTTGAGATTCTCCCGGAGGTGGGCTGCATTTTGGCTGCCTTTTGGGCTGGAGCTTCTCGAGGTTTGAGGCCTGGCTTGCTCCACCCCCTGCTCTTGAGATTCTCCCGGATGTGGGCTGCATATTGACTGATTCTTGGGCTGGAGCTTCTCGTGGTTTGAGGCCTGGCTTGCTCCACCCCCTGCTCTTGAGATTCTCCCGGATGTGGGCTGCATTTTGGCTGAATTTTGGGCTGGAACTTCTCATGGTTTGAGGCCTGGCTTGCTCCACCCCCTGCTCTTGAGATTCTCCCGGATGTGGGCTGGATTTTGGCTGCCTTTTGGGCTGGAGCTTCTCGTGGTTTGAGGCCTGGCTTGCTCCACCCCCTGCTCTTGAGATTCTCCCAGATGTGGGCTGCATTTTGGCTGCCTTTTGGGCTGGAGCTTCTGGTGGTTTAAGGCCTGGCTTGCTCCACCCCCTGCTCTTGAGATTCTCCCGGATGTGGGCTGCATTTTGAGTGATTCTTGGGCTGGAGCTTCTCGTGGTTTGAGGCCTGGCTTGCTCCACCCCCTGCTCTTGAGATTCTGCCCGATGTGGGCTGCATTTTGGCTGAATTTTGGGCTGGAGCTTCTCATGGTTTGAGGCCTGGCTTGCTCCACCCCCTGCTCTTGAGATTCTCCCGGATGTGGGCTGCATTTTGGCTGCTTTTTGGGCTGGAGCTTCTCGTGGTTTGAGGCCTGGCTTGCTCCACCCCCTGCTCTTGATATTCTCCCGGAGGTGGGCTGCATTTTGGCTGCCTTTTGGGCTGGAGCTTCTCGTGGTTTGAGGCCTGGCTTGCTCCACCCCCTGCTCTTGAGATTCTCCCGGATGTGGGCTGCATTTTGGCTGCTTTTTGGGCTGGAGCTTCTCGTGGTTTGAGGCCTGGCTTGCTCCACCCCCTGCTCTTGAGATTCTCCCGGATGTGGGCTGCATTTTGGCTGATTCTTGGGCTGGAGCTTCTCGTGGTTTGAGGCCTGGCTTGCTCCACCCCCTGCTCTTGAGATTCTCCCGGATGTGGGCTGCATTTTGGCTGCTTTTTGGGCTGGAGCTTCTCGTGGTTTGAGGCCTGGCTTGCTCCACCCCCTGCTCTTGATATTCTCCCGGATGTGGGCTGCATTTTGGCTGCCTTTTGGGCTGGAGCTTCTCGTGGTTTGAGGCCTGGCTTGCTCCACCCCCTGCTCTTGAGATTCTCCCGGATGTGGGCTGCATTTTGGCTGCATTTTGGGCTGGAGCTTCTCATGGTTTGAGGCCTGGCTTGCTCCACCCCCTGCTCTTGAGATTCTCCCGGATGTGGGCTGCATTTTGGCTGCCTTTTGGGCTGGAGCTTCTCGTGGTTTGAGGCCTGGCTTGCTCCACCCCCTGCTGTTGAGATTCTCCCGGATGTGGGCTGGATTTTGGCTGCCTTTAGGGCTGGAGCTTCTCGTGGTTTGAGGCCTGGCTTGTTCCACCCCCTGCTCTTGAGATTCTCCCGGATGTGGGCTGCATTTTGGCTGAATTTTGGGCTGGAGCTTCTCATGGTTTGAGGCCTGGCTTGCTCCACCCCCTGCTCTTGAGATTCTCCCGGATGTGGGCTGCATTTTGGCTGCTTTTTGGGCTGGAGCTTCTCGTGGTTTGAGGCCTGGCTTGCTCCACCCCCTGCTCTTGATATTCTCCCGGATGTGGGCTGCATTTTGGCTGCATTTTGGGCTGGAGATTCTCGTGGTTTGAGGCCTGGCTTGCTCCACCCCCTGCTCTTGAGATTCTCACGGATGTGGGCTGCATTTTGGCTGCCTTTTGGGCTGGAGCTTCTCGTGGTTTGAGGCCTGGCTTGCTCCACCCCCTGCTCTTGAGATTCTCCCGGATGTGGGCTGCATTTTGACTGATTCTTGGGCTGGAGCTTCTCGAGGTTTGAGGCCTGGCTTGCTCCACCCCCTGCTCTTGAGATTCTCCCGGATGTGGGCTTTATTTTGGCTGCTTTTTGGGCTGGAGCTTCTCGTGGTTTGAGGCCTGGCTTGCTCCACCCCCTGCTCTTGAGATTCTCCCGGATGTGGGCTGCATTTTGGCTGATTCTTGGGCTGGAGCTTCTCGTGGTTTGAGACCTGGCTTGCTCCACCCCCTGCTCTTGAGATTCTCCCGGATGTGGGCTGCATTTTGGCTGCCTTTTGGGCTGGAGCTTCTCGTGGTTTGAGGCCTGGCTTGCTCCACCCCCTGCTCTTGAGATTCTCCCGGATGTGGGCTGCATTTTGAGTGATTCTTGGGCTGGAGCTTCTCATGGTTTGAGGCCTGGCTTGCTCCACCCCCTGCTCTTGAGATTCTCCTGGAGGTGGGCTGCATTTTGGCTGCCTTTTGGGCTGGAGCTTCTCGTGGTTTGAGGCCTGCCTTGCTCCACCCCCTGCTCTTGAGATTCTCCCATATGTGGGCTGCATTTTGGCTGCCATTTGGGCTGGAGCTTCTTGTGGTTTGAGGCCTGGCTTGCTCCACCCCCTGCTCTTGATATTCTCCCGGTTGTGGGCTGCATATTGTCTGATTCTTGGGCTGGAGCTTCTCATGGTTTGAGGCCTGGCTTGCTCCACCCCCTGCTCTTGATATTCTCCCGGATGTGGGCTGCATTTTGGCTGCCTTTTGGGCTGGAGCTTCTCGTGGTTTGAGGCCTGGCTTGCTCCACCCCCTGCTCTTGAGATTCTCCCGGAGGTGGGCTGCATTTTGGCTGCCTTTTGGGCTGGAGCTTCTCGAGGTTTGAAGCCTGCCTTGCTCCACACCCTGCTATTGAGATTCTCCCGGATGTGGGCTGCATTTTGGCTGCCTTTTGGGCTGGAGCTTCTCGTGGTTTGAGGCCTGGCTTGCTCCACCCCCTGCTCTTGAGATTCTCCCGGAGGTGGGCTGCATTTTGGCTGCCTTTTGGGCTGGAGCTTCTCGAGGTTTGAGGCCTGGCTTGCTCCACCCCCTGCTCTTGAGATTCTCCCGGATGTGGGCTGCATATTGACTGATTCTTGGGCTGGAGCTTCTCGTGGTTTGAGGCCTGGCTTGCTCCACCCCCTGCTCTTGAGATTCTCCCGGATGTGGGCTGCATTTTGGCTGAATTTTGGGCTGGAACTTCTCATGGTTTGAGGCCTGGCTTGCTCCACCCCCTGCTCTTGAGATTCTCCCGGATGTGGGCTGGATTTTGGCTGCCTTTTGGGCTGGAGCTTCTCGTGGTTTGAGGCCTGGCTTGCTCCACCCCCTGCTCTTGAGATTCTCCCAGATGTGGGCTGCATTTTGGCTGCCTTTTGGGCTGGAGCTTCTTGTGGTTTGAGGCCTGGCTTGCTCCACCCCCTGCTCTTGATATTCTCCCGGTTGTGGGCTGCATATTGTCTGATTCTTGGGCTGGAGCTTCTCATGGTTTGAGGCCTGGCTTGCTCCACCCCCTGCTCTTGATATTCTCCCGGATGTGGGCTGCATTTTGGCTGCCTTTTGGGCTGGAGCTTCTCGTGGTTTGAGGCCTGGCTTGCTCCACCCCCTGCTCTTGAGATTCTCCCGGAGGTGGGCTGCATTTTGGCTGCCTTTTGGGCTGGAGCTTCTCGAGGTTTGAAGCCTGCCTTGCTCCACACCCTGCTATTGAGATTCTCCCGGATGTGGGCTGCATTTTGGCTGCCTTTTGGGCTGGAGCTTCTCGTGGTTTGAGGCCTGGCTTGCTCCACCCCCTGCTCTTGAGATTCTCCCGGAGGTGGGCTGCATTTTGGCTGCCTTTTGGGCTGGAGCTTCTCGAGGTTTGAGGCCTGGCTTGCTCCACCCCCTGCTCTTGAGATTCTCCCGGATGTGGGCTGCATATTGACTGATTCTTGGGCTGGAGCTTCTCGTGGTTTGAGGCCTGGCTTGCTCCACCCCCTGCTCTTGAGATTCTCCCGGATGTGGGCTGCATTTTGGCTGAATTTTGGGCTGGAACTTCTCATGGTTTGAGGCCTGGCTTGCTCCACCCCCTGCTCTTGAGATTCTCCCGGATGTGGGCTGGATTTTGGCTGCCTTTTGGGCTGGAGCTTCTCGTGGTTTGAGGCCTGGCTTGCTCCACCCCCTGCTCTTGAGATTCTCCCAGATGTGGGCTGCATTTTGGCTGCCTTTTGGGCTGGAGCTTCTCGTGGTTTGAGGCCTGGCTTGCTCCACCCCCTGCTCTTGAGATTCTCCCGGATGTGGGCTGCATTTTGAGTGATTCTTGGGCTGGAGCTTCTCGTGGTTTGAGGCCTGGCTTGCTCCACCCCCTGCTCTTGAGATTCTGCCCGATGTGGGCTGCATTTTGGCTGAATTTTGGGCTGGAGCTTCTCATGGTTTGAGGCCTGGCTTGCTCCACCCCCTGCTCTTGAGATTCTCCCGGATGTGGGCTGCATTTTGGCTGCTTTTTGGGCTGGAGCTTCTCGTGGTTTGAGGCCTGGCTTGCTCCACCCCCTGCTCTTGATATTCTCCCGGAGGTGGGCTGCATTTTGGCTGCCTTTTGGGCTGGAGCTTCTCGTGGTTTGAGGCCTGGCTTGCTCCACCCCCTGCTCTTGAGATTCTCCCGGATGTGGGCTGCATTTTGGCTGCTTTTTGGGCTGGAGCTTCTCGTGGTTTGAGGCCTGGCTTGCTCCACCCCCTGCTCTTGAGATTCTCCCGGATGTGGGCTGCATTTTGGCTGATTCTTGGGCTGGAGCTTCTCGTGGTTTGAGACCTGGCTTGCTCCACCCCCTGCTCTTGAGATTCTCCCGGATGTGGGCTGCATTTTGGCTGCTTTTTGGGCTGGAGCTTCTCGTGGTTTGAGGCCTGGCTTGCTCCACCCCCTGCTCTTGATATTCTCCCGGATGTGGGCTGCATTTTGGCTGCCTTTTGGGCTGGAGCTTCTCGTGGTTTGAGGCCTGGCTTGCTCCACCCCCTGCTCTTGAGATTCTCCCGGATGTGGGCTGCATTTTGGCTGAATTTTGGGCTGGAGCTTCTCATGGTTTGAGGCCTGGCTTGCTCCACCCCCTGCTCTTGAGATTCTCCCGGATGTGGGCTGCATTTTGGCTGCCTTTTGGGCTGGAGCTTCTCGTGGTTTGAGGCCTGGCTTGCTCCACCCCCTGCTGTTGAGATTCTCCCGGATGTGGGCTGGATTTTGGCTGCCTTTAGGGCTGGAGCTTCTCGTGGTTTGAGGCCTGGCTTGTTCCACCCCCTGCTCTTGAGATTCTCCCGGATGTGGGCTGCATTTTGGCTGAATTTTGGGCTGGAGCTTCTCATGGTTTGAGGCCTGGCTTGCTCCACCCCCTGCTCTTGAGATTCTCCCGGATGTGGGCTGCATTTTGGCTGCTTTTTGGGCTGGAGCTTCTCGTGGTTTGAGGCCTGGCTTGCTCCACCCCCTGCTCTTGATATTCTCCCGGATGTGGGCTGCATTTTGGCTGCATTTTGGGCTGGAGATTCTCGTGGTTTGAGGCCTGGCTTGCTCCACCCCCTGCTCTTGAGATTCTCACGGATGTGGGCTGCATTTTGGCTGCCTTTTGGGCTGGAGCTTCTCGTGGTTTGAGGCCTGGCTTGCTCCACCCCCTGCTCTTGAGATTCTCCCGGATGTGGGCTGCATTTTGACTGATTCTTGGGCTGGAGCTTCTCGAGGTTTGAGGCCTGGCTTGCTCCACCCCCTGCTCTTGAGATTCTCCCGGATGTGGGCTTTATTTTGGCTGCTTTTTGGGCTGGAGCTTCTCGTGGTTTGAGGCCTGGCTTGCTCCACCCCCTGCTCTTGAGATTCTCCCGGATGTGGGCTGCATTTTGGCTGATTCTTGGGCTGGAGCTTCTCGTGGTTTGAGACCTGGCTTGCTCCACCCCCTGCTCTTGAGATTCTCCCGGATGTGGGCTGCATTTTGGCTGCCTTTTGGGCTGGAGCTTCTCGTGGTTTGAGGCCTGGCTTGCTCCACCCCCTGCTCTTGAGATTCTCCCGGATGTGGGCTGCATTTTGGCTGAATTTTGGGCTGGAGCTTCTCATGGTTTGAGGCCTGGCTTGCTCCACCCCCTGCTCTTGAGATTCTCCCGGAGGTGGGCTGCATTTTGGCTGCCTTTTGGGCTGGAGCTTCTTGTGGTTTGAGGCCTGGCTTGCTCCACCCCCTGCTCTTGATATTCTCCCGGTTGTGGGCTGCATATTGTCTGATTCTTGGGCTGGAGCTTCTCATGGTTTGAGGCCTGGCTTGCTCCACCCCCTGCTCTTGAGATTCTCCTGGATGTGGGCTGCATTTTGGCTGCCTTTTGGGCTGGAGCTTCTCGTGGTTTGAGGCCTGGCTTGCTCCACCCCCTGCTCTTGAGATTGTCCCGGATGTGGGCTGCATTTTGGCTGCCTTTTGGGCTGGAGCTTCTCGTGATTTGAGGCCTGGCTTGCTCCACCCCCTGCTCTTGAGATTCTCCCGGATGTGGGCTGCATTTTGGCTGCCTTTTGGGCTGGAGCTTCTCGTGGTTTGAGGCCTGGCTTGCTCCACCCCCTGCTCTTGATATTCTCCTGGATGTGGGCTGCATTTTGGCTGCCTTTAGGGCTGGAGCTTCTCGTGGTTTGAGGCCTGGATTTCTCCAAACTCTGCCTTTGAGATTCTCCCGGAGGTGGGCTGCATTTTGGCTGCGTTTGGGCTGGAGCTTCTCGTGGTTTGAGGCCTGGCTTGCTCCACCCCCTGCTCTTGAGATTCTCCTGGATGTGGGCTGCATTTTGGCTGCCTTTTGGGCTGGAGCTTCTCGTGGTTTGAGGCCTGGCTTGCTCCACCCCCTGCTCTTGAGATTCTCCCGGATGTGGGCTGCATTTTGACTGATTCTTGGGCTGGAGCTTCTCGAGGTTTGAGGCCTGGCTTGCTCCACCCCCTGCTCTTGAGATTCTCCCGGATGTGGGCTGCATTTTGGCTGCCTTTTGGGCTGGAGCTTCTCGTGGTTTGAGGCCTGGCTTGCTCCACCCCCTGCTCTTGAGATTCTCCCGGATGTGGGCTGCATTTTGGCTGCCTTTTGGTCTGGAGCTTCTCGTGGTTTGAGGCCTGGATTGCTCCACCCCCTGCTCTTGAGATTCTCCCATATGTGGGCTGCATTTTGGCTGCCATTTGGGCTGGAGCTTCTCGTGGTTTGGGTCCTGGCTTGCTCCACCGCCCTGCTCTTGAGATTCTCCTGGATGTGGGCTGCATTTTGGCTGCCTTTTGGGCTGGAGCTTCTCGTGGTTTGAGGCCTGGCTTGCTCCACCCCCTGCTCTTGATATTCTCCCGGATGTGGGCTGCATTTTGGCTGCCTTTTGGGCTGGAGCTTCTCGTGGTTTGAGGCCTGGCTTGCTCCACCCCCTGCTCTTGATATTCTCCTGGATGTGGGCTGCATTTTGGCTGCCTTTAGGGCTGGAGCTTCTCGTGGTTTGAGGCCTGGATTTCTCCAAACTCTGCCTTTGAGATTCTCCCGGAGGTGGGCTGCATTTTGGCTGCGTTTGGGCTGGAGCTTCTCGTGGTTTGAGGCCTGGCTTGCTCCACCCCCTGCTCTTGAGATTCTCCCGGATGTGGGCTGCATTTTGGCTGCCTTTTGGGCTGGAGCTTCTCGTGGTTTGAGGCCTGGCTTGCTCCACCCCCTGCTCTTGAGATTCTCCCGGATGTGGGCTGCATTTTGACTGATTCTTGGGCTGGAGCTTCTCGAGGTTTGAGGCCTGGCTTGCTCCACCCCCTGCTCTTGAGATTCTCCCGGATGTGGGCTGCATTTTGGCTGCCTTTTGGGCTGGAGCTTCTCGTGGTTTGGGTCCTGGCTTGCTCCACCGCCCTGCTCTTGAGATTCTCCTGGATGTGGGCTGCATTTTGGCTGCCTTTTGGGCTGGAGCTTCTCGTGGTTTGAGGCCTGGCTTGCTCCACCCCCTGCTCTTGATATTCTCCCGGATGTGGGCTGCATTTTGGCTGCCTTTTGGGCTGGAGCTTCTCGTGGTTTGAGGCCTGGCTTGCTCCACCCCCTGCTCTTGATATTCTCCTGGATGTGGGCTGCATTTTGGCTGCCTTTAGGGCTGGAGCTTCTCGTGGTTTGAGGCCTGGATTTCTCCAAACTCTGCCTTTGAGATTCTCCCGGAGGTGGGCTGCATTTTGGCTGCGTTTGGGCTGGAGCTTCTCGTGGTTTGAGGCCTGGCTTGCTCCACCCCCTGCTCTTGAGATTCTCCCGGATGTGGGCTGCATTTTGGCTGCCTTTTGGGCTGGAGCTTCTCGTGGTTTGAGGCCTGGCTTGCTCCACCCCCTGCTCTTGAGATTCTCCCGGATGTGGGCTGCATTTTGACTGATTCTTGGGCTGGAGCTTCTCGAGGTTTGAGGCCTGGCTTGCTCCACCCCCTGCTCTTGAGATTCTCCCGGATGTGGGCTGCATTTTGGCTGCCTTTTGGGCTGGAGCTTCTCGTGGTTTGAGGCCTGGCTTGCTCCACCCCCTGCTCTTGAGATTCTCCCGGATGTGGGCTGCATTTTGGCTGAATTTTGGGCTGGAGCTTCTCATGGTTTGAGGCCTGGCTTGCTCCACCCCCTGCTCTTGAGATTCTCCCGGATGTGGGCTGCATTTTGGCTGCCTTTTGGGCTGGAGCTTCTCGTGGTTTGAGGCCTGGATTGCTCCACCCCCTGCTCTTGAGATTCTCCCATATGTGGGCTGCATTTTGGCTGCCATTTGGGCTGGAGCTTCTTGTGGTTTGAGGCCTGGCTTGCTCCACCCCCTGCTCTTGATATTCTCCCGGTTGTGGGCTGCATATTGTCTGATTCTTGGGCTGGAGCTTCTCGTGGTTTGAGGCCTGGCTTGCTCCACCCCCTGCTCTTGAGATTCTCCTGGATGTGGGCTGCATTTTGGCTGCCTTTTGGGCTGGAGCTTCTCGTGGTTTGAGGCCTGCCTTGCTCCACCCCCTGCTCTTGAGATTGTCCCGGATGTGGGCTGCATTTTGGCTGCCTTTTGGGCTGGAGCTTCTCGTGATTTGAGGCCTGGCTTGCTCCAGCCCCTGCTCTTGATATTCTCCTGGATGTGGGCTGCATTTTGGCTGCCTTTTGGGTTGGAGCTTCTCGTGGTTTGAGGCCTG
Organism: Rhynochetos jubatus; assembly: GCA_027574665.1. Taxonomy (NCBI): domain Eukaryota; kingdom Metazoa; phylum Chordata; class Aves; order Eurypygiformes; family Rhynochetidae; genus Rhynochetos; species Rhynochetos jubatus. Next base: position 799,198 of record JAQBHY010000097.1, on the reverse strand, counting down.
GATTTCTCCAAACTCTGCCTTTGAGATTCTCCCGGAGGTGGGCTGCATTTTGGCTGCCTTTTGGGCTGGAGCTTCTCGTGGTTTGAGGCCTGCCTTGCTCCACCCCCTGCTCTTGAGATTGTCCCGGATGTGGGCTGCATTTTGGCTGCCTTTTGGGCTGGAGCTTCTCGTGATTTGAGGCCTGGCTTGCTCCACCCCCTGCTCTTGATATTCTCCTGGATGTGGGCTGCATTTTGGCTGCCTTTAGGGCTGGAGCTTCTCGTGGTTTGAGGCCTGGATTTCTCCAAACTCTGCCTTTGAGATTCTCCCGGAGGTGGGCTGCATTTTGGCTGCGTTTGGGCTGGAGCTTCTCGTGGTTTGAGGCCTGGCTTGCTCCACCCCCTGCTCTTGAGATTCTCCCGGATGTGGGCTGCATTTTGGCTGCCTTTTGGGCTGGAGCTTCTCGTGGTTTGAGGCCTGGCTTGCTCCACCCCCTGCTCTTGAGATTCTCCCGGATGTGGGCTGCATTTTGACTGATTCTTGGGCTGGAGCTTCTCGAGGTTTGAGGCCTGGCTTGCTCCACCCCCTGCTCTTGAGATTCTCCCGGATGTGGGCTGCATTTTGGCTGCCTTTTGGGCTGGAGCTTCTCGTGGTTTGGGTCCTGGCTTGCTCCACCGCCCTGCTCTTGAGATTCTCCTGGATGTGGGCTGCATTTTGGCTGCCTTTTGGGCTGGAGCTTCTCGTGGTTTGAGGCCTGGCTTGCTCCACCCCCTGCTCTTGATATTCTCCCGGATGTGGGCTGCATTTTGGCTGCCTTTTGGGCTGGAGCTTCTCGTGGTTTGAGGCCTGGCTTGCTCCACCCCCTGCTCTTGATATTCTCCTGGATGTGGGCTGCATTTTGGCTGCCTTTAGGGCTGGAGCTTCTCGTGGTTTGAGGCCTGGATTTCTCCAAACTCTGCCTTTGAGATTCTCCCGGAGGTGGGCTGCATTTTGGCTGCGTTTGGGCTGGAGCTTCTCGTGGTTTGAGGCCTGGCTTGCTCCACCCCCTGCTCTTGAGATTCTCCCGGATGTGGGCTGCATTTTGGCTGCCTTTTGGGCTGGAGCTTCTCGTGGTTTGAGGCCTGGCTTGCTCCACCCCCTGCTCTTGAGATTCTCCCGGATGTGGGCTGCATTTTGACTGATTCTTGGGCTGGAGCTTCTCGAGGTTTGAGGCCTGGCTTGCTCCACCCCCTGCTCTTGAGATTCTCCCGGATGTGGGCTGCATTTTGGCTGCCTTTTGGGCTGGAGCTTCTCGTGGTTTGAGGCCTGGCTTGCTCCACCCCCTGCTCTTGAGATTCTCCCGGATGTGGGCTGCATTTTGGCTGAATTTTGGGCTGGAGCTTCTCATGGTTTGAGGCCTGGCTTGCTCCACCCCCTGCTCTTGAGATTCTCCCGGATGTGGGCTGCATTTTGGCTGCCTTTTGGGCTGGAGCTTCTCGTGGTTTGAGGCCTGGATTGCTCCACCCCCTGCTCTTGAGATTCTCCCATATGTGGGCTGCATTTTGGCTGCCATTTGGGCTGGAGCTTCTTGTGGTTTGAGGCCTGGCTTGCTCCACCCCCTGCTCTTGATATTCTCCCGGTTGTGGGCTGCATATTGTCTGATTCTTGGGCTGGAGCTTCTCGTGGTTTGAGGCCTGGCTTGCTCCACCCCCTGCTCTTGAGATTCTCCTGGATGTGGGCTGCATTTTGGCTGCCTTTTGGGCTGGAGCTTCTCGTGGTTTGAGGCCTGCCTTGCTCCACCCCCTGCTCTTGAGATTGTCCCGGATGTGGGCTGCATTTTGGCTGCCTTTTGGGCTGGAGCTTCTCGTGATTTGAGGCCTGGCTTGCTCCAGCCCCTGCTCTTGATATTCTCCTGGATGTGGGCTGCATTTTGGCTGCCTTTTGGGTTGGAGCTTCTCGTGGTTTGAGGCCTGGATTTCTCCAAACTCTGCCTTTGAGATTCTCCCGGAGGTGGGCTGCATTTTGGCTGCCTTTTGGGCTGGAGCTTCTCGTGGTTTGAGGCCTGGCTTGCTCCACCCCCTGCTCTTGAAATTGTCCCGGATGTGGGCTGGATTTTGGCTGCATTTTTGGGCTGGAGCTTCTCGTGGTTTGAGGCCTGGCTTGCTCCACCCCCTGCTCTTGATATACTCCCGGATGTGGGCTGGATTTTGGCTGCCTTTTGGGCTGGAGCTTCTCGTGGTCTGAGGACTGGCTTGCTCCACCCCCTGCTCTTGAGATTCTCCCGGATGTGGGCTGCATTTTGGCTGCCTTTTGGGCTGGAGCTTCTCATGCTTTGAGGCCTGGCTTGCTCCACCCCCTGCACGTAATATTCTCCCGGATGTGGGCTGCATTTTGGCTGCCTTTTGGGCTGGAGCTTCTCGTGATTTGAGGCCTGGCTTTCTCCACCCCCTGCTCTTGATATTCTCCTGGATGTGGGCTGCATTTTGGCTGCCTTTTGGGCTGGAGCTTCTCGTGGTTTGAGGCCTGGCTTGCTCCACCCCCTGCTCTTGAGATTCTCCCAGATGTGTGCTGCATTTTGGCTGATTCTTGGGCTGGAGCTTCTCGTGGTTTGAGGCCTGGTATGCTCCACCTCCTGCTCTTGAGATTCTCCCGGATGTGGGCTGCATTTTCGCTGCATTTTGGGCTGGAGCTTCTCGTGGTTTGAGGCCTGGCTTGCTCCAGCCCCTGCTCTTGAGTTTCTCCCGGATGTGGGCTGCATTTTGGCTCCCTTTTGGGCTGGAGCTTCTCGTGGTTTGAGGCCTGGCTTGCTCCACCCCCTGCTCTTGAGATTCTCCCGGATGTGGGATGCATTTTGGCTGCCTTTTGGGCTGGAGCTTCTTGTGGTTTGAGGCCTGGTATGCTCCACCTCCTGCTCTTGAGATTTTCCCGGATGTGGGCTGCATTTTGGCTGCATTTTGGGCTGGAGCTTCTCGTGGTTTGAGGCCTGCCTTGCTCGACCCCCTGCTCTTTAGATTCTTCCGGATGTGGGCTGCATTTTGGCTGCATTTTGGGCTGGAGCTTCTCGTGGTTTGAGGCCTGCCTTGCTCGACCCCCTGCTCTTTAGATTCTTCCGGATGTGGGCTGCATTTTGGCTGCATTTTGGGCTGGAGCTTCTCATGGTTTGAGGCCTGGCTTGCTCCAACCCCTGCTCTTGAGATTCTCCCCAATGTGGGCTGCATTTTGGCTGCCTTTTGGGCTGGAGCTTCTCGTGGTTTGAGGCCTGCCTTGTTCCACCCCCTGCTCTTGAGATTCTCCCGGATGTGGGCTGCATATTTGCTGCCTTTTGGGCTGGAGCTTCTCGTGGTTTGAGGCCTGGCTTGTTCCACCCCCTGCTCTTGAGTTTCTCCTGGATGTGGGCTGCATTTTGGCTGCATTTTGGGCTGGAGCTTCTCGTGGTTTGAGGCCTGGCTTTCTCCACCCCCTGCTCTTGATATTCTCCTGGATGTGGGCTGCATTTTGGCTGCTTTTTGGGCTGGAGCTTCTCGAGGTTTGAGGCCTGGCTTGTTCCACCCCCTGCTCTTGAGATTCTCCCGGATGTGGGCTGCATTTTGGCTGCATTTTGGGCTGGAGCTTCTCGTGGTTTGAGGCCTGCCTTGCTTGACCCCCTGCTCTTGAGATTCTTACGGATGTGGGCTGGATTTTCGCTGCATTTTGGGCTGGAGCTTCTCGAGGTTTGAGGCCTGGCTTGCTCCACCCCCTGCTCTTGAGATTCTCCCGGATATGGGCTGCATTTTGGCTGCCTTTTGGGCTGGAGCTTCTCGAGGTTTGAGGCCTGGCTTGCTCCACCCCCTGCTCTTGAGATTCTCCCGGATGTGGGCTGCATTTTTGCTGCCTTTTGGGCTGGAGCTTCTAGTGGTTTGAGGCCTGGCTTGCTCCACACCCTGCTCTTGAGATTCTCCCGGATGGGGGCTCTATTTTGGCTGCCTTTTGGGCTGGAGCTTCTCGTGGTTTGAGGCCTGGCTTGCTCCACCCCCTGCTCTTGAGATTCTCCCGGATGTGGGCTGCATATTACTGCCTTTTGGGCTGGAGCTTCTCATGGTTTGAGGCCTGGCTTGCTCCACCCCCTGCTCTTGAGATTCTCCCACATGTGGGCTGCATTTTGGCTGCCTTTTGGGCTGGAGCTTCTCGTGGTTTGAGGCCTGGCTTGCTCCACCCCCTGCTCTTGAGATTCTCCTGGATGTGGGCTGAATTTTGGCTGATACTTGGGCTGGAGCTTCTCGAGGTTTGAGGCCTGGCTTGCTCCACCACCTGCTCTTGAGATTCTCCTGGATGTGGGCTGCATTTTGGCTGCCTTTTGGGCTGGAGCTTCTCATGGTTTGAGGCCTGGCTTGCTCCACCCCCTGCTCTTGATATTCTCCCGGATGTGGGCTGCATTTTGGCTGCCTTTTGGGCTGGAGCTTCTCGTGGTTTGAGGCCTGGCTTGCTCCACCCCCTGCTCTTGAGATTCTTCCGGATGTGGGCTGGATTTTCGCTGCATTTTGGGCTGGAGCTTCTCGTGGTTTGAGGCCTGGCTTGCTCCACCCCCTGCTCCTGATATTCTCCTGGATGTGGGCTGTATTTTGGCTGCCTTTTGGGCTGGAGCTTCTCAAGGTTTGAGGCCTGGCTTGCTGCACCCCCTGCTCTTGATATTCTCCTGGATGTGGGCTGGATTTTGGCTGCCTTTTGGGCTGGAGCTTCTCGTGGTTTGAGGCCTGGCTTTCTCCAAACTCTGCCTCGGAGATTCTCCCGGATGTGGGCTGCATTTTGGCTGCCTTTTGGGCTGGAGCTTCTTGTGGTTTGAGGCCTGGCTTGCTCCACCCCCTGCTCTTGAGATTCTTCCGGATGTGGGCTGGATTTTCGCTGCATTTTGGGCTGGAGCTTCTCGTGGTTTGAGGCCTGGCTTGCTCCACCCCCTGCTCCTGATATTCTCCTGGATGTGGGCTGCATTTTGGCTGCCTTTAGGGCTGGAGCTTCTCAAGGTTTGAGGCCTGGCTTGCTCCACACCCTACTCATGAGATTCTCCCGGATGTGGGCTGCATTTTTGCTGCGTTTTGGGCTGGAGCTTCTCGAGGTTTGAGGCCTGGCTTGTTCCACCCCCTGCTCTTGAGATTCTCCCGGATGTGGGCTGCATTTTCGCTGCATTTTGGGCTGGAGCTTCTCGTGGTTTGAGGCCTGGCTTGCTCCACCCCCTGCTCTTGAGATTCTCCCGGATGTGGGCTGGAATTTGGCTGCCTTTTGGGCTTGAGCTTCTCGTGGTTTGAGGCCTTGCTTGCTCCAGCCCCTGCTCTTGAGATTCTCCCGGATATGGGCTGCATTTTGGCTTATACTTGGGCTGGAGCTTCTCGTGGTTTGAGGCCTGGCTTGCTCCACCCCCTGCTCTTGAGATTCTCCCGGATGTGGGCTGCATTTGGCTGCCTTTTGGGCTGGAGCTTCTCGTGGTTTGAGACCTGGCTTGCTCCACCCCCTGCTCTTGAGATTCTCCCCGATGTGGGCTGTATTTTGGCTGAATTTTGGGCTGGAGCTTCTCGTGGTTTGAGGCCTGGCTTGCTCCACCCCCTGCTCTTGAGATTCTCCCGGAGGTGGGCTGCATTTTGGCTGCCTTTTGGGCTGGAGCTTCTCGTGGTTTGAGGCCTGGCTTGCTCCACCCCCTGCTCTTGAGATTCTCCCGGATGTGGGCTGCATTTTGGCTGCATTTTGGGCTGGAGCTTCTCGTGGTTTGAGGCCTGGCTTGCTCCACCCACTGCTCTTGATATTCTCCCGGATGTGGGCTGCATTTTGGCTGCCTTTTGGGCTGGAGCTTCTTGTGGTTTGAGGCCTGGCTTGCTCCACCCACTGCTCTTGAGATTCTCCCGGATTTGGGCTGCATTTTGGCTGCCTTTTGGGCTGGAGCTTCTCGTGGTTTGAGGCCTGGCTTGCTCCAAACTCTGCCTCGGAGATTCTCCCGGAGGTGGGCTGCATTTTGGCTGCCTTTTGGGCTGGAGCTTCTCGTGGTTTGAGGCCTGGCTTGCTCCACCCCCTGCTCTTGATATTCTCCCGGATGTGGCCTGCATTTTGGCTACATTTTGTGCTGGAGCTTCTCGTGGTTTGAGGCCTGGCTTGCTCCACCCCCTGCTCTTGAGATTCTCCCGGATGTGGGCTGCATTTTGGCTGCCTTTTGGGCTGGAGCTTCTTGTGGTTTGAGGCCTGGCTTGCTCCACCCCCTGCTCTTGATATTCTCCTGGATGTGGGCTGGATTTTGGCTGCCTTTTGGGCTGGAGCTTCTCGTGGTTTGAGGCCTGGCTTTCTCCAAACTCTACCTCGGAGATTCTCCTGGAGGTGGGCTGCATTTTGGCTGCCTTTTGGGCTGGAGCTTCTCGTGGTTTGAGGCCTGGCTTGCTCCACCCCCTGCTCTTGAAATTGTCCCGGATGTGGGCTGCATTTTGGCTGCCTTTTGGGCTGGAGATTCTCGAGGTTTGAGGCCTGGCTTGCTCCACCCCCTGCTCTTGAGAATCTCCCGGATGTGGGCTGGAATTTGGCTGCATTTTGGGCTGGAGTTTCTCGAGGTTTGAGGCCTGGCTTGCTCCACCCCCTGCTCTTGAGAATCTCCCGGATGTGGGCTGGATTTTGGCTGCATTTTGGGCTGGAGCTTCTCGTGGTTTGAGGCCTGGCTTGCTCCACCCCCTGCTTTTCATATGCTCCTGGATGTGGGCTGCATTTTGGCTGATACTTGGGCTGGAGCTTCTCGTGGTTTGAGGCCTGGCTTGCTCCACCCCCTGCTCTTGATATTCTCCCGGATGTGGGCTGGATTTTAGCTGCCTTTTGGGCTGGAGCTTCTCGAGGTTTGAGGCCTGGCTTGCTCCACCCCCTGCTCTTGAGATTCTCCCGGAGGTGGGCTGGATTTTGGCTGCCTTTTGGGCTTGAGCTTCTCGTGGTTTGAGGCCTGGCTTGCTCGACCCCCTGCTGTTGAGATTCTCCCGGATGTGGCCTGCATTTTGGCTGCCTTTTGGGCTGGAGCTTCTCTAGGTTTGAGGCCTGGCTTGCTCCAACCCCTGCTCTTGAGATTCTCCCGGATGTGGGCTGCATTTTGGCTGCCTTTTGGGCTGGAGCTTCTCGTGGTTTGAGGCCTGGCTTGCTCGACCCCCTGCTCTTGAGATTCTCCCGGATGTGGGCTGGATTTTCGCTGCATTTTGGGCTGGAGCTTCTCGTGGTTTGAGGCCTGGCTTGCTCCACCCCCTGCTCTTGAGATTCTCCCAGATGTAGGGCTGGATTTTGGCTGTCTTTTGGGCTGGAGCTTCTCGTGGTTTGAGACCTGGCTTGCTCCACCCCCTGCTCTTGAGATTCTCCCGGATCTGGGCTGCATTTTGGCTGCCTTTTGGGCTGGAGCTTCTCGTGGTTTGAGGCCTGGCTTGCTCCACCCCCTGCTCTTGAGATTCTCCCGGAGGTGGGCTGGATTTTGGCTGCCTTTTGGGCTGGAGCTTCTCGTGGTTTGAGGCCTGGCTTGCTCCACCCCCTGCTCTTGAGATTCTCCCGGAGGTGGGCTGCATTTTGGCTGCCTTTTGGGCTGGAGCTTCTCGTGGTTTGAGGCCTGGCTTGCTCCACCCCCTGCTCTTGATATTCTCCCGGATGTGGGCTGCATTTTGGCTGCCTTTTGGGCTGGAGCTTCTTGTGGTTTGAGGCCTGGCGTGCTGCACCCCCTGCTCTTGATATTCTCCCGGAGGTGGGCTGCATTTTCGCTGCGTTTTGGGCTGGAGCTTCTCGTGGTTTGAGGCCTGGCTTGCTCCACCCCCTGCTCTTGAGATTCTCCTGGATGTGGGCTCGATTTTGGCTGCCTTTTGGGCTGGAGCTTCTCGAGGCTTGAGGCCTGGCTTGCTCCACCCCCTGCTCTTGAGATTCTCCCAGATGTAGGGCTGGATTTTGGCTGCCTTTTGGGCTGGAGCTTCTCGTGGTTTGAGGCCTGGCTTGCTCCACCCCCTGCTCTTGAGATTCTCCCGGAGGTGGGCTGCATTTTGGCTGCCTTTTGGGCTGGAGCTTCTCGTGGTTTGAGGCCTGGCTTGCTCCACCCCCTGCTCTTGAGATTATCCCGGACGTCTGCTGCATTTTGGCTGCATTTTGGGCTGGAGCTTCTTGTGGTTTGAGGCCTGGCGTGCTGCACCCCCTGCTCTTGATATTCTCCCGGATGTGGGCTGCATTTTGGCTACTTTTTATGCTGGAGCTTCTCGTGGTTTGAGGCCTGGCTTGCTCCACCCCCTGCTCTTCATATTCTTTTAAATGTGGGCTGGATTTTGGCTGCCTTTTGGGCTGGAGCTTCTCGTGGTTTGAGGCCTGGCTTGCTCCACCCCCTGCTCTTGAGATTCTCCTGGATGTGGGCTGCAATTTGGCTGCCTTTTGGGCTGGAGCTTCTCGTGGTTTGAGGCCTGGCTTGCTCCACCCCCTGCTCTTGAGATTCTCCCAGATGTGGGCTGCATTTTGGCTGCCTTTTGGGCTGGAGCTTCTCGTGGTTTGAGGCCTGGCTTGCTCGACCCCCTACTCTTGAGATTCTCCCGGATGTGGGCTGCATTTTGGCTGCCTTTTGGGCTTGAGCTTCTCGTGGTTTGAGGCCTGGCTTGCTCCACCCACCGCTCTTGAGATTCTCCCGGATGTGGGCTGCATTTTGGCTGCCTTTTGGGCTGGAGCTTCTCGTGGTTTGAGGCCTGGCTTGCTCCACCCTCTGCTCTTGAGATTCTCCCGGATGTGGGCTGGATTTTGGCTGCATTTTGGGCTGGAGTTTCTCGAGGTTTGAGGCCTGGCTTGCTCCACCCCCTGCTCTTGAGATTCTCCCGGATGTGGGCTAGATTTTGGCTGCCTTTTGGGCTGGAGCTTCTCGTGGTTTGAGGCCTGGCGTGCTCCACCCCCTGCTCTTCATATTCTTTTAAATGTGGGCTGCATTTTGGCTGCCTTTTGGGCTGGAGCTTCTCGTGGTTTGAGGCCTGGCTTCCTCCACCCCCTGCTCTTGAGATTCTCCCGGAGGTGGCCTGCATTTTGGCTGCATTTTGGGCTGGAGCTTCTCGTGGTTTGAGGCCTGGCTTGCTCCACCCCCTGCTCTTGAGATTCTCCCGGATGTGGGCTGGATTTTGGCTGCCTTTTGGGCTGGAGCTTCTCGTGGTTTGAGGCCTGGCTTGCTCCACCTCCTACTCTTGATATTCTCCCGGATGTGGGCTGGATTTTGGCTGCCTTTTGGGCTGGAGCTTCTCGTATTTTGAGGCCTGGCTTGCTCCACCCCCTGCTCTTGATATTCTCCCGGATGTGGGCAGCATTTTGGCTGATACTTGGGCTGGAGATTCTCGTGGTTTGGGGCCTGGCTTGATCCACCCCCTGCTCTTTAAATTGTCCCGGATGTGGGCTGCATTTTGGCTGCATTTTGGGCTGGAGCTTCTCGTGGTTTGAGGCCTGGCTTTCTCCACCCCCTGCTCTTGAGAATCTCCCGGATGTGGGCTGCATTTTGGCTGCATTTTGGGCTGGAGCTTCTCGTGGTTTGAGGCCTGGCTTGCTCCACCCCCTGCTTTTCATATGCTCCTGGATGTGGGCTGCATTTTGGCTGATACTTGCGCTGGAGCTTCTCGTGGTTTGAGGCCTGGCTTGCTCCACCCCCTGCTCTTGATATTCTCCCGGATGTGGGCTGGATTTTAGCTGCCTTTTGGGCTGGAGCTTCTCGAGGTTTGAGGCCTGGCTTGCTCCACCCCCTGCTCTTGAGATTCTCCCGGAGGTGGGCTGGATTTTGGCTGCCTTTTGGGCTGGAGCTTCTCGTGGTTTGAGGCCTGGCTTGCTCGACCCCCTGCTGTTGAGATTCTCCCGGATGTGGCCTGCATTTTGGCTGCCTTTTGGGCTGGAGCTTCTCGAGGTTTGAGGCCTGGCTTGCTCCAACCCCTGCTCTTGAGATTCTCCCGGATGTGGGCTGCATTTTGGCTGCCTTTTGGGCTGGAGCTTCTCGTGGTTTGAGGCCTGCCTTGCTCGACCCCCTGCTCTTGAGATTCTCCCGGATGTGGGCTGGATTTTCGCTGCATTTTGGGCTGGAGCTTCTCGTGGTTTGAGGCCTGGCTTGCTCCACCCCCTGCTCTTGAGATTCTCCCAGATGTAGGGCTGGATTTTGGCTGCCTTTTGGGCTGGAGCTTCTCGTGGTTTGAGACCTGGCTTGCTCCACCCCCTGCTCTTGAGATTCTCCCCGATGTGAGCTGCATTTTGGCTGCCTTTTGGGCTGGAGCTTCTCGTCGTTTGAGGCCTGGCTTGCTCCACCCCCTGCTCTTGAGATTCTCCCGGAGGTGGGCTGGATTTTGGCTGCCTTTTGGGCTGGAGCTTCTCGTGGTTTGAGGCCTGGCTTGCTCCACCCCCTGCTCTTGAGATTCTCCCGGATGTGGGCTGCATTTTGGCTGCCTTTTGGGCTGGAGCTTCTTGTGGTTTGAGGCCTGGCGTGCTGCACCCCCTGCTCTTGATATTCTCCTGGATGTGGCCTGCATTTTCGCTGCGTTTTGGGCTGGAGCTTCTCGTGGTTTGAGGCCTGGCTTGCTCCACCCCCTGCTCTTGAGATTCTCCTGGATGTGGGCTGGATTTTGGCTGCCTTTTGGGCTGGAGCTTCTCGAGGCTTGAGGCCTGGCTTGCTCCACCCCCTGCTCTTGAGATTCTCCCAGATGTAGGGCTGGATTTTGGCTGCCTTTTGGGCTGGAGCTTCTCGTAGTTTGAGGCCTGGCTTGCTCCACCCCCTGCTCTTGAGATTCTCCCGGAGGTGGGCTGCATTTTGGCTGCCTTTTGGGCTGGAGCTTCTCGTGGTTTGAGGCCTGGCTTGCTCCACCCCCTGCTCTTGAGATTCTCCCGGACGTCTGCTGCATTTTGGCTGCATTTTGGGCTGGAGCTTCTTGTGGTTTGAGGCCTGGCGTGCTGCACCCCCTGCTCTTGATATTCTCCCGGATGTGGGCTGAATTTTGGCTACTTTTTATGCTGGAGCTTCTCGTGGTTTGAGGCCTGGCTTGCTCCACCCCCTGCTCTTCATATTCTTTTAAATGTGGGCTGGATTTTGGCTGCCTTTTGGGCTGGAGCTTCTCGTGGTTTGAGGCCTGGCTTGCTCCACCCCCTGCTCTTGAGATTCTCCTGGATGTGGGCTGCAATTTGGCTGCCTTTTGGGCTGGAGCTTCTCGTGGTTTGAGGCCTGGCTTGCTCCACCCCCTGCTCTTGAGATTCTCCCAGATGTGGGCTGCATTTTGGCTGCCTTTTGGGCTGGAGCTTCTCGTGGTTTGAGGCCTGGCTTGCTCGACCCCCTACTCTTGAGATTCTCCCGGATGTGGGCTGCATTTTGGCTGCCTTTTGGGCTGGAAATTCTCGTGGTTTGAGGCCTGGCTTGCTCCACCACCTGCTCTTGAGATTCTCCCGGATGTGGGCTGCATTTTGGCTGCCTTTTGGGCTGGAGCTTCTCGTGGTTTGAGGCCTGGCTTGCTCCACCTCCTACTCTTGAGATTCTCCCGGATGTGGGCTGGATTTTGGCTGCATTTTGGGCTGGAGTTTCTCGAGGTTTGAGGCCTGGCTTGCTCCACCCCCTGCTCTTGAGATTCTACCGGATGTGGGCTAGATTTTGGCTGCCTTTTGGGCTGGAGCTTCTCGTGGTTTGAGGCCTGGCGTGCTCCACCCCCTGCTCTTCATATTCTTTTAAATGTGGGCTGCATTTTGGCTGCCTTTTGGGCTGGAGCTTCTCGTGGTTTGAGGCCTGGCTTGCTCCACCCCCTGCTCTTGAGATTCTCCCGGAGCTGGCCTGCATTTTGGCTGCGTTTTGGGCTGGAGCTTCTCGTGGTTTGAGGCCTGGCTTGCTCCACCCCCTGCTCTTGAGATTCTCCCGGATGTGGGCTGGATTTTGGCTGCCTTTTGGGCTGGAGCTTCTCGTGGTTTGAGGCCTGGCTTGCTCCACCTCCTACTCTTGATATTCTCCCGGATGTGGGCTGGATTTTGGCTGCCTTTTGGGCTGGAGCTTCTCGTATTTTGAGGCCTGGCTTGCTCCACCCCCTGCTCTTGATATTCTCCCGGATGTGGGCAGCATTTTGGATGATACTTGGGCTGGAGATTCTCGTGGTTTGGGGCCTGGCTTGATCCACCCCCTGCTCTTTAAATTGTCCCGGATGTGGGCTGCATTTTGGCTGCATTTTGGGCTGGAGCTTCTCGTGGTTTGAGGCCTGGCTTGCTCCACCCCCTGCTCTTGAGAATCTCCCGGATGTGGGCTGGATTTTGGCTGAATTTTGGGCTGGAGCTTCTCGTGGTTTGAGGCCTGGCGTGCTCCACCCCCTCCTCTTCATATTCCTTTGGATGTGGGCTGCATTTTGGCTGCCTTTTGGGCTGGAGCTTCTCGTGGTTTGAGGCCTGGCTTGCTCGACCCCCTACTCTTGAGATTCTCCCGGATGTGGCCTGCATTTTGGCTGCCTTTTGGGCTGGAGGTTCTCGTGGTTTGAGGCCTGGCTTGCTCCACCCACCGCTCTTGAGATTCTCCCGGATGTGGGCTGCATTTTGGCTGCCTTTTGGGCTGGAGCTTCTCGTGGTTTGAGGCCTGGCTTGCTCCACCCCCTGCTCTTGAGATTCTCCCGGATGTGGGCTGCATTTTGGCTACATTTCGGGCTGGAGCTTCTCATGGTTTGAGGCCTGGCTTGCTCCACCCCCTGTTCTTGAGATTCTCCCGGATGTGGGCTGCATTTTGGCTGCCTTTTGGGCTGGAGCTTCTCGTGGTTTGAGGCCTGGCTTGCTCGACCCCCTACTCTTGAGATTCTCCCGGATGTGGCCTGCATTTTGGCTGCCTTTTGGGCTTGAGCTTCTCGTGGTTTGAGGCCTGGCTTGCTCCACCCACCGCTCTTGAGATTCTCCCGGATGTGGGCTGAATTTTGGCTGCCTTTTGGGCTGGAGCTTCTCGTGGTTTGAGGCCTGGCTTGCTCCACCTCCTACTCTTGAGATTCTCCCAGATGTGGGCTGGATTTTGGCTGCATTTTGGGCTGGAGCTTCTCGAGGTTTGAGGCCTGGCTTGCTCCACCCCCTGCTCTTGAGATTCTCCCGGATGTGGGCTAGATTTTGGCTGCATTTTGGGCTGGAGCTTCTCGTGGTTTGAGGCCTGGCGTGCTCCACCCCCTGCTCTTCATATTCTTTTAAATATGGGCTGCATTTTGGCTGCCTTTTGGGCTGGAGCTTCTCGTGGTTTGAGGCCTGGCTTGCTCCACCCCCTGCTCTTGAGATTCTCCCGGAGGTGGCCTGCATTTTGGCTGCATTTTGGGCTGGAGCTTCTCGTGGTTTGAGGCCTGGCTTGCTCCACCCCCTGCTCTTGAGATTCTCCCGGATGTGGGCTGGATTTTGGCTGCCTTTTGGGCTGGAGCTTCTCGTGGTTTGAGGCCTGGCTTGCTCCACCTCCTACTCTTGATATTCTCCCGGATGTGGGCTGGATTTTGGCTGCCTTTTGGGCTGGAGCTTCTCGTATTTTGAGGCCTGGCTTGCTCCACCCCCTGCTCTTGATATTCTCCCGGATGTGGGCAGCATTTTGGCTGATACTTGGGCTGGAGATTCTCGTGGTTTGGGGCCTGGCTTGATCCACCCCCTGCTCTTTAAATTGTCCCGGATGTGGGCTGCATTTTGGCTGCATTTTGGGCTGGAGGTTCTCGTGGTTTGAGGCCTGGCTTGCTCCACCCCCTGCTCTTGAGAATCTCCCGGATGTGGGCAGCATTTTGGCTGATACTTGGGCTGGAGATTCTCGTGGTATGGGGCCTGGCTTGATCCACCCCCTGCTCTTTAAATTGTCCCGCATGTGGGCTGCATTTTGGCTGCATTTTGGGCTGGAGCTTCTCGTGGTTTGAGGCCTGGCTTGCTCCACCTCCTACTCTTGAGATTCTCCCAGATATGGGCTGGATTTTGGCTGCATTTTGGGCTGGAGCTTCTCGAGGTTTGAGGCCTGGCTTGCTCCACCCCCTGCTCTTGAGATTCTCCCGGATGTGGGCTAGATTTTGGCTGCATTTTGGGCTGGAGCTTCTCGTGGTTTGAGGCCTGGCGTGCTCCACCCCCTGCTCTTCATATTCTTTTAAATGTGGGCTGCATTTTGGCTGCCTTTTGGGCTGGAGCTTCTCGTGGTTTGAGGCCTGGCTTGCTCCACCCCCTGCTCTTGAGATTCTCCCGGAGGTGGCCTGCATTTTGGCTGCATTTTGGGCTGGAGCTTCTCGTGGTTTGAGGCCTGGCTTGCTCCACCCCCTGCTCTTGAGATTCTCCCGGATGTGGGCTGGATTTTGGCTGCCTTTTGGGCTGGAGCTTCTCGTGGTTTGAGGCCTGGCTTGCTCCACCTCCTACTCTTGATATTCTCCCGGATGTGGGCTGGATTTTGGCTGCCTTTTGGGCTGGAGCTTCTCGTATTTTGAGGCCTGGCTTGCTCCACCCCCTGCTCTTGATATTCTCCCGGATGTGGGCAGCATTTTGGCTGATACTTGGGCTGGAGATTCTCGTGGTTTGGGGCCTGGCTTGATCCACCCCCTGCTCTTTAAATTGTCCCGGATGTGGGCTGCATTTTGGCTGCATTTTGGGCTGGAGCTTCTCGTGGTTTGAGGCCTGGCTTGCTCCACCCCCCGCTCTTGATATTTTCCCGGATGTGGGCTGCATTTTGGCTGCTTTTTGGACTGGAGCTTCTCGTGGTTTGAGGCCTGGCTTGCTCCACCCCCTGCTCTTGAGATTCTCCCGGATGTGGGCTGCATTTTGGCTGCCTTTTGGGCTGGAGCTTCTCGTGGTTTGAGGCCTGGCTTGCTCGACCCCCTACTCTTGAGATTCTCCCGGATGTGGCCTGCATTTTGGCTGCCTTTTGGGCTTGAGCTTCTCGTGGTTTGAGGCCTGGCTTGCTCCACCCACCGCTCTTGAGATTCTCCCGGATGTGGGCTGAATTTTGGCTGCCTTTTGGGCTGGAGCTTCTCGTGGTTTGAGGCCTGGCTTGCTCCACCTCCTACTCTTGAGATTCTCCCAGATGTGGGCTGGATTTTGGCTGCATTTTGGGCTGGAGCTTCTCGAGGTTTGAGGCCTGGCTTGCTCCACCCCCTGCTCTTGAGATTCTCAGGGATGTGGGCTAGATTTTGGCTGCCTTTTGGCTGGAGCTTCTCGTGGTTTGAGGCCTGGCGTGCTCCACCCCCTGCTCTTCATATTCTTTTAAATGTGGGCTGCATTTTGGCTGCCTTTTGGGCTGGAGCTTCTCGTGGTTTGAGGCCTGGCTTGCTCCACCCCCTGCTCTTGAGATTCTCCCGGAGGTGGCCTGCATTTTGGCTGCATTTTGGGCTGGAGCTTCTCATGGTTTGAGGCCTGGCTTGCTCCACCCCCTGCTCTTGAGATTCTCCCGGAGGTGGGCTGGATTTTGGCTGCATTTTGGGCTGGAGCTTCTCGTGGTTTGAGGCCTGGCTTGCTCCACCTCCTACTCTTGATATTCTCCCGGATGTGGGCTGGATTTTGGCTGCCTTTTGGGCTGGAGCTTCTCGTATTTTGAGGCCTGGCTTGCTCCACCCCCTGCTCTTGATATTCTCCCGGATGTGGGCAGCATTTTGGCTGATACTTGGGCTGGAGATTCTCGTGGTATGGGGCCTGGCTTGATCCACCCCCTGCTCTTTAAATTGTCCCGCATGTGGGCTGCATTTTGGCTGCATTTTGGGCTGGAGCTTCTCGTGGTTTGAGGCCTGGCTTGCTCCACCTCCTACTCTTGAGATTCTCCCAGATGTGGGCTGGATTTTGGCTGCATTTTGGGCTGGAGCTTCTCGAGGTTTGAGGCCTGGCTTGCTCCACCCCCTGCTCTTGAGATTCTCAGGGATGTGGGCTAGATTTTGGCTGCCTTTTGGCTGGAGCTTCTCGTGGTTTGAGGCCTGGCGTGCTCCACCCCCTGCTCTTCATATTCTTTTAAATGTGGGCTGCATTTTGGCTGCCTTTTGGGCTGGAGCTTCTCGTGGTTTGAGGCCTGGCTTGCTCCACCCCCTGCTCTTGAGATTCTCCCGGAGGTGGCCTGCATTTTGGCTGCATTTTGGGCTGGAGCTTCTCATGGTTTGAGGCCTGGCTTGCTCCACCCCCTGCTCTTGAGATTCTCCCGGAGGTGGGCTGGATTTTGGCTGCATTTTGGGCTGGAGCTTCTCGTGGTTTGAGGCCTGGCTTGCTCCACCTCCTACTCTTGATATTCTCCCGGATGTGGGCTGGATTTTGGCTGCCTTTTGGGCTGGAGCTTCTCGTATTTTGAGGCCTGGCTTGCTCCACCCCCTGCTCTTGATATTCTCCCGGATGTGGGCAGCATTTTGGCTGATACTTGGGCTGGAGATTCTCGTGGTATGGGGCCTGGCTTGATCCACCCCCTGCTCTTTAAATTGTCCCGCATGTGGGCTGCATTTTGGCTGCATTTTGGGCTGGAGCTTCTCGTTGTTTGAGGCCTGGCTTGCTCCACCCCCTGCTCTTGAGAATCTCCCGGATGTGGGCTGGATTTTGGCTGAATTTTGGGCTGGAGCTTCTCGTGGTTTGAGGCCTGGCTTGCTCCACCCCCTGCTCTTGAGATTCTCCCGGATGTGGGCTGGATTTTGGCTGTCTTTTGGGCTGGAGCTTCTCGTGGTTTGAGGCCTGGCTTGCTCCACCCCCTGCTCTTGAGATTCTCCTGGATGTGGGCTGCATTTTGGCTGCCTTTTGGGCTGGAGCTTCTCGTGGTTTGAGGCCTGGCTTGCTCCACCCCCTGCTCTTGAAATTCTCCTGGATTTGGGCTGGATTTTGGCTGCCTTTTGGGCTGGAGCTTCTCGTGGTTTGAGGCCTGGCTTGCTCCACTCCCTGCTCTTGAGATTCTCCCGGATGTGGGCTAGATTTTGGCTGCATTTTGGGCTGGAGCTTCTCGTGGTTTGAGGCCTGGCGTGCTCCACCCCCTGCTCTTGAGATTCTCCCGGAGGTGGGCTGCATTTTGGCTGCCTTTTGGGCTGGAGCTTCTCGTGGTTTGAGGCCTGGCTTCCTCCACCCCCTGCTCTTGAGATTCTCCCGGATGTGGGCTGGCTTTTGGCTACATTTTGGGCTGGAGCTTCTCGTGGTTTGAGGCCTGGCTTGCTCCACCCCCTGCTCTTGAGTTTCTCCCGGATGTGGGCTGCATTTTGGCTGCCTTTTGGGCTGGAGCTTCTCGTGGTTTGAGGCCTGGCTTGCTCCACCCCCTGCTCTTGAGATTCTCCCGGATGTGGGCTGGATTTTGGCTGCCTTTTGGGCTGGAGCTTCTCATGGTTTGAGGCCTGGCTTGCTCCACCCCCTGCTCTTGAAATTGTCCCGGATGTGGGCTGGATTTTGGCTGCATTTTGGGCTTTAGCTTGTCGTGGTTTGAGGCCTGCCTTGCTCCACCCTCTGCTCTTGAGAATCTCCCGGATGTGGGCTGGATTTTGGCTGCATTTTGGGCTGGAGATTCTCGTGGTTTGAGGCCTGGCTTGCTCCACACCCTGCTCTTCATATGCTCGCGGATGTGGGCTGCATTTTGGCTGATACTTGGGCTGGAGCTTCTCGAGGTTTGAGGCCTGGCTTGCTCCACCCCCTGCTCTTGAAATTGTCCCGGATGTGGGCTGCATTTTGGCTGCCTTTTGGGCTGGAGCTTCTCGTGGTTTGAGGCCTGGCTTGCTCCACCCCCTGCTCTTGAAATTCTCCTGGATATGGGCTGGATTTTGGCTGCCTTTTGGGCTGGAGCTTCTCGTGGTTTGAGGCCTGGCTTGCTCCACTCCCTGCTCTTGAGATTCTCCCGGATGTGGGCTAGATTTTGGCTGCATTTTGGGCTGGAGCTTCTCGTGGGTTGAGGCCTGGCGTGCTCCACCCCCTGCTCTTGAGATTCTCCCGGAGGTGGGCTGCATTTTGGGTGCGTTTTGGGCTGGAGCTTCTCGTGGTTTGAGGCCTGGCTTGCTCGAACCCCTGCTCTTGAGATTCTCCCGGATGTGGGCTGCATTTTGGCTGCCTTTTGGGCTGGAGCTTCTCGAGTTTTGAGGCCTGGCTTGCTCCACCCCCTGCTCTTGATATTCTCCCGGGTGTGGGCTGGATTTTGGCTGCCTTTTGGGCTGGAGCTTCTCGAGGTTTGAGGCCTGGCTTGCTCCACCCCCTGCTCTTGAGAATCTCCCGGATGTAGGCTGGATTTTGGCTGCATTTTGGGCTGGAGCTTCTCGTGGTTTGAGGCCTGGCTTGCTCCACACCCTGCTCTTCATATGCTCCTGGAGGTGGGCTGCATTTTGGCTGATACTTGGGCTGGAGCTTCTCGTGGTTTGAGGCCTGGCTTCCTCCACCCCCTGCTCTTGAGATTCTCCCGGATGTGGGCTGGCTTTTGGCTATATTTTGGGCTGGAGCTTCTCGTGGTTTGAGGCCTGGCTTGCTCCACCCACCGCTCTTGAGATTCTCCCGGATGTGGGCTGCATTTTGGCTGCCTTTTGGGCTGGAGCTTCTCGTGGTTTGAGGCCTGGCTTGCTCCACCCCCTGCTCTTGAGATTCTCCCGGATGTGGGCTGGATTTTGGCTGCCTTTTGGGCTGGAGCTTCTCATGGTTTGAGGCCTGGCTTGCTCCACCCCCTGCTCTTGAAATTGTCCCGGATGTGGGCTGGATTTTGGCTGCATTTTGGGTTGGAGCTTCTCGTGGTTTGAGGCCTGCCTTGCTCCACCCTCTGCTCTTGAGAATCTCACGGATGTGGGCTAGATTTTGGCTGCATTTTGGGCTGGAGATTCTCGTGGTTTGAGGCCTGGCTTGCTCCACACCCTGCTCTTCATATGCTCGCGGATATGGGCTGCATTTTGGCTGATACTTGGGCTGGAGCTTCTCGAGGTTTGAGGCCTGGCTTGCTCCACCCCCTGCTCTTGAAATTGTCCCGGATGTGGGCTGCATTTTGGTGGCTTTTTGGGCTGGAGCTTCTCGTGGTTTGAGGCCTGGCTTGCTCCACCCCCTGCTCTTGAGATTCTCCCGGATGTGGGCTGCATTTTGGCTGCCTTTTGGGCTGGAGCTTCTCGAGGTTTGAGGCCTGGCTTGCTCCACCCCCTGCTCTTGAGAATCTCCCGGATGTGGGCTGGATTTTGGCTGCATTTTGGGCTGGAGCTTCTCGAGGTTTGAGGCCTGGCTTGCTCCACCTCCTACTCTTGATATTCTCCCGGATGTGGGCTGGATTTTGGCTGCCTTTTGGGCTGGAGCTTCTCGAGGTTTGAGGCCTGGCTTGCTCCACACCCTGCTCTTGAGATTCTTACGCAGGTGGGCTGCATTTTGGCTGCCTTTTGGGCTGGAGCTTCTCGTGGTTTGAAGCCTGGCTTGCTCCACCCCCTGCTCTTGAGATTCTCCCGGATGTCGGCTGCATTTTGACTGATACTTGGGCTGGAGCTTCTCGTGGTTTGAGGCCTGGCTTGCTCCACCCCCTGCTCTTGAGATTCTCCTGGATGTGGGCTGCATTTTGGCTGCCTTTTGGGCTGGAGCTTCTCGTGGTTTATGGCCTGGCTTACTCCACCCCCTACTCTTGATATTCTCCCGGATGTGGGCTGGATTTTGCCTGCCTTTTGGGCTGGAGCTTCTCGTGGTTTATGGCCTGGCTTACTCCACCCCCTGCTCTTGAAATTGTCCCGGATGTGGGCTGCATTTTGGTGGCTTTTTGGGCTGGAGCTACTCGTGGTTTGAGGCCTGGCTTGCTCCACCCCCTGCTCTTGAGATTCTCCCAGATGTGGGCTGCATTTTGGCTGCCTTTCGGGCTGGAGCTTCTCGAGGTTTGAGGCCTGGCTTGCTGCACCCCCTGCTCTTGAGATTCTCCCGGATGTGGGCTGCATTCTGGGTGATTCTTGGGCTGGAGCTTCTTGTGGTTTGAGGCCTGGCTTGCTCCACCCCCTGCTCTTGAGATTCTCCCGGAGGTGGGCTGGATTTTGGCTGCCTTTTGTGCTGGAGATTCTCGTGGTTTGAGGCCTGGCTTGCTCCACCCCCTGCTCTTGAGATTCTCCCGGATGTGGGCTGCATTTTGGCTCATACTTGGGCTGGAGATTCTCGTGGTTTGGGGCCTGGCTTGCTCCACCCCCTGCTCATGAGATTCTCCCGGATGTGGGCTGCATTTTTGCTGCCTTTTGGGCTGGAGCTTCTCGAGGTTTGAGGCCTGGCTTGTTCCACCCCCTGCTCTTGAGATTCTCCCGGATGTGGGCTGCATTTTGGCTGCCTTTTGGGCTGGAGCTTCTCGTGGTTTGAGGCCTGCCTTGCTCGACCCCCGGCTCTTGAGATTCTCCCGGATGTGGGCTGGATTTTCGCTGCATTTTGGGCTGGAGCTTCTAGTGGTTTGAGGCCTGGCTTGCTCCACCCCCTGCTCTTGAGATTCTCCCGGATGTGGGCTGCATTTGGCTGCCTTTTGGCCTGGAGCTTCTCGTGGTTTGAGGCCTGGCTTGCTCCACCCCCTGCTCTTGAGAATCTCCCAGATGTGGGCTGGATTTTGGCTGCATTTTGGGCTGGAGCTTCTCGAGGTTGAAGGCCTGGCTTGCTCCACCCCCTGCTCTTGAGAATCTCCCGGATGTGGGCTGGATTTTGTCTGCATTTTGGGCTGGAGCTTCTCGTGGTTTGAGGCCTGGCTTGCACCACCCCCTGCTCTTGATATTCTCCCGGATGTGGGCTGCATTTTGGCTAATACTTGGGCTGGAGATTCTCGTGGTTTGAGGCCTGGCTTGCTCCACCCCCTGCTCTTGAAATTGTCCCGGATGTGGGCTGCATTTTGGCTGCCTTTTGGGCTGGAGCTTCTCATGGTTTGAGGCCTGGCTTGCTCCACCCCCTGCTCTTGAGATTCTCCCGGAGGTGGGCTGGATTTTGGCTGCCTTTTGGGCTGGAGCTTCTCGTGGTTTGAGGCCTGGCTTGCTCCACCCCCTGCTCTTGAGAATCTCCCAGATGTGGGCTGGATTTTGGCTGCATTTTGGGCTGGAGCTTCTCGAGGTTTGAGGCCTGGCTTTCTCCACCCCCTGCTCTTGAGAATCTACCGGATGTGGGCTGGATTTTGTCTGCATTTTGGGCTGGAGCTTCTCGTGGTTTGAGGCCTGGCTTGCACCACCCCCTGCTCTTGATATTCTCCCGGATGTGGGCTGCATTCTGGGTGAATCTTGGGCTGGAGCTTCTCGTGGTTTGAGGCCTGGCGTGCTCCACCCCCTGCTCTTCATATTCTTTTGGATGTGGGCTGGATTTTGGCTGACTTTTGGGCTGGAGATTCTCGAGGTTTGAGGCCCGGCTTGCTCCACCCCCTGCTGTTGAGATTCTCCCGGAGGTGGGCTGCATTTTGGCTGCCTTTTGGGCTGGAGCTTCTCGTGGTTTGAGGCCTGGCTTGCTCCACCCCCTGCTCTTGAGATTCTCCCGGATGTGGGCTGCATTTTGGCTGCCTTTTGGGCTGGAGCTTCTCGAGGTTTGAGGCCTGCCTTGCTCCACCCCCTGCTCTTGAGATTCTCCCGGATGTGGGCTGGATTTTGGCTGCATTTTGGACTGGAGCTTCTCGAGGTTTGAGGCCTGGCTTGCTCCACCCCCTGCTGTTGAGAATCTCCCGGATGTGGGCTGGATTTTCGCTGCATTTTGGGCTGGAGCTTCTCGTGGTTTGAGGCCTGGCTTGCTCCACATCCTGCTCTTCATATGCTCCTGGATGTGGGCTGCATTTTGGCTGATACTTGGGCTGGAGATTCTCGTGGTTTGAGGCCTGGCTTGCTCCACCCCCTGCTCTTGAAATTGTCCCGGATGTGGGCTGCATTTTGGCTGCCTTTTGGGCTGGAGCTTCTCATGGTTTGAGGCCTGGCTTGCTCCACCCCCTGCTCTTGAGATTCTCCCGGAGGTGGGCTGGATTTTGGCTGCCTTTTGGGCTGGAGCTTCTCGTGGTTTGAGGCCTGGCTTGCTCCACCCCCTGCTCTTGAGAATCTCCCAGATGTGGGCTGGATTTTGGCTGCATTTTGGGCTGGAGCTTCTCGAGGTTTGAGGCCTGGCTTTCTCCACCCCCTGCTCTTGAGAATCTACCGGATGTGGGCTGGATTTTGTCTGCATTTTGGGCTGGAGCTTCTCGTGGTTTGAGGCCTGGCTTGCACCACCCCCTGCTCTTGATATTCTCCCGGATGTGGGCTGCATTCTGGGTGAATCTTGGGCTGGAGCTTCTCGTGGTTTGAGGCCTGGCGTGCTCCACCCCCTCCTCTTCATATTCTTTTGGATGTGGCCTGGATTTTGGCTGCCTTTTGGGCTGGAGATTCTCGAGGTTTGAGGCCCGGCTTGCTCCACCCCCTGCTGTTGAGATTCTCCCGGATGTGGGCTGCATTTTGGCTGCCTTTTGGGATGGAGCTTCTCGTGGTTTGAGGCCTGGCTTGCTCCACCCCCTGCTCTTGAGATTCTCCCGGATGTGGGCTGCATTCTGGGTGAATCTTGGGCTGGAGCTTCTCGTGGTTTGAGGCCTGGCGTGCTCCACCCCCTCCTCTTCATATTCTTTTGGATGTGGGCTGGATTTTGGCTGCCTTTTGGGCTGGAGATTCTCGAGGTTTGAGGCCCGGCTTGCTCCACCCCCTGCTGTTGAGATTCTCCCGGAGGTGGGCTGCATTTTGGCTGCCTTTTGGGCTGGAGCTTCTCGTGGTTTGAGGCCTGGCTTGCTCCACCCCCTGCTCTTGAGATTCTCCCGGATGTGGGCTGCATTTTGGCTGCCTTTTGGGCTGGAGCTTCTCGAGGTTTGAGGCCTGCCTTGCTCCACCCCCTGCTCTTGAGATTCTCCCGGATGTGGGCTGGATTTTGGCTGCATTTTGGACTGGAGCTTCTCGAGGTTTGAGGCCTGGCTTGCTCCACCCCCTGCTGTTGAGAATCTCCCGGATGTGGGCTGCATTTTGGCTGCATTTTGGGCTGGAGCTTCTCGTGGTTTGAGGCCTGGCTTGCTCCACATCCTGCTCTTCATATGCTCCTGGATGTGGGCTGCATTTTGGCTGATACTTGGGCTGGAGCTTCTTGTGATTTGAGGCCTGGCTTGCTCCACCACTTGCTCTTGAAATTCTCCTGGATGTGGGCTGGATTTTGGCTGCCTTTAGGGCTGGAGCTTCTCGTGGTTTGAGGCCTGCCTTGCTCCACTACCTGCTCTTGAGATTCTCCCAGATGTGGGCTGCATTTTGACTGATACTTGGGCTGGAGATTCTCGTGGTTTGGGGCCTGGCTTGCTCCACCCCCTGCTCTTGAAATTGTCCCGGATGTGGGCTGCATTTTGGTGGCTTTTTGGGCTGGATCTTCTCGTGGTTTGAGGCCTGGCTTGCTCCACCCCCTGCTCTTGAGATTCTCCCGGATGTGGGCTGCATTTTGGCTGCCTTTTGGGCTGGAGCTTCTCGTGGTTTGAGGCCTGGCTTGCTCCAGCCCTTGCTCTTGAGAATCTCCCGGATGTGGTCTGGATTTTGGCTGCCTTTTGGGCCGGAGCTTCTCGAGGTTTGAGGCCTGGCTTGCTCCACCTCCTACTCTTGATATTCTCCCGGATGTGGGCTGCATTTTGGCTGCATTTTGGGCTGGAGCTTCTCGAGGCTTGAGGCCTGGCTTGCTCCATACCCTGCTCTTGAGATTCTCCCGGAGGTGGGCTGCTTTTTGGCTGCCTTTTGGGCTGGAGCTTCTCGAGGTTTGAGGCCTGGCTTGCTCCATACCCTGCTCTTGAGATTCTCCCGGAGGTGGGCTGCTTTTTGGCTGCCTTTTGGGCTGGAGCTTCTCATGGTTTGAAGCCTGGCTTGCTCCACCCCCTGCTCTTGAGATTCTCCCGGATGTGGGCTGCATTTTGGCTGCCTTTTGGGCTGGAGCTTCTCGTGGTTTGAGGCCTGGCTTGCTCCACACCCTGATCTTCATATGCTCCTGGATGTGGGCTGCATTTTGGCTGATACTTGGGCTGGAGCTTCTCGAGGTTTGAGGCCTGCCTTGCTCCACCCCTTGCTCTTGAGATTCTCCCGGATGTCGGCTGCATTTTGACTGATACTTGGGCTGGAGATTCTCGTGGTTTAGGGCCTGGCTTGCTCCACCCCCTGCTCTTGATATTCTCCCGGATGTGGGCTGCATTTTGGCTGCATTTTGGGCTGGAGCTTCTCATGGTTTGAGGCCTGGCTTGCTCCACCCCCTGCTCTTGAGATTCTCCCGAATGTGGGCTGTATTTTGGCTCATACTTGGGCTGGAGATTCTCGTGGTTTGGGGCCTGGCTTGCTCCACCCCCTGCTCTTGAAATTGTCCCGGATGTGGGCTGCATTTTGGCTGTCTTTTGGGCTGGAGCTTCTCGTGGTTTGAGGCCTGGCTTGCTCCACCCCCTGCTCTTGAGATTCTCCCGGATGTGGGCTGCATTTGGCTGCCTTTTGGCCTGGAGCTTCTCGTGGTTTGAGGCCTGGCTTGCTCCACCCCCTGCTCTTGAGAATCTCCCAGATGTGGGCTGGATTTTGGCTGCATTTTGGGCTGGAGCTTCTCGAGGTTTGAGGCCTGGCTTGCTCCAACCCCTGCTCTTGAGAATCTCCCGGATGTGGGCTGGATTTTGTCTGCATTTTGCTCTGGAGCTTCTCGTGGTTTGAGGCCTGGCTTGCACCACCCCCGGCTCTTGATATTCTCCCGGATGTGGGCTGCATTTTGGCTGATACTTGGGCTGGAGCTTCCCGTGGTTTGAGGCCTGGCTTGCTCCACCCCCTGCTCTTGATATTCTCCCGGATGTGGGCTGGATTTTGGCTACATTTTGAGCTGGAGCTTCTCGTGGTTTGAGGCCTGCCTTGCTCCACCCCCTGCTCTTGAGATTCTCCCGGATGTGGGCTGCATCCTGGCTGAATCTTGGGCTGGAGCTTCTCGTGGTTTGAGGCCTGGCGTGCTCCACCCCCTCCTCTTGAGATTCTCCCGGATGTGTCCTGCATTTTGGCTGCCTTTTGGGCTGGAGCTTCTCGTGGTTTGAGGCCTGGCTTTCTCCACCCACTGCTCTTGAGATTCTCCCGGATGTGGCCTGCATTTTGGCTGCATTTTGGGCTGGAGCTTCTCGTGGTTTGAGGCCTGGCTTGCTCCACCCCCTCCTCTTGAGAATCTCCCGGATGTGGGCTGGATGTTGGCTGCATTTTGGGCTGGAGCT
The DNA here is from genome assembly GCA_027574665.1 of Rhynochetos jubatus. Taxonomy (NCBI): domain Eukaryota; kingdom Metazoa; phylum Chordata; class Aves; order Eurypygiformes; family Rhynochetidae; genus Rhynochetos; species Rhynochetos jubatus. Next base: position 774,195 of record JAQBHY010000097.1, on the reverse strand, counting down.
TTTCATGGTTTGAGGCCTGGCTTGCTCCACCCCCTGCTCTTGAGATTCTCCCGGATGTGGGCTGCATTTTGGCTACATTTTGGGCTGGAGCTTCTCGTGGTTTGAGGCCCGGCTTGCTCCACCCCCTGCTGTTGAGATTCTCCCGGATGTGGGCTGCATTTTGGCTGCCTTTTGGGCTGGAGCTTCTCGTGGTTTGAGGCCTGCCTTGCTCCACCCCCTGCTCTTGAGATTCTCCCGGATGTGGGCTGCATTTTGACTGATACTTGGGCTGGAGATTCTCGTGGTTTGGGGCCTGGCTTGCTCCACCCCCTGCTCTTGAAATTGTCCCGGATGTGGGCTGCATTTTGGTGGCTTTTTGGGCTGGATCTTCTCGTGGTTTGAGGCCTGGCTTGCTCCACCCCCTGCTCTTGATATTCTCCCGGATGTGGGCTGCATTTTGGCTGCCTTTTGGGCTGGAGGTTCTCGAGGTTTGAGGCCTGGCTTGCTCCACCCCTTGCTCTTGAGAATCTCCCGGATGTGGGCTGCATTTTGGCTGCCTTTTGGGCTGGAGCTTCTCGAGGTTTGAGGCCTGGCTTGCTCCACCTCCTACTCTTGATATTCTCCCGGATGTGGGCTGCATTTTGGCTGCCTTTTGGGCTGGAGCTTCTCGAGGTTTGAGGCCTGGCTTGCTCCATACCCTGCTCTTGAGATTCTCCCGGAGGTGGGCTGCTTTTTGGCTGCCTTTTGGGCTGGAGCTTCTCGAGGTTTGAGGCCTGGCTTGCTCCATACCCTGCTCTTGAGATTCTCCCGGAGGTGGGCTGCATTTTGGCTGCCTTTTGGGCTGGAGCTTCTCGTGGTTTGAAGCCTGGCTTGCTCCAACCCCTGCTCTTGAGATTCTCCCGGATGTGGGTGGATTTTGGCTGCCTTTTGGGCTGGAGCTTCTCGTGGTTTGAGGCCTGGCTTGCTCCACACCTGCTCTTCATATGCTCCTGGATGTGGGCTGCATTTTGGCTGATACTTGGGCTGGAGCTTCTCGAGGTTTGAGGCCTGCCTTGCTCCACCCCCTGCTCTTGATATTCTGCCGGATGTGGGCTGCATTTTGGCTGCCTTTTGGGCTGGAGCTTCTCGAGGTTTGAGGCCGGGCTTGCTCCACCCCCTGCTCTTGAGAATCTCATGGATGTGGGCTGGATTTTGGCTGCATTTTGGGCTGGAGCTTCTCGAGGTTTGAGGCCTGGCTTGCTCCACCTCCTACTCTTGATATTCTCCCGGATGTGGGCTGGATTTTGGCTGCCTTTTGGGCTGGAACTTCTCGAGGTTTGAGGCCTGGCTTGCTCCACACCCTGCTCTTGAGATTCTTCCGGAGGTGGTCCTGCATTTTGGCTGCCTTTTGGGCTGGATCTTCTCGTGGTTTGAGGCCTGGCTTGCTCCACACCCTGCTCTTGAGATTCTCCCGGATGTGGGCTGCATTCTGGGTGTTTCTTGGGCTGGAGCTTCTCGTGGTTTGAGGCCTGGCTTGCTCCACCCCCTGCTCTTGAGATTCTCCCGGATGTGGCCTGCATTTTGGCTGCCTTTTGGGCTGGAGCTTCTCGTGGTTTGAGGCCTGGCTTGCTCCATCCCCTGCTCTTGAGATTCTCCCGGATGTGGCCTGCATTTTGACTGATACTTGGGCTGGAGATTCTCGTGGTTTGGGGCCTGGCTTGCTCCACCCCCTGCTCTTGAAATTGTCCCGGATGTGGGCTGCATTTTGGTGGATTTTGGGCTGGAGCTTCTCGTGGTTTGAGGCCTGGCTTGCTCCACCCCCTGCTCTTGAGATTCTGCCCGATGTGGGCTGCATTTTGGCTGCCTTTTGGGCTGGAGCTTCTCGAGGTTTGAGTCCTGGCTTGCTCCACCCCTTGCTCTTGAGAATCTCCCGGATGTGGGCTGGATTTTGGCTGCCTTTTGGGCTGGAGCTTCTCGAGGTTTGAGGCCTGGCTTGCTCCACCCCCTGCTCTTGAGAATCTCCCGGATGTGGGCGGGATTTTGGCTGCATTTTGGACTGGAGCTTCTCGAGGTTTGAGGCCTGGCTTGCTCCATACCCTGCTCTTGAGATTCTCCCGGAGGTGGGCTGGATTTTGGCTGCCTTTTGGGCTGGAGCTTCTCGTGGTTTGAGGTCTGGCTTGCTCCACACCCTGCTCTTCATATGCTCCTGGATGTGGGCTGCATTTTGGCTGATACTTGGGCTGGAGCTTCTCGAGGTTTGAGGCCTGCCTTGCTCCACCCCTTGCTCTTGAGATTCTGCCGGATGTGGGCTGGATTTTGGCTGCATTTTGGGCTGGAGCTTCTCGAGGTTTGAGGCCTGGCTTGCTCCACCTCCTACTCTTGAGATTCTCCCGGATGTCGGCTGGATTTTGGCTGCCTTTTGGGCTGGAACTTCTCGAGGTTTGAGGCCTGGCTTGCTCCACACCCTGCTCTTGAGATTCTTCCGGAGGTGGGCCTGCATTTTGGCTGCCTTTTGGGCTGGAGATTCTCGTGGTTTGAAGCCTGGCTTGCTCCACCCCCTGCTCTTGAGATTCTCCTGGATGTGGGCTGGATTTTGGCTGCCTTTTGGGCTGGAGCTTCTCGTGGTTTTAGGCCTGGCTTGCTCCACCCCCTGCTCTTGAGATTCTCCCGGATGTGGGCTGCATTTTGGCTGCCTTTTGGGCTGGAGCTTCTTGTGGTTTGAGGCCTGGCTTGCTGCACCCCCTGCTCTTGAGATTCTCCCGGATGTGGGCTGCATTCTGGGTGTTTCATGGGCTGAGGCTTCTCGTGGTTTGAGGCCTGGCTTGCTCCACCCCCTGCTCTTGAGATTCTCCCGGATGTGGGCTGCATTTTGGCTGCCTTTTGGGCTGGAGCTTCTCGTGGTTTGTGGCCTGGCTTACTCCACCCCCTACTCTTGATATTCTCCCAGATGTGGGCTGGATTTTGGCTGCCTTTTGGGCTAGAGCTTCTCGTGGTTTGAGGCCTGGCTTGCTCCACCCCCTGCTCTTGAGATTCTCCCGGATGTGGGCTGCATTTTGGCTGCCTTTTGGGCTGGAGCTTCTCGTGGTTTGTGGCCTGGCTTGCTCCACCCCCTGCTCTTGAGAATCTCCCGGATGTACGCTGGATTTTGGCTGCATTTTGGGCTGGAGCTTCTCGAGGTTTGAGGCCTGGCTTGCTCCACCCCCTGCTCTTGAGATTCTCCCGGATGTGGGCTGCATTTTGGCTGCCTTTTGGGCTGGAGCTTCTCGTGGTTTGAGGCCTGTCGTGCTCCACCCCCTGCTCTTCATATTCTTTTGGATGTGGGCTGGATTTTGGCTGCCTTTTGGGCTGGAGCTTCTCGTGGTTTGAGGCCTGGCTTGCTCGACCCCTTCTCTTGAGATTCTCCCGGATGTGGCCTGCATTTTGGCTGCCTTTTGGGCTGCAGCTTCTCGTGGTTTGAGGGCTGGCTTGCTCCACCCCCTGCTCTTGAGATTCTCCCGGATGTGGGCTGCATTTTGGCTGCATTTTGGGCTGGAGCTTCTCGAGGTTTGAGGCCTGGCTTGCTCCACCTCCTACTGTTGAGAATCTCCCGGATGTGGGCTGGATTTTGGCTGCCTTTTGGGCTGGAGCTTCTCGAGGTTTGAGGCCTGGCTTGCTCCACCTCCTACTCTTGAGAATCTCCCGGATGTGGGCTGGATTTTGGCTGCATTTTGGGCTGGAGCTTCTCGAGGTTTGAGGCCTGGCTTGCTCCATACCCTGCTCTTGAGATTCTCCCGGATGTGGGCTGCTTTTTGGCTGCCTTTTGGGCTGGAGCTTCTCATGGTTTGAAGCCTGGCTTGCTCCACCCCCTGCTCTTGAGATTCTCCTGGATGTGAGCTGCATTCTGGGTGATTCTTGGGCTGGAGCATCTCGTGGTTTGAGGCCTGGCTTGCTCCACCCCCTGCTCTTGAAATTGTCCCGGATGTGGGCTGCATTTTGGCTGCCTTTAGGGCTGGAACTTCTCGTGGTTTGAGGCCTGGCTTCCTCCACCCCCTGCTCTTGATATTCTCCTGGATGTGGGCTGCATTTTGGCTGCCTTTTGGGCTGGAGCTTCTCGTGGTTTGAGGCCTGGCTTGCTCCACCCCCTGCACTTGAGATTCTCCCGGATGTGGGCTGCATTTTGGCTGCCTTTTGGGCTGGAGCTTCTCGAGGTTTGAGGCCTGGCTTGCTCCACCCCCTGCTCTTGAGAATCTCCCGGATGTGGGCTGGATTTTGGCTGCATTTTGGACTGGAGCTTCTCGAGGTTTGAGGCCTGGCTTGCTCCACCCCCTGCTCTTGAGAATCTCCCGGATGTGGGCTGGATTTTGGCTGATACTTGGGCTGGGGCTTCTCGTGGTTTGAGGCCTGCCTTGCTCCACACCCTGCTCTTGATATTCTCCTGGATGTGGGCTGCATTTTGGCTGATACTTGGGCTGGAGCTTCTCGTGGTTTGAGGCCTGGCTTGCTCCACCCCCTACTCTTGAAATTCTCCTGGATTTGGGCTGGATTTTGGCTGCCTTTTGGGCTGGAGCTTCTCGTGGTTTGAGGCCTGCCTTGCTCCACCCCCTGCTCTTGAGATTCTCCCGGATGTGGGGTGCATTTTGGCTGCCTTTTGGGCTGGAGCTTCTCGTGGTTTGAGGCCTGGCTTGCTCCACACCCTGCTCTTCATATGCTCCTGGATGTGGGCTGCATTTTGGCTGATACTTGGGCTGGAGCTTCTCGTGGTTTGAGGCCTGGCTTGCTGCACCCCCTGCTCTTGAGATTCTCCCGGATGTGGGCTGGATTTTGGCTGCCTTTTGGGCTGGAGCTTCTCGTGGTTTGAGGCCTGGCTTGCTCCACCCCCTTCTCTTGAGATTCTCCCGGGTGTGGGCTGCATTTTGACTGATACTTGGGCTGGAGATTCTCGTGGTTTGGGGCCTGGCTTGCTCCACTCCCTGCTCTTGAGATTCTCCCGGATGTGGGCTGCATTTTGGCTGCCTTTTGGGCTGGAGCTGCTCGTGGTTTGAGGCCTGGCTTGCTCCACCCCCTGCTCTTGAGATTCTCCCGGATGTGGGGTAGATTTTGGCTGCATTTTGGGCTGGAGCTTCTCGTGGCTTGAGGCCTGTCGTGCTCCATCCCCTGCTCTTCATATTCTTTTGGATGTGGGCTGCATTTTGGCTGCCTTTTGGGCTGGAGCTTCTCGTGGTTTGAGGCCTGGCTTGCTCCACCCCCTGCTCTTGAGATTCTCCCGGATGTGGGCTGGATTTTGGCTGCCTTTTGGGCTGGAGCTTCTCGTGGTTTGAGGCCTGCCTTGCTCCACCCACTGCTCTTGAGATTCTCCCGGATATGGGCTGCATTTTGGCTGCCTTTTGGGCTGGAGCTTCTCGTGGTTTGAGGCCTGGCTTGCTCCACCCACTGCTCTTGAGATTCTCCCGGAGGTGGGCTGGATTTTGGCTGCATTTTGGGCTGGAGCTTCTCGAGGTTTGAGGCCTGGCTTGCTCCACCCCCTGCTCTTGATATTCTCCTAAATGTGGGCTGCATTTTGGCTGATACTTGGGCTGGAGATTCTCGTGGTTTGGGGCCTGGCTTGCTCCACCCCCTGCTCTTGAAATTGTCCCGGATGTGGGCTGCATTTTGGCTACATTTTGGGCTGGAGCTTCTCGTGGTTTGAGGCCTGGCTTGCTCCACCCCCTGCTCTTGAGATTCTCCTGGATGTGGGCTGCATTTTGGCTACATTTTGGGCTGGAGCTTCTCGTGGTTTGAGGCCTGGCTTGCTCCACCCCCTGCTCTTGAGATTCTCCCGGATGTGGGCTGGATTTTGGCTGAATTTTGGGCTGGAGCTTCTCGAGGTTTGAGGCCTGGCTTGCTCCACCCCCTGCTCTTGAGAATCTCCCGGATGTGGGCTGGATTTTGGCTGCATTTTGGGCTGGAGCTTCTCGTGGTTTGAAGCCTGGTTTGCTCCACCCCCTGCTCTTGAGATTCTCCCGGATGTGGCCTGCATTTTGGCTGCCTTTTGGGCTGGAGCTTCTCATGGTTTGAGGCCTGGCTTGCTCCACCCCCTACTCTTGATATTCTCCCGGATGTGGGCTGGATTTTGGCTGCCTTTAGGGCTGGAGCTTCTCGTGGTTTGAGGCCTGGCTTGCTTGACCCCCTGCTCTTGAGATTCTCCCGGATGTGGGCTGCATTTTGGCTGCCTTTTGGGCTGGAGCTTCTCGTGGTTTGAGGCCTGGCTTGCTCCACCCCCTGCTCTTGAGATTCTCCCGGATGTGGGCTGCATTTTGGCTGCCTTTTGGGCTGGAGCTTCTCGTGGTTTGAGGCCTGGCTTGCTCCACCCCCTGCTCTTGAGATTCTCCAGGAGGTGGTCTGGATTTTGGCTGCCTTTTGGGCTGGAGCTTCTCGTGGTTTGAGGCCTGGCTTGCTCCAACCCCTGCTCTTGAGATTCTCCCGGATGTGGGCTAGATTTTGGCTGCATTTTGGGCTGGAGCTTCTCGTGGTTTGAGGCCTGGCTTGCTCCACCCCCTGCTCTTGAAATTGTCCTGGATGTGGGCTGCATTTTGGCTGCCTTTTGGGCTGGAGCTTCTCGTGGTTTGAGGCCTGGCTTGCTCCACCCCCTGCTCTTGAGATTCTCCCGGATGTGCGCTGCATTTTGGCTGCCTTTTGGGCTGGAGCTGCTCGTGGTTTGAGGCCTGGCTTGCTCCACCCCCTGCTCTTGAGATTCTCCCGGATGTGGGGTAGATTTTGGCTGCATTTTGGGCTGGAGCTTCTCGTGGCTTGAGGCCTGTCGTGCTCCATCCCCTGCTCTTCATATTCTTTTGGATGTGGGCTGCATTTTGGCTGCCTTTTGGGCTGGAGCTTCTCGTGGTTTGAGGCCTGGCTTGCTCCACCCCCTGCTCTTGAGATTCTCCCGGATGTGGGCTGGATTTTGGCTGCCTTTTGGGCTGGAGCTTCTCGTGGTTTGAGGCCTGCCTTGCTCCACCCACTGCTCTTGAGATTCTCCCGGATATGGGCTGCATTTTGGCTGCCTTTTGGGCTGGAGCTTCTCGTGGTTTGAGGCCTGGCTTGCTCCACCCACTGCTCTTGAGATTCTCCCGGAGGTGGGCTGGATTTTGGCTGCATTTTGGGCTGGAGCTTCTCGAGGTTTGAGGCCTGGCTTGCTCCACCCCCTGCTCTTGATATTCTCCTAAATGTGGGCTGCATTTTGGCTGATACTTGGGCTGGAGATTCTCGTGGTTTGGGGCCTGGCTTGCTCCACCCCCTGCTCTTGAAATTGTCCCGGATGTGGGCTGCATTTTGGCTACATTTTGGGCTGGAGCTTCTCGTGGTTTGAGGCCTGGCTTGCTCCACCCCCTGCTCTTGAGATTCTCCTGGATGTGGGCTGCATTTTGGCTACATTTTGGGCTGGAGCTTCTCGTGGTTTGAGGCCTGGCTTGCTCCACCCCCTGCTCTTGAGATTCTCCCGGATGTGGGCTGGATTTTGGCTGAATTTTGGGCTGGAGCTTCTCGAGGTTTGAGGCCTGGCTTGCTCCACCCCCTGCTCTTGAGAATCTCCCGGATGTGGGCTGGATTTTGGCTGCATTTTGGGCTGGAGCTTCTCGTGGTTTGAAGCCTGGTTTGCTCCACCCCCTGCTCTTGAGATTCTCCCGGATGTGGCCTGCATTTTGGCTGCCTTTTGGGCTGGAGCTTCTCATGGTTTGAGGCCTGGCTTGCTCCACCCCCTACTCTTGATATTCTCCCGGATGTGGGCTGGATTTTGGCTGCCTTTAGGGCTGGAGCTTCTCGTGGTTTGAGGCCTGGCTTGCTTGACCCCCTGCTCTTGAGATTCTCCCGGATGTGGGCTGCATTTTGGCTGCCTTTTGGGCTGGAGCTTCTCGTGGTTTGAGGCCTGGCTTGCTCCACCCCCTGCTCTTGAGATTCTCCCGGATGTGGGCTGCATTTTGGCTGCCTTTTGGGCTGGAGCTTCTCGTGGTTTGAGGCCTGGCTTGCTCCACCCCCTGCTCTTGAGATTCTCCAGGAGGTGGTCTGGATTTTGGCTGCCTTTTGGGCTGGAGCTTCTCGTGGTTTGAGGCCTGGCTTGCTCCAACCCCTGCTCTTGAGATTCTCCCGGATGTGGGCTAGATTTTGGCTGCATTTTGGGCTGGAGCTTCTCGTGGTTTGAGGCCTGGCTTGCTCCACCCCCTGCTCTTGAAATTGTCCTGGATGTGGGCTGCATTTTGGCTGCCTTTTGGGCTGGAGCTTCTCGTGGTTTGAGGCCTGGCTTGCTCCACCCCCTGCTCTTGAGATTCTCCCGGATGTGCGCTGCATTTTGGCTTCCTTTTGGGCTGGAGCTGCTCGTGGTTTGAGGCCTGGCTTGCTCCACCCCCTGCTCTTGAGATTCTCCCGGATGTGGGCTAGATTTTGGCTGCATTTTGGGCTGGAGCTTCTCGAGGTTTGAGGCCTGGCTTGCTCCACCTCCTACTCTTGAGAATCTCCCGGATGTGGGCTGCATTTTGGCTGCCTTTTGGGCTGGAGCTTCTCGAGGTTTGAGGCCTGGCTTGCTCCACCTCCTACTCTTGAGAATCTCCCGGATGTGGGCTGGATTTTGGCTGCCTTTTGGGCTGGAGCTTCTCGAGGTTTGAAGCCTGGCTTGCTCCACCCCCTGCTCTTGAGATTCTCCTGGATGTGGGATGCATTCTGGGTGATTCTTGGGCTGGAGCTTCTCGTGGTTTGAGGCCTGGCTTGCTCCACCCCCTGCTCTTGATATTCTCCTGGATCTGGGCTGCATTTTGGCTGCCTTTTGGGCTGGAGCTTCTCGTGGTTTGAGGCCTGGCTTGCTCCACCCCCTGCTCTTGAGATTCTCCCGGATGTGGGCTGGATTTTGGCTGCCTTTTGGGCTGGAGCTTCTCGAGGTTTGAGGCCTGGCTTGCTCCACCCCCTGCTCTTGAGAATCTCCCGGATGTGGGCTGGATTTTGGCTGCATTTTGGACTGGAGCTTCTCGAGGTTTGAGGCCTGGCTTGCTCCACCCCCTGCTCTTGAGAATCTCCCGGATGTGGGCTGGATTTTGGCTGATACTTGGGCTTGAGCTTCTCGTGGTTTGAGGCCTGCCTTGCTCCACACCCTGCTCTTCATATGCTCCTGGATGTGGGCTGCATTTTGGCTGATACTTGGGCTGGAGCTTCTCGTGGTTTGAGGCCTGGCTTGCTGCACCCCCTGCTCTTGAGATTCTCCCGGATGTGGGCTGGATTTTGGCTGCCTTTTGGGCTGGAGCTTCTCGTGGTTTGAGTCCTGGCTTGCTCCACCCCCTGCTCTTGAGATTCTCCCGGATGTGGGCTGGATTTTGGCTGCCTTTTGGGCTGGAGCTTCTCGTGGTTTGAGGCCTGGCTTGCTCCACCCCCTGCTCTTGAGATTCTCCCGGAGGTGGGCTGGATTTTGGCTGAATTTTGGGCTGGAGATTCTCGAGGTTTGAGGCCTGGCTTGCTCCACCCCCTGCTCTTGAGATTCTCCCGGATGTGGGCTAGATTTTGGCTGCATTTTGGGCTGGAGCTTCTCGAGGTTTGAGGCCTGGCTTGCTCCACCTCCTACTCTTGAGAATCTCCCGGATGTGGGCTGCATTTTGGCTGCCTTTTGGGCTGGAGCTTCTCGAGGTTTGAGGCCTGGCTTGCTCCACCTCCTACTCTTGAGAATCTCCCGGATGTGGGCTGGATTTTGGCTGCCTTTTGGGCTGGAGCTTCTCGAGGTTTGAAGCCTGGCTTGCTCCACCCCCTGCTCTTGAGATTCTCCTGGATGTGGGCTGCATTCTGGGTGATTCTTGGGCTGGAGCTTCTCGTGGTTTGAGGCCTGGCTTGCTCCACCCCCTGCTCTTGAGATTGTCCCGAATGTGGGCTGCATTTTGGCTGCCTTTAGGGCTGGAACTTCTCGTGGTTTGAGGCCTGGCTTGCTCCACCCCCTGCTCTTGATATTTTCCTGGATCTGGGCTGCATTTTGGCTGCCTTTTGGGCTGGAGCTTCTCGTGGTTTGAGGCCTGGCTTGCTCCACCCCCTGCTCTTGAGATTCTCCCGGATGTGGGCTGGATTTTGGCTGCCTTTTGGGCTGGAGCTTCTCGAGGTTTGAGGCCTGGCTTGCTCCACCCCCTGCTCTTGAGAATCTCCCGGATGTGGGCTGGATTTTGGCTGCATTTTGGACTGGAGCTTCTCGAGGTTTGAGGCCTGGCTTGCTCCACCCCCTGCTCTTGAGAATCTCCCGGATGTGGGCTGGATTTTGGCTGATACTTGGGCTTGAGCTTCTCGTGGTTTGAGGCCTGCCTTGCTCCACACCCTGCTCTTCATATGCTCCTGGATGTGGGCTGCATTTTGGCTGATACTTGGGCTGGAGCTTCTCGTGGTTTGAGGCCTGGCTTGCTGCACCCCCTGCTCTTGAGATTCTCCCGGATGTGGGCTGGATTTTGGCTGCCTTTTGGGCTGGAGCTTCTCGTGGTTTGAGGCCTGGCTTGCTCCACCCCCTGCTCTTGAGATTCTCCCGGATGTGGGCTGCATTTTGACTGACACTTGGGCTGGAGATTCTCGTGGTTTGGGGCCTGGCTTGCTCCACCCCCTGCTCTTGAGATTCTCCCGGATGTGGGCTGGATTTTGGCTGCTTTTTGGGCTGGAGCTTCTCGTGGTTTGAGTCCTGGCTTGCTCCACCCCCTGCTCTTGAGATTCTCCCGGATGTGGGCTGCATTTTGGCTGCCTTTTGGGCTGGAGCTTCTCGTGGTTTGAGGCCTGGCTTGCTCCACCCCCTGCTCTTGAGATTCTCCCGGAGGTGGGCTGGATTTTGGCTGAATTTTGGGCTGGAGCTTCTCGAGGTTTGAGGCCTGGCTTGCTCCACCCCCTGCTCTTGAGAATCTCCCGGATGTGGGCTGGATTTTGGCTGCATTTTGGGCTGGAGCTTCTCGTGGTTTGAAGCCTGGTTTGCTCCACCCCCTGCTCTTGAGATTCTCCCGGATGTGGCCTGCATTTTGGCTGCCTTTTGGGCTGGAGCTTCTCATGGTTTGAGGCCTGGCTTGCTCCACCCCCTACTCTTGATATTCTCCCGGATGTGGGCTGCATTTTGGCTGCCTTTTGGGCTGGAGCTTCTCGTGGTTTGAGGCCTGGCTTGCTCCACCCCCTGCTCTTGAGATTCTCCCGGATGTGGGCTGGATTTTGGCTGCCTTTTGGGCTGGAGCTTCTCGTGGTTTGAGGCCTGGCTTGCTCCACCCCCTGCTCTTGAGATTCTCCCGGATGTGGGCTGCATTTTGGCTGCATTTTGGGCTGGAGCTTCTCGTGGTTTGAGGCCTGGCTTGCTCCACCCCCTGCTCTTGAGATTCTCCAGGAGGTGGGCTGGATTTTGGCTGCCTTTTGGTCTGGAGCTTCTCGTGGTTTGAGGCCTGGCTTGTTCCAACCCCTGCTCTTGAGATTCTCCCGGATGTGGGCTAGATTTTGGCTGCATTTTGGGCTGGAGCTTCTCATGGTTTGAGGCCTGGCTTGCTCCACCCCCTGCTCTTGAAATTGTCCTGGATGTGGGCTGCATTTTGGCTGCCTTTTGGGCTGGAGCTTCTCGTGGTTTGAGGCCTGGCTTGCTCCACCCCCTGCTCTTGAGATTCTCCCGGATGTGCGCTGCATTTTGGCTGCCTTTTGGGCTGGAGCTGCTCGTGGTTTGAGGCCTGGCTTGCTCCACCCCCTGCTCTTGAGATTCTCCCGGATGTGGGCTAGATTTTGGCTGCATTTTGGGCTGGAGCTTCTCGTGGCTTGAGGCCTGTCGTGCTCCACCCCTAGCTCTTCATATTCTTTTGGATGTGGGCTGCATTTTGGCTGCCTTTTGGGCTGGAGCTTCTCGAGGTTTGAGGCCTGGCTTGCTCCACCCCCTGCTCTTGAGAATCTCCCGGATGTGGGCTGGATTTTGGCTGCATTTTGGACTGGAGCTTCTCGAGGTTTGAGGCCTGGCTTGCTCCACCCCCTACTCTTGATATTCTCCCGGATGTGGGCTGGATTTTGGCTGCTTTTAGGGCTGGAGCTTCTCGTGGTTTGAGGCCTGGCTTGCTCCACCCCCTGCTCTTGAGATTCTCCCGGATGTGGGCTGGATTTTGGCTGCCTTTTGGGCTGGAGCTTCTCGTGGTTTGAGGCCTGGCTTGCTCCACACCATGCTCTTGAGATTCTCCCGGATGTGGGCTGCATTTTGGCTGCCTTTTGGGCTGGAGCTTCTCGTGGTTTGAGGCCTGGCTTGCTCCACCCCCTGCTCTTGAGATTCTCCAGGAGGTGGGCTGGATTTTGGCTGCCTTTTGGTCTGGAGCTTCTCGTGGTTTGAGGCCTGGCTTGTTCCAACCCCTGCTCTTGAGATTCTCCCGGATGTGGGCTAGATTTTGGCTGCATTTTGGGCTGGAGCTTCTCGTGGTTTGAGGCCTGGCTTGCTCCACCCCCTGCTCTTGAAATTGTCCTGGATGTGGGCTGCATTTTGGCTGCCTTTTGGGCTGGAGCTTCTCGTGGTTTGAGGCCTGGCTTGCTCCACCCCCTGCTCTTGAGATTCTCCCGGATGTGCGCTGCATTTTGGCTGCCTTTTGGGCTGGAGCTGCTCGTGGTTTGAGGCCTGGCTTGCTCCACCCCCTGCTCTTGAGATTCTCCCGGATGTGGGCTAGATTTTGGCTGCATTTTGGGCTGGAGCTTCTCGTGGCTTGAGGCCTGTCGTGCTCCACCCCTAGCTCTTCATATTCTTTTGGATGTGGGCTGCATTTTGGCTGCCTTTTGGGCTGGAGCTTCTCGTGGTTTGAGGCCTGGCTTGCTCCACCCCCTGCTCTTGATATTCTCCCTGATGTGGCCTGCATTTTGGCTGCCTTTTGGGCTGGAGCTTCTCATGGTTTGAGGCCTGGCTTGCTCCACCCCCTGCTCTTCAGATTCTCCCGGATGTGGGCTGCAATTTGGATGACTTTTGGGCTGGAACTTCTCGTGGTTTGAGGCCTGGCTTCTCCACCCCCTGCTCTTGAGATTCTCCCGGATGTGGGCTGCATTTTCGCTGCCTTTTGGGCTGGAGCTTCTCGTGGTTTGAGGCCTGGCTTGCTCCACCCCCTGCTCTTGATAGTCTCCCGGATGTGGGCTGGATTTTGGCTGCCTTTTGGGCTGGAGCTTCTCGTGGTTTGAGGCCTGGCTTGCTCCACCCCCTGCTCTTGAGATTCTCCCGGATGTGGGCTGCATTTTGGCTGCCTTTTGGGCTGGAGCTTCTCGAGGTTTGAGGCCTGGCTTGCTCCACCCCCTGCTCTTGAGAATCTCCCGGATGTGGGCTGCATTTTGGCTGCCTTTTGGGCTGGAGCTTCTCGTGGTTTGAGGCCTGGCTTGCTCCACCCCCTGCTCTTGAGATTCTCCCGGATGTGGGCTGCATTTTGGCTGCCTTTTGGGCTGGAGCTTCTCGTGGTTTGAGGCCTGGCTTACTCCACCCCCTGCTCTTGAGATTCTCCCGGATGTGGGCTGCATTTTGGCTACATTTTGTGCTGGAGCTTCTCGAGGTTTGAGGCCTGGCTTGCTCCACCCCCTGCTCTTGAGATTCTCCCGGATGTGGGCTGCATTTTGGCTGCCTTTTGGGCTGGAGCTTCTCGAGGTTTGAGGCCTGGCTTGCTCCACCCCCTGCTCTTGAGATTCTCCCGGAGGTGGCCTGCATTTTGGCTGCCTTTTGGGCTGGAGCTTCTCGTGGTTTGAGGCCTGGCTTGCTCCACCCCCTGCTCTTGAGATTCTCCCGGATGTGGGCTGGATTTTGGCTGCCTTTTGGGCTGGAGCTTCTCGAGGTTTGAGGCCTGGCTTGCTCCACCCCCTGCTCTTGATATTCTCCCGGATGTGGGCTGCATTTTGGCTGCATTTTGGGCTGGAGCTTCTCGTGGTTTGAGGCCTGGCTTGCACCACCCCCTGCTCTTGATATTCTCCCGGATGTGGGCTGCATTTTGGCTGATACTTGGGCTGGAGCTTCTCGTGGTTTGAGGCCTGCCTTGCTCCACCCCCTGCTCTTGATTTTCTCCTGGATGTGGGCTGGATTTTGGCTACATTTTGGGCTGGAGCTTCTCGTGGTTTGAGGCCTGCCTTGCTCCACCCCCTGCTCTTGAGATTCTCCCGGATGTGGGCTGCATTCTGGGTGAATCTTGGGCTGGAGCTTCTCATGGTTTGAGGCCTGGCTTGCTCCACCCCCTGCTCTTGATATTCTCCCAGATGTGCGCTGCATTTTGGCTGCCTTTTGGGCTGGAGCTTCCCGAGGTTTGAGGCCTGGCGTGCTGCACCCCCTCCTCTTGATATTCTCCCGGATGTGGGCTGGATTTTGGCTGCCTTTTGGGCTGGAGTTTCTCGTGGTTTGAGGCCTGGCTTGCTCCACCCCCTGCTCTTGAGGTTCTCCCGGATGTGGCCTGGATTTTGGCTGCCTTTAGGGCTGGAGCTTCTCGTGGTTTGAGGCCTGGCTTGCTCCACCCCCTGCTCTTGAGAATCTCCCGGATGTGGGCTGGATTTTGGCTGCATTTTGGGCTGGAGCTTCTCGAGGTTTGAGGCCTGGCTTGCTCCACCCCCTGCTCTTGAGAATCTTCCGGATGTGGGCTGCATTTTGGCTGCATTTTGGGCTGGAGCTTCTCGTGGTTTGAGGCCTGGCTTGCTCCACCCCCTGCTCTTGAAATTCTCCTGGATGTGGGCTGGATTTTGGCTGCCATTTGGGCTGGAGCTTCTCGTGGTTTGAGGCCTGGCTTGCTCGACCCCCTACTCTTGAGATTCTCCCGGATGTGGGCTGCATTTTGGCTGTCTTTTGGGCTGGAGCTTCTCGTGGTTTGAGGCCTGGCTTGCTCCACCCCCTGCTCTTGAGATTCTCCCGGATGTGGGCTGGATTTTCGCTGCATTTTGGGCTGGAGCTTCTCGTGGTTTGAGGCCTGGCTTGCTCCACCCCCTGCTCTTGAGATTCTCCCGGAGGTGGGCTGCATTTGGCTGCCTTTTGGGCTGGAGCTTCTCGTGGTTTGAGGCCTGGCTTGCTCCACCCCCTGCTCTTGAGATTCTCCTGGATGTGGGCTGGATTTTCGCTGCATTTTGGGCTGGAGCTTCTCGTGGTTTGAGGCCTGGCTTGCTCCACCCCCTGCTCTTGAGATTCTCCCGGATGTGGGCTGCATTTGGCTGCCCTTTGGGCTGGAGCTTCTCGTGGTTTGAGGCCTGGCTTGCTCCACCCCCTGCTCTTGAGATTCTCCTGGATGTGGGCTGCATTTTGGCTGATACTTGGGCTGGAGCTTCTCGTGGTTTGAGGCCTGGCTTGCTCCACCCCCTGCTCTTGAGATTCTCCCGGATGTGGGCTGCATTTGGCTGCCTTTTGGGCTGGAGCTTCTCGTGGTTTGAGGCCTGGCTTGCTCCACCCCCTACTCTTGATATTCTCCCGGATGTGGGCTGCATTTTGGCTGCCTTTTGGGCTGGAGCTTCTCGTGGTTTGAGGCCTGGCTTTCTCCAACCCCTGCTCTTGAGATTCTCCCGGAGGTGGGCTGGATTTTGGCTGCCTTTTGGGCTGGAGCTTCTCATGGTTTGAGGCCTGGCTTGCTCCACCCCCTGCTCTTGAGATTCTCCCGGATGTGGGCTGCATTTTGGCTGCCTTTTGGGCTGGAGCTTCTCGTGGTTTGAGGCCTGGCTTGCTCCACCCACTGCTCTTGAGATTCTCCTGGATGTGGGCTGCATTTTGGCTGCCTTTTGGGCTGGAGCTTCTCGAGGTTTGAGGCCTGGCTTGCTCCACCTCCTACTCTTGATATTCTCCCGGATGTGGGCTGCATTTTGGCTGCCTTTTGGGCTGGAGCTTCTCGAGGTTTGAGGCCTGGCTTGCTCCACCCCCTGCTCTTGAGATTCTCCCGGATGTGGGCTGGATTTTGGCTGCATTTTGGGCTGGAGCTTCTCATGGTTTGAGGCCTGGCTTGCTCCACCCCCTGCTCTTGAGATTCTCCCGGATGTGGGCTGCATTTTGGCTGCCTTTTGGGCTGGAGCTTCTCGAGGTTTGAGGCCTGGCTTGCTCCACCCCCTGCTCTTGAGATTCTCCCGGATGTGGGCTGCATTTTGGCTGATACTTGGGCTGGAGCTTCTCGTGGTTTGAGGCCTGGCTTGCTCCACCCCCTGCTCTTGAGATTCTCCTGGATGTGGGATGGATTTTGGCTACATTTTGGGCTGGAGCTTCTCGTGGTTTGAGGCCTGCCTTGCTCCACCCCCTGCTCTTGAGATTCTCCCGGATGTGGGCTGCATTCTGGGTGAATCTTGGGCTGGAGCTTCTCGTGGTTTGAGGCCTGGCTTGCTCCACCCCCTGCTCTTGAGATTCTCCCGGATGTGGGCTGCATTTTGGCTGCCTTTTGGGCTGGAGCTTCTCGAGGTTTGAGGCCTGGCTTGCTCCACCCCCTGCTCTTGAGAATCTTCCGGATGTGGGCTGCATTTTGGCTGCATTTTGGGCTGGAGCTTCTCGTGGTTTGAGGCCTGGCTTGCTCCACCCCCTGCTCTTGAAATTCTCCTGGACGTGGGCTGGATTTTGGCTGCCATTTGGGCTGGAGCTTCTCGTGGTTTGAGGCCTGCCTTGCTCCACCCCCTGCTCTTGAAATTGTCCTGGATGTGGGCTGGATTTTGGCTGCCTTTTGGGCTGGAGCTTCTCGTGGTTTGAGGCCTGGCTTGCTCCACACCCTGCTCTTGAGATTCTCCCGGATGTGGGCTAGATTTTGGCTGCATTTTGGGCTGGAGCTTCTCGTGGTTTGAGGCCTGGCGTGCTCCACCCCCTCCTCTTCATATTCTTTTGGATGTGGTCTGCATTTTGGCTGCTTTTTGGGCTGGAGCTTCTCGTGGTTTGAGGCCTGGCTTGCTCGACCCCTTACTCTTGAGATTCTCCCGGATGTGTCCTGCATTTTGGCTGCCTTTTGGGCTGGAGCTTCTCGTGGTTTGAGGCCTGGCTTGCTCCACCCCCTGCTCTTGAGATTCTCCCGGATGTGGGCTGCATTTTGGCTACATTTTGGGCTGGAGCTTCTCATGGTTTGAGGCCTGGCTTCCTCCACCCCCTGCTCTTGAGATTCTCCAGGATGTGGGCTGGATTTTGGCTGCATTTTGGGCTGGAGCTTCTCGTGGTTTGAGGCCTGGCTTGCTCCACCCCCTGCTCTTGATATTCTCCTGGATGTGGGCTGCATTTTGGCTGCCTTTTGGGCTGGAGCTTCTCGTGGTTTGAGCCCTGGCTTGCTCCACCCCCTGCTCTTGAGATTCTCCCGGATGTGGGCTGCATTTTGGCTGCCTTTTGGGCTGGAGCTTCTCGTGGTTTGAGGCCTGGATTGCTCCACCCCCTGCTCTTCATATTCTTTTGGATGTGGGCTGCATTTTGGCTGCTTTTTGGGCTGGAGCTTCTCGTGGTTTGAGGCCTGGCTTGCTCCATACCCTGCTCTTGAGATTCTCCCGGATGTGGGCTGCATTTTGGCTGCCTTTTGGGCTGGAGCTTCTCGTGGTTTGAGGCCTGGCTTGCTCCACCCCCTGCTCTTGAGATTCTCCCGGAGGTGGGCTGGATTTTGGCTGCATTTTGGGCCGGAGCTTCTCGTGGTTTGAAGCCTGCCTTGCTCCACCCCCTGCTCTTGAGATTCTCCTGGATGTGGGCTGCATTTTGGCTACATTTTGGGCTGGAGCTTCTCGTGGTTTGAGGCCTGGCTTGCTCCACCCCCTGCTCTTGAGATTCTCCCGGATGTGGGCTGCATTTTGGCTGCATTTGGGGCTGGAGCTTCTCGTGGTTTGAGGCCTGGCTTCCTCCACCCCCTGCTCTTGAGATTCTCCCGTATGTGGGCTGGATTTTGGCTGCCTTTTGGGCTGGAGCTTCTCGTGGTTTGAGGCCTGGCTTGCTCCACCCACTGCTCTTGAGATTCTCCCGGATGTGGGCTGCATTTTCGCTGCCTTTAGGGCTGGAGCTTCTCGAGGTTTGAGGCCTGGCTTGCTCCACCCCCTGCTCTTGAGATTCTCCCAGATGTGGGCTGGATTTTGGCTGCTTTTTGGGCTGGAGCTTCTCGTGGTTTGAGGCCTGGCTTGCTCCACCCCCTGCTCTTGAGATTCTCCCGGATGTGGCCTGCATTTTGGCAGCCTTTTGGGCTGGAGCTTCTCATGGTTTGAGGCCTGGCTTGCTCCACCCCCTGCTCTTGAGATTCTCCCGGATGTGGGCTGGATTTTGGCTGCCTTTAGGGCTGGAGCTTCTCGTGGTTTGAGGCCTGGCTTGCTCCACCCCCTGCTCTTGAGATTCTCCCGAATGTGGGCTGGATTTTGGCTGCCTTTTGGCCTGGAGCTTCTCGTGGTTTGAGGCCTGGTTTGCTCCACCCCCTGCTCTTGAGATTCTCCCGGATGTGGGCTGGATTTTGGCTGCATTTTGGGCTGGAGCTTCTCGTGGTTTGAGGCCTGGATTGCTCCACCCCCTGCTCTTCATATTCTTTTTTATGTGGGCTGCATTTTGGCTGCCTTTTGGGCTGGAGCTTCTCGTGGTTTGAGGCCTGGCTTGCTCCACCCCCTGCTCTTGAGATTCTCCCGGAGGTGGGCTGCATTTTGGCTGAATTTTGGGCTGGAGCTTCTCGAGGTTTGAGGCCTGGCTTGCTCCACCCCCTGCTCTTGAGATTCTCCCGGATGTGGGCTGCATTTTGGCTGCCTTTTGGGCTGGAGCTTCTCGAGGTTTGAGGCCTGGCTTGCTCCACCCCCTGCTCTTGAGAATCTCCCGGATGTGGGCTGGATTTTGGCTGCTTTTTGGGCTGGAGCTTCTCGAGGTTTGAGGCCTGGCTTGCTCCACCCCCTGCTCTTGAGAATCTCCCGGATGTGGGCTGGATTTTGGCTGCATTTTGGGCTGGAGCTTCTCGTGGTTTGAGGCCTGGCTTGCTCCAACCCCTGCTCTTGATATTCTCCCGGATGTGGGCTGCATTTTGGCTGATACTTGGGCTGGAGCTTTTCGTGGTTTGAGGCCTGGCTTGCTCCACCCCCTGCTCTTGAGATTCTCCTGGATGTGGGATGGATTTTGGCTACATTTTGGGCTGGAGCTTCTCGTGGTTTGAGGCCTGGCTTGCTCCACCACCTGCTCTTGAGATTCTCCTGGATGTGGGCTGCATTCTGGGTGAATCTTGGGCTGGAGCTTCTCGTGGTTTGAGGCCTGGCTTGCTCCACCCCCTGCTCTTGAAATTCTCCCTGATGTGGGCTGGATTTTGGCTGCCATTTGGGCTGGAGCTTCTCGTGGTTTGAGGCCTGCCTTGCTCCACCCCCTGCTCTTGAAATTGTCCTGGATGTGGGCTGGATTTTGGCTGCCTTTTGGGCTGGAGCTTCTCGTGGTTTGAGGCCTGGCTTGCTCCACCCCCTGCTCTTGAGATTCTCCCGGATGTGGGCTAGATTTTGGCTGCATTTTGGGCTGGAGCTTCTCGAGGTTTGAGGCCTGGCGTGCTCCACCCCCTCCTCTTCATATTCTTTTGGATGTGGGCTGGATTTTGGCTGACATTTGGGCTGGAGCTTCTCGTGGTTTGAGGCCTGGCTTGCTCCACCCCCTGCTCTTGAGATTCTCCCGGATGTGGGCTGCATTTTGGCTGCCTTTTGGGCTGGAGCTTCTCATGCTTTGAGGCCTGGCTTGCTCCACCCCCTGCTCTTGATATTCTCCCGGATGTGGGCTGCATTTTGGCTGCATTTTGGGCTGGAGCTTCTCGTGGTTTGAGGCCTGGCTTGCTCCACCCCCTGCTCTTGAGATTCTCCTGCATGTAGGCTGCATTTTGGCTGCTTTTTGGGCTGCAGCTTCTCGTGGTTTGAGGCCTGCCTTGCTCCACCACCTGCTCTTGATATTCTCCCGGATGTGGGCTGGATTTGGCTGCCTTTTGGGCTGGAGTTTCTCATGGTTTGAGCCCTGGCTTGCTCCACCCCCTGCTCTTGAGATTCTCCCGGATGTGGGCTGCATTTTGGCTGCCTTTTGGGCTGGAAATTCTCGTGGTTTGAGGCCTGCCTTGCTCCATCCCCTGCTCTTGAAATTCTCCCGGATGTGGGCTGGAGTTTAGCTGCATTTTGGGCATGGAGCTTCTCGTGGTTTGAGGCCTGCCTTGCTCCACCCCCTGCTCTTCATATGCTCCTGGATGTGGGCTGGAGTTTGGCTGCCTTTTGGGCTGGAGATTCTCGTGGTTTGAGTCCTGGCTTGCTCCACTCCCTGCCCATGATATTCTCCCGGATGTGGGCTGCATTTTGGCTGCCTTTTGGGCTGGAGCTTCTCGTGCTTTGAGGCGTGCCTTGCTCCATGCCCTGCTCTTGATATTCTCCCGGATGTGGGCTGCATTTTGGCTGCATTTTGGGCTGGAGCTTCTCGTGGTTTGAGTCCTGGCTTCCTCCACCCCCTGCTCTTGAGATTCTCCCGGATGTGGGCTGCATTTTGGTTGCCATTTTGGGCTGGAGCTTCTCATGGTTTGAGGCCTGGCTTGCTCCACCCCCTGCTCCTGAGATTCTCCCTGATGTGGGCTGCATTTTTACTGCCTTTTGGGCTGGAGCTTCTCGTGGTTTGAGGCCTGGCTTGCTCGACCCCCTGCTCTTGAGATTGTCCCGGATGTGGGCTGCATTTTGGCTGCCTTTTGGGCTGGAGCTTCTCGTGGTTTGAGGCCTGGCTTGCTCGACCCCCTGCTCTTGAGATTGTCCCGGATGTGGGCTGCATTTTGGCTGCCTTTTGGGCTGGAGCTTCTCGTGGTTTGGGGCCTGGCTTGCTCCACCCCCTGCTCTTGAGATTCTCCTGGATGTGGGCTGCATTTTGGCTGACATTTGGGCTGGAAATTCTCGTGGTTTGAGGCCTGCCTTGCTCCACCCCCAGCCCATGATATTCTCCCGGATGTGGGCTGCATTTTGGCTGCCTTTTTGGGCTGGAGCTTCTCGTGGTTTGAGGCCTGGCTTGCTCCACCCCCTGCTCTTGAGATTCTCCCGGATGTGGGCTGCATTTTGGCTGCCTTTTGGGCTGGAGCTTCTCGTGGTTTGAGGCCTGCCTTGCTCCACCCCCTGCTCTTGATATTCTTCCAGAGGTGGGCTGCATTTTGGCTGCCTTTTGGGATGGAGCTTCTCGTGGTTTGAGGCCTGGCTTGCTCCACCCCCTTCTCTTGATATTCTCCCAGATGTGGGCTGCATTTTGGCTGCCCTTTGGGCTGGAGCTTCTCGTGGTTTGAGGCCTGGCTTGCTCCACCCCCTGCTCTTGATATTCTTCCGGAGGTGGGCTGTATTTTGGCTGCGTTTTGGGCTGGAGCTTCTCGTGGTTTGAGGCCTGGCTTGCTCCACCCCCTGCTCTTGAGATTCTCCCGGATGTTGGCTGGATTTTCGCTGCTCTTTGGGCTCTAGATTCTCGTGGTTTGAGGCCTGTCTTGCTCCACCCCCTGCTCTTGATATTCTCCCGGATGTGGGCTGCATTTTGGCTGCCTTTTTGGGCTGGAAATTCTCGTGGTTTGAGGCCTCGCTTGCTCCACCCCCTGCTCTTGAGATTCTCCCGGATGTGGGCTGCATTTTGGCTGCCTTTTGGGCTGGAGATTCTCGTGGTCTGAGGCCTGGCTTGCTCCACCCCCTGCTCTTGAGATTCTCCCGGATGTGGGCTGCATTTTGGCT
Organism: Rhynochetos jubatus; assembly: GCA_027574665.1. Classification (NCBI taxonomy): domain Eukaryota; kingdom Metazoa; phylum Chordata; class Aves; order Eurypygiformes; family Rhynochetidae; genus Rhynochetos; species Rhynochetos jubatus. The sequence goes on along the minus strand of JAQBHY010000097.1, from coordinate 752,688 downwards.
GCCTTTTGGGCTGGAGCTTCTCGTGGTTTGAGGCCTGGCTTGCTCCACCCCCTGCTCTAGAGATTCTCCCGGATGTGGGCTGCATTTTATCTGCCTATTGGGCTGGAGCTTCTCATGGTTTGAGGCCTGGCTTGCTCCACCCCCTGCTCTTGAGATTCTCCCGGATGTGGGCTGCATTTTGGCTGCCTTTTGGGCTGGAGCTTCTCGTGGTTTGAGGCCTGGCTTGCTCCATCCCCTGCTCTTGATATTCTCCCGGATGTGGGCTGCATTTTGGCTGCATTTTGGGCTGGAGCTTCTCGTGGTTTGAGGCCTGGCTTGCTCCACCCCCTGCCCATGATATTCTCCCGGATGTGGGCTGCATTTTGGCTGCCTTTTTGGGCTGGAGTTTCTCGTGGTTTGAGGCCTGGCTTGCTCCACCCCCTGCTCTTGAGATTCTCCTGGATGTGGGCTGCATTTTGGCTGCCTTTTGGGCTGGAGCTTCTCATGCTTTGAGGCCTGGCTTGCTCCACCCCCTGCTCTTGATATTCTCCCGGATGTGGGCTGCATTTTGGCTGCATTTTGGGCTGGAGCTTCTCGTGGTTTGAGGCCTGGCTTGCTCCACCCCCTGCTCTTGAGATTCTTCCGGATGTGGTCTGCATTTTGGCTGCTTTTTGGGCTGCAGCTTCTCGTGGTTTGAGGCCTGCCTTGCTCCACCCCTTGCTATTGAGATTCTCTGGGATGTGGGCTGCATTTTGGCTGCTTTTTGGGCTGGAGCTTCTCGTGGTTTGAGGCCTGCCTTGCTCCACCACCTGCTCTTGATATTCTCCCGGATGTGGGCTGGATTTGGCTACCTTTTGGGCTGGAGCTTCTCATGGTTTGAGCCCTGGCTTGCTCCACCCCCTGCTCTTGAGATTCTCCCGGATGTGGGCTGCATTTTGGCTGCCTTTTGGGCTGGAAATTCTCGTGGTTTGAGGCCTTCCTTGCTTCATCCCCTGCTCTTGAAATTCTCCCGGATGTGGGCTGGAGTTTAGCTGCATTTTGGGCATAGAGCTTCTCGTGGTTTGAGGCCTGGCTTGCTCCACCCCCTGCTCTTGAGATTCTCCCGGATGTGGGCTGGAGTTTGGCTGCCTTTTGGGCTGGAGCTTCTCGTGGTTTGAGGCCTGGCTTGCTCCACACCCTGCTCTTGCTATTCTCCCGGATGTGGGCTGGATTTTGGTTGCCTTTTGGGCTGGAGATTCTCGTGGTTTGAGTCCTGGCTTGCTCCACTCCCTGCCCATGATATTCTCCCGGATGTGGGCTGCATTTTGGCTGCATTTTGGTCTGGAGCTTCTCGTGGTTTGAGGCCTGCCTTGCTCCACCCCCTGCTCTTGAGATTCTCCCGGATGTGGGCTGGAGTTTGGCTGCCTTTTGGGCTGGAGATTCTCGTGGTTTGAGGCCTGCCTTGCTCCACTCCCTGCCCATGATATTCTCCCGGATATGGGCTGCATTTTGGCTGCCTTTTGGGCTGGAGCTTCTCGTGCTTTGAGGCCTGGCTTTCTCCATTTCCTGCTCTTGAGATTCTCCCGGATGTGGGCTGGATTTTGGCTGCCTTTTGGGCTGGAGCTTCTCGTGGTTTGAGGCCTGGCTTGCTCCACCACCTGCCCATGATATTCTCCCGGATGTGGGCTGCATTTTGGCTGCATTTTTGGGCTGGAAATTCTCGTGGTTTGAGGCCTCGCTTGCTCCACCCCCTGCTCTTGAGATTCTCCCGGATGTGGGCTGCATTTTGGCTGCCTTTTGGGCTGGAGCTTCTCGTGGTTTCAGGCCTGGCTTGCTCCACCCCCTGCTCTTGAGATTCTCCCGTATGTGGGCTGCATTTTGGCTGCCTTTTGGGCTGGAGGTTCTCGTGGTTTGAGGCCTGGCTTGCTCCACCCCCTGCTCCTGAGATTCTCCCTGATGTGGGCTGCATTTTTACTGCCTTTTGGGCTGGAGCTTCTCGTGGTTTGAGGCCTGGCTTGCTCGACCCCCTGCTCTTGAGATTGTCCCGGATGTGGGCTGCATTTTGGCTGCCTTTTGGGCTGGAGCTTCTCGTGGTTTGGGGCCTGGCTTGCTCCACCCCCTGCTCTTGAGATTCTCCTGGATGTGGGCTGCATTTTGGCTGACATTTGGGCTGGAAATTCTCGTGGTTTGAGGCCTGCCTTGCTCCACCCCCAGCCCATGATATTCTCCCGGATGTGGGCTGCATTTTGGCTGCCTTTTTGGGCTGGAGCTTCTCGTGGTTTGAGGCCTGGCTTGCTCCACCCCCTGCTCTTGAGATTCTCCCGGATGTGGGCTGCATTTTGGCTGCCTTTTGGGCTGGAGCTTCTCGTGGTTTGAGGCCTGGCTTGCTCCACCCCCTGCTCTTGATATTCTTCCAGAGGTGGGCTGCATTTTGGCTGCCTTTTGGGATGGAGCTTCTCGTGGTTTGAGGCCTGGCTTGCTCCACCCCCTTCTCTTGATATTCTCCCGGATGTGGGCTGCATTTTGGCTGCCCTTTGGGCTGGAGCTTCTCGTGGTTTGAGGCCTGGCTTGCTCCACCCCCTGCTCTTGATATTCTTCCGGAGGTGGGCTGTATTTTGGCTGCGTTTTGGGCTGGAGCTTCTCGTGGTTTGAGGCCTGGCTTGCTCCACCCCCTGCTCTTGATATTCTCCCAGATGTGGGCTGCATTTTGACTTCTTTGTGGGCTCTAGATTCTCGTGGTTTGAGGCCTGTCTTGCTCCACCCCCTGCTCTTGAGATTCTCCCGGATGTGGGCTGCATTTTGGCTGCCTTTTTGGGCTGGAAATTCTCGTGGTTTGAGGCCTCGCTTGCTCCACCCCCTGCTCTTGAGATTCTCCCGGATGTGGGCTGCATTTTGGCTGCCTTTTGGGCTGGAGATTCTCGTGGTCTGAGGCCTGGCTTGCTCCACCCCCTGCCCATGATATTCTCCCGGATGTGGGCTGTATTTTGGCTGCGTTTTGGGCTGGAGCTTCTCGTGGTTTGAGGCCTGGCTTGCTCCACCCCCTGCTCTTGAGATTCTCCCGGATGTGGGCTGCATTTTGGCTGCCTTTTGGGCTGGAGCTTCTCGTGGTTTGAGGCCTGGCTTGCTCCACCCCCTGCTCTTGAGATTCTCCCGGATGTGGGCTGCATTTTATCTGCCTATTGGGCTGGAGCTTCTCATGGTTTGAGGCCTGGCTTGCTCCACCCCCTGCTCTTGAGATTCTCCCGGATGTGGGCTGCATTTTGGCTGCCTTTTGGGCTGGAGCTTCTCGTGGTTTGAGGCCTGGCTTGCTCCATCCCCTGCTCTTGATATTCTCCCGGATGTGGGCTGCATTTTGGCTGCATTTTGGGCTGGAGCTTCTCGTGGTTTGAGGCCTGGCTTGCTCCACCCCCTGCCCATGATATTCTCCCGGATGTGGGCTGCATTTTGGCTGCCTTTTTGGGCTGGAGTTTCTCGTGGTTTGAGGCCTGGCTTGCTCCACCCCCTGCTCTTGAGATTCTCCCGGATGTGGGCTGCATTTTGGCTGCCTTTTGGGCTGGAAATTCTCGTGGTTTGAGGCCTTCCTTGCTCCATCCCCTGCTCTTGAAATTCTCCCGGATGTGGGCTGGAGTTTAGCTGCATTTTGGGCTGGAGCTTCTCGTGGTTTGAGGCCTGGCTTGCTCCACCCCCTGCTCTTGAGATTCTCCCGGATGTGGGCTGGAGTTTGGCTGCCTTTTGGGCTGGAGCTTCTCGTGGTTTGAGGCCTGGCTTGCTCCACACCCTGCTCTTGCTATTCTCCCGGATGTGGGCTGGATTTTGGTTGCCTTTTGGGCTGGAGATTCTCGTGGTTTGAGTCCTGGCTTGCTCCACTCCCTGCCCATGATATTCTCCCGGATGTGGGCTGCATTTTGGCTGCATTTTGGTCTGGAGCTTCTCGTGGTTTGAGGCCTGCCTTGCTCCACCCCCTGCTCTTGATATTCTCCCGCATGTGGGCTGCATTTTGGCTGCATTTTGGGCTGGAGCTTCTCGTGGTTTGAGTCCTGGCTTCCTCCACCCCCTGCTCTTGAGATTCTCCCGGATGTGGGCTGCATTTTGGTTGCCATTTTGGGCTGGAGCTTCTCGTGGTTTGAGGCCTGGCTTGCTCCACCCCCTGCTCTTGAGATTCTCCCGGATATGGGCTGCATTTTGGCTGCCTTTTGGGCTGGAGCTTTTCGTGGTTTGAGGCCTGGCTTGCTCCACCCCCTACTCTTGAGATTCTCCCGGATGTGAGCTGCATTTTGGCTGCATTTTGGGCTGGAGCTTCTCGTGGTTTGAGGCCTGGCTTCCTCCACCCCCTGCCCATGATATTCTCCCGGATGTGGGCTGCATTTTGGCTGCATTTTTGGGCTGGAAATTCTCGTGGTTTGAGGCCTGGCTTGCTCCACCCCCTGCTCTTGAGATTCTCCCGGATGTGGGCTGCATTTTGGCTGCCTTTTGGGCTGGAGCTTCTCGTGGTTTGAGGCCTGGCTTGCTCCACCCCCTGCTCTTGAGATTCTCCCGGATGTGGGCTGCATTTTGGCTGCCTTTTGGGCTGGAGCTTCTCGTGGTTTGAGGCCTGGCTTGCTCCACCCCCTGGTTTTGAAATTCTCCCGGATTTGGTCTGGAGTTTGGATGCCTTTTGGGCTGGAGCTTCTCGTGGTTTGAGGCCTGCCTTGCTCCACCCCCTTCTCTTGATATTCTCCCAGATGTGGGCTGCATTTTGGCTGCCCTTTGGGCTGGAGCTTCTCGTGGTTTGAGGCCTGCCTTGCTCCACCCCTTGCTATTGAGATTCTCTGGGATGTGGGCTGGATTTTGGCTGCTTTTTGGGCTGGAGCTTCTCGTGGTTTGAGGCCTGCCTTGCTCCACCACCTGCTCTTGATATTCTCCCGGATGTGGGCTGGATTTGGCTGCCTTTTGGGCTGGAGCTTCTCATGGTTTGAGCCCTGGCTTGCTCCACCCCCTGCTCTTGAGATTCTCCCGGATGTGGGCTGCATTTTGGCTGCTTTTTGGGCTGGAGCTTCTCGTGGTTTGAGGCCTGCCTTGCTCCATCCCCTGCTCTTGAAATTCTCCCGGATGTGGGCTGGAGTTTAGCTGCATTTTGGGCATGGAGCTTCTCGTGGTTTGAGGCCTGGCTTGCTCCACCCCCTGCTCTTGCTATTCTCCCGGATATGGGCTGGATTTTGGCTGCCTTTTGGGCTGGAGATTCTCGTGGTTTGAGTCCTGGCTTGCTCCACTCCCTGCTCTTGAGATTCTCCCGGATGTGGGCTGCATTTTGGCTGCATTTTGGTCTGGAGCTTCTCGTGATTTGAGGCCTGCCTTGCTCCACCCCCTGCTCTTGAGATTCTCCCGGATGTGGGCTGCATTTTGGCTGCCTTTTGGGCTGGAGCTTCTCGTGGTTTGAAGCCTGGCTTGCTCCACCCCCTGCTCTTGAGATTCTCCCGGATGTGGGCTGCATTTTGGCTGCCTTTTGGGCTGGAGCTTCTCGTGGTTTGAGGCCTGCCTTGCTCCACCCCCTTCTCTTGATATTCTCCCAGATGTGGGCTGCATTTTGGCTGCCCTTTGGGCTGGAGCTTCTCGTGGTTTGAGGCCTGCCTTGCTCCACCCCTTGCTATTGAGATTCTCTGGGATGTGGGATGGATTTTGGCTGCTTTTTGGGCTGGAGCTTCTCGTGGTTTGAGGCCTGCCTTGCTCCACCCCCTGCTCTTGAAATTCTCCCGGATGTGGGCTGGAGTTTAGCTGCATTTTGGGCATGGAGCTTCTCGAGTTTTGAGGCCTGGCTTGCTCCACCCCCTGCTCTTGAGATTCTCCCTGATGTGGGCTGCATTTTGGTTGCCATTTTGGGCTGGAGCTTCTCGTGGTTTGAGGCCTGGCTTGCTCCACCCCCTGCTCTTGAGATTCTCCCGGATGTGGGCTGCATTTTGGCTGCATTTTGGGCTGGAGCTTCTCGTGGTTTGAGGCCTGGCTTCCTCCACCCCCTGCCCATGATATTCTCCCGGATGTGGGCTGCATTTTGGCTGCATTTTTGGGCTGGAAATTCTCGTGGTTTGAGGCCTCGCTTGCTCCACCCCCTGCTCTTGAGATTCTCCCGGATGTGGGCTGCATTTTGGCTGCCTTTTGGGCTGGAGCTTCTCGTGGTTTGAGGCCTGGCTTGCTCCACCCCCTGCTCTTGAGATTCTCCCGGAGGTGGGCTGCATTTTGGCTGCCTTTTGGGCTGGAGCTTCTCGTGGTTTGAGGCCTGGCTTGCTCCACCCCCTGCTCTTGAGATTCTCCCGGATGTGGGCTGCATTTTGGCTGCCTTTGGGGCTGGAGCTTCTCATGGTTTGAGGCCTGGCTTGCTCCACCCCCTGCTCTTGATATTCTCCTGGATGTGGGCTGCATTTTGGCTGCATTTTGTGCTGGAGCTTCTCGTGGTTTGAGGCCTGGCTTGCTCCACCCCCTGCTCTTGAGATTGTCCCGGATGTGGGCTGCATTTTGGCTGCCTTTTGGGCTGGAGCTTCTCGTGGTTTGGGGCCTGGCTTTCTCCACCCCCTGCTCTTGAGATTCTCCCGGATGTTGTCTGCATTTTGGCTGACATTTGGGCTGGAAATTCTCGTGGTTTGAGGCCTGCCTTGCTCCACCCCCAGCCCATGATATTCTCCCGGATGTGGGCTGCATTTTGGCTGCCTTTTTGGGCTGGAGCTTCTCGTGGTATGAGGCCTGGCTTGCTCCACCCCCTGCTCTTGAGATTCTCCCGGATGTGGGCTGCATTTTGGCTGCCTTTTGGGCTGGAGCTTGTCGAGGTTTGAGGCCTGGCTTGCTTCATCCCCTGGTTTTGAAATTCTCCCGGATTTGGGCTGGAGTTTGGCTGCCTTTTGGGCTGGAGCTTCTCGTGGTTTGAGGCCTGCCTTCCTCCAACCCCAGCTCTTGCTATTCTCCCGGATGTGGGCTGGATTTTGGCTGACATTTGGGGTGGAAATTCTCGTGGTTTGAGGCCTGGCTTGCTCCACCCCCTGCTCTTGAGATTCTCCTGGATGTGGGCTGCATTTTGGCTGCCTTTTGGGCTGGAGCTTCTCGTGGTTTGAGGCCTGGCTTGCTCCACCCCCCGCTCTTGATATTTTCCCGGATGTGGGCTGCATTTTGGCTGCTTTTTGGACTGGAGCTTCTCGTGGTTTGAGGCCTGGCTTGCTCCACCCCCTGCTCTTGATATTCACCCGGATGTGGGCTGCATTTTGGCTGCCTTTTGGGCTGGAGCTTCTCGTGGTTTGAGGCCTGGCTTGCTCCACCCCCTGCTCTTGATATTCTTCCGGAGGTGGGCTGTATTTTGGCTGCGTTTTGGGCTGGAGCTTCTCGTGGTTTGAGGCCAGGCTTGCTCCACCCCCTGCTCTTGATATTCTCCCAGATGTGGGCTGCATTTTGACTTCCTTTTGGGCTGGAGCTTCTCATGGTTTGAGGCCTGGCTTGCTCCACCCCCTGCTCTTGAGATTCTCCCGGATGTGGGCTGCATTTTGGCTGCCCTTTGGGCTCTAGATTCTCGTGGTTTGAGGCCTGTCTTGCTCCACCCCCTGCTCTTGATATTCTCCCGGATGTGGGCGGCATTTTGGCTGCCCTTTGGGCTGGAGCTTCTCGTGGTTTGAGGCCTGCCTTGCTCCACCCCTTGCTATTGAGATTCTCTGGGATGTGGGCTGGATTTTGGCTGCTTTTTGGGCTGGAGCTTCTCGTGGTTTGAGGCCTGCCTTGCTCCACCACCTGCTCTTGATATTCTCCCGGATGTGGGCTGCATTTTGGCTGCCTTTTGGGCTGGAGCTTCTCATGGTTTGAGCCCTGGCTTGCTCCACCCCCTGCTCTTGATATTCTCCCGGATGTGGGCTGCATTTTGGCTGCCTTTTGGGCTGGAAATTCTCGTGGTTTGAGGCCTGGCTTGCTCCACCCCCTGCTCTTGAGATTCTCCCGGATGTGGGCTGGAGTTTGGCTGCCTTTTGGGCTGGAGCTTCTCGTGGTTTGAGGCCTGGCTTGCTCCACAACCTGCTCTTGCTATTCTCCCGGATGTGGGCTGGATTTTGGCTGCCTTTTGGGCTGGAGATTCTCGTGGTTTGAGTCCTGGCTTGCTCCACCCCCTGCCCATGATATTCTCCCGGATGTGGGCTGCATTTTGGCTGCATTTTGGTCTGGAGCTTCTCGTGGTTTGAGGCCTGCCTTGCTCCACCCCCTTCTCTTGATATTCTCCCAGATGTGGGCTGCATTTTGGCTGCCCTTTGGGCTGGAGCTTCTCGTGGTTTGAGGCCTGGCTTGCTCCACCCCCCGCTCTTGATATTTTCCCGGATGTGGGCTGCATTTTGGCTGCTTTTTGGACTGGAGCTTCTCGTGGTTTGAGGCTTGCCTTGCTCCACCCCCTGCTCTTGAGATTCTCCCGGATGTGGGCTGCATTTTGGCTGCATTTTGGGCTGGAGCTTCTCGTGGTTTGAGGCCTGGCTTGCTCCACCCCCTGCTCTTGAGATTCTCCCGGATGTGGGCTGCATTTTGGCTGCCTTTTGGGCTGGAGCTTCTCGTGGTTTGAGGCCTGCCTTGCTCCACCCCCTTCTCTTGATATTCTCCCAGATGTGGGCTGCATTTTGGCTGCCCTTTGGGCTGGAGCTTCTCGTGGTTTGAGGCCTGGCTTGCTCCACCCCCTGCTCTTGATATTCTTCCGGAGGTGGGCTGTATTTTGGCTGCGTTTTGGGCTGGAGCTTCTCGTGGTTTGAGGCCTGGCTTGCTCCACCCCCTGCTCTTGATATTCTCCCAGATGTGGGCTGCATTTTGACTTCTTTTTGGGCTGGAGCTTCTCATGGTTTGAGCCCTGGCTTGCTCCACCCCCTGCTCTTGAGATTCTCCCGGATGTTGGCTGGATTTTCGCTGCCCTTTGGGCTCTAGATTCTCGTGGTTTGAGGCCTGTCTTGCTCCACACCCTGCTCTTGCTATTCTCCCGGATGTGGGCGGCATTTTGGCTGCCTTTTGGGCTGGAGATTCTCGTGGTTTGAGTCCTGGCTTGCTCCACTCCCTGCCCATGATATTCTCCCGGATGTGGGCTGCATTTTGGCTGCATTTTGGTCTGGAGCTTCTCGTGGTTTGAGGCCTGCCTTGCTCCACCCCCTGCTCTTGAGATTCTCCCGGATGTGGGCTGGATTTTGGCTGCCTTTTGGGCTGGAGCTTCTCGTGGTTTGAGGCGTGCCTTGCTCCATCCCCTGCTCTTGATATTCTCCCGGATGTGGGCTGCATTTTGGCTGCATTTTGGGCTGGAGCTTCTCGTGGTTTGAGTCCTGGCTTCCTCCACCCCCTGCTCTTGAGATTCTCCAGGAGGTGGGCTGCATTTTGGTTACCATTTTGGGCTGGAGCTTCTCGTGGTTTGAGGCCTGGCTTGCTCCACCCCCTACTCTTGAGATTCTCCCGGATGTGGGCTGCATTTTGGCTGCATTTTGGGCTGGAGCTTCTCGTGGTTTGAGGCCTGGCTTCCTCCACCCCCTGCCCATGATATTCTCCCGGATGTGGGCTGCATTTTGGCTGCATTTTTGGGCTGGAAATTCTCGTGGTTTGAGGCCTCGCTTCCTCCACCCCCTGCTCTTGAGATTCTCCCGGATGTGGGCTGCATTTTGGCTGCCTTTTGGGCTGGAGCTTCTCGTGGTTTGAGGCCTGGCTTGCTCCACCCCCTGCTCTTGAGATTCTCCCGGATGTGGGCTGCATTTTGGCTGCATTTTGGGCTGGAGCTTCTCGTGGTTTGAGGCCTGGCTTGCTCCACCCCCTGCTCTTGAGATTCTCCCGGATGTGGGCTGCATTTTGGCTGCCTTTTGGGCTGGAGCTTCTCATGGTTTGGGGCCTGGCTTGCTCCACCCCCTGCTCTTGAGATTCTCCCGGATGTGGGCTGCATTTTGGCTGCCTTTTGGGCTGGAGCTTCTCGTGGTTTGGGGCCTGGCTTGCTCCACTCCCTGCCCATGATATTCTCCCGGATGTGGGCTGCATTTTGGCTGCCTTTTGGGCTGGAGCTTCTCGTGGTTTGAGGCCTGCCTTGCTCCACCCCCTGCTCTTGAGATTCTCCCGGATGTGGCCTGCATTTTGGCTGCGTTTTGGGCTGGAGCTTCTCGTGGTTTGAGGCGTGCCTTGCTCCATCCCCTGCTCTTGATATTCTCCCGGATGTGGGCTGCATTTTGGCTGCATTTTGGGCTGGAGCTTCTCGTGGTTTGAGGCCTGGCTTCCTCCACCCCCTGCTCTTGAGATTCTCCCGGATGTGGGCTGCATTTTGGTTGCCATTTTGGGCTGGAGATTCTCGTGGTTTGAGGCCTGGCTTGCTCCACCCCCTACTCTTGAGATTCTCCCGGATGTGGGCTGCATTTTGGCTGCCTTTTGGGCTGGAGCTTCTCGTGGTTTGAGGCCTGGCTTCCTCCACCCCCTGCCCATGATATTCTCCCGGATGTGGGCTGCATTTTGGCTGCATTTTTGGGCTGGAAATTCTCGTGGTTTGAGGCCTCGCTTGCTCCACCCCCTGCTCTTGAGATTCTCCCGGATGTGGGCTGCATTTTGGCTGCCTTTTGGGCTGGAGCTTCTCGTGGTTTGAGGCCTGGCTTGCTCCACCCCCTGCTCTTGAGATTCTCCCGGATGTGGGCTGCATTTTGGCTGCCTTTTGGGCTGGAGCTTCTCGTGGTTTGAGGCCTGGCTTGCTCCACCCCCTGGTTTTGAAATTCTCCCGGATTTGGTCTGGAGTTTGGATGCCTTTTGGGCTGGAGCTTCTCGTGGTTTGAGGCCTGGCTTGCTCCACCCCCTTCTCCTGAGATTCTCCCTGATGTGGGCTGCATTTTTACCGCATTTTGGGCTGGAGCTTCTCGTGGTTTGAGGCCTGGCTTGCTCGACCCCCTGCTCTTGAGATTCTCCCGGATGTGGGCTGCATTTTGGCTGCCTTTTGGGCTGGAGCTTCTCATGGTTTGGGGCCTGGCTTGCTCCACCCCCTGCTCTTGAGATTCTCCCGGATGTGGGCTGCATTTTGGCTGCCTTTTGGGCTGGAGCTTGTCGAGGTTTGAGGCCTGGCTTGCTTCATCCCCTGGTTTTGAAATTCTCCCGGATTTGGGCTGGAGTTTGGCTGCCTTTTGGGCTGGAGCTTCTCGTGGTTTGAGGCCTGCCTTCCTCCAACCCCAGCTCTTGCTATTCTCCCGGATGTGGGCTGGATTTTGGCTGACATTTGGGGTGGAAATTCTCGTGGTTTGAGGCCTGGCTTGCTCCACCCCCTGCTCTTGAGATTCTCCTGGATGTGGGCTGCATTTTGGCTGCATTTTGGGCTTGAGGTCCTCATGCTTTGAGGCCTGGATTGCTCCACCCCCTGCTCTTGATATTCTCCCATATGTGGGCTGCATTTTGGCTGCCTTTTGGGCTGGAGCTTCTCGTGGTTTGAGGCCTGGCTTGCTCCACCCCCCGCTCTTGATATTTTCCCGGATGTGGGCTGCATTTTGGCTGCTTTTTGGACTGGAGCTTCTCGTGGTTTGAGGCCTGGCTTGCTCCACCCCCTGCTCTTGAGATTCTCCCGGATGTGGGCTGCATTTTGGCTGCCTTTTGGGCTGGAGCTTCTCGTGGTTTGAGGCCTGGCTTGCTCCACCCCCTGCTCTTGATATTCTTCCGGAGGTGGGCTGTATTTTGGCTGCGTTTTGGGCTGGAGCTTCTCGTGGTTTGAGGCCAGGCTTGCTCCACCCCCTGCTCTTGATATTCTCCCAGATGTGGGCTGCATTTTGACTTCCTTTTGGGCTGGAGCTTCTCATGGTTTGAGGCCTGGCTTGCTCCACCCCCTGCTCTTGAGATTCTCCCGGATGTGGGCTGCATTTTGGCTGCCCTTTGGGCTCTAGATTCTCGTGGTTTGAGGCCTGTCTTGCTCCACCCCCTGCTCTTGATATTCTCCCGGATGTGGGCGGCATTTTGGCTGCCCTTTGGGCTGGAGCTTCTCGTGGTTTGAGGCCTGCCTTGCTCCACCCCTTGCTATTGAGATTCTCTGGGATGTGGGCTGGATTTTGGCTGCTTTTTGGGCTGGAGCTTCTCGTGGTTTGAGGCCTGCCTTGCTCCACCACCTGCTCTTGATATTCTCCCGGATGTGGGCTGCATTTTGGCTGCCTTTTGGGCTGGAGCTTCTCATGGTTTGAGCCCTGGCTTGCTCCACCCCCTGCTCTTGATATTCTCCCGGATGTGGGCTGCATTTTGGCTGCCTTTTGGGCTGGAAATTCTCGTGGTTTGAGGCCTGGCTTGCTCCACCCCCTGCTCTTGAGATTCTCCCGGATGTGGGCTGGAGTTTGGCTGCCTTTTGGGCTGGAGCTTCTCGTGGTTTGAGGCCTGGCTTGCTCCACAACCTGCTCTTGCTATTCTCCCGGATGTGGGCTGGATTTTGGCTGCCTTTTGGGCTGGAGATTCTCGTGGTTTGAGTCCTGGCTTGCTCCACCCCCTGCCCATGATATTCTCCCGGATGTGGGCTGCATTTTGGCTGCATTTTGGTCTGGAGCTTCTCGTGGTTTGAGGCCTGCCTTGCTCCACCCCCTTCTCTTGATATTCTCCCAGATGTGGGCTGCATTTTGGCTGCCCTTTGGGCTGGAGCTTCTCGTGGTTTGAGGCCTGGCTTGCTCCACCCCCCGCTCTTGATATTTTCCCGGATGTGGGCTGCATTTTGGCTGCTTTTTGGACTGGAGCTTCTCGTGGTTTGAGGCTTGCCTTGCTCCACCCCCTGCTCTTGAGATTCTCCCGGATGTGGGCTGCATTTTGGCTGCATTTTGGGCTGGAGCTTCTCGTGGTTTGAGGCCTGGCTTGCTCCACCCCCTGCTCTTGAGATTCTCCCGGATGTGGGCTGCATTTTGGCTGCCTTTTGGGCTGGAGCTTCTCGTGGTTTGAGGCCTGCCTTGCTCCACCCCCTTCTCTTGATATTCTCCCAGATGTGGGCTGCATTTTGGCTGCCCTTTGGGCTGGAGCTTCTCGTGGTTTGAGGCCTGGCTTGCTCCACCCCCTGCTCTTGATATTCTTCCGGAGGTGGGCTGTATTTTGGCTGCGTTTTGGGCTGGAGCTTCTCGTGGTTTGAGGCCTGGCTTGCTCCACCCCCTGCTCTTGATATTCTCCCAGATGTGGGCTGCATTTTGACTTCTTTTTGGGCTGGAGCTTCTCATGGTTTGAGCCCTGGCTTGCTCCACCCCCTGCTCTTGAGATTCTCCCGGATGTTGGCTGGATTTTCGCTGCCCTTTGGGCTCTAGATTCTCGTGGTTTGAGGCCTGTCTTGCTCCACACCCTGCTCTTGCTATTCTCCCGGATGTGGGCGGCATTTTGGCTGCCTTTTGGGCTGGAGATTCTCGTGGTTTGAGTCCTGGCTTGCTCCACTCCCTGCCCATGATATTCTCCCGGATGTGGGCTGCATTTTGGCTGCATTTTGGTCTGGAGCTTCTCGTGGTTTGAGGCCTGCCTTGCTCCACCCCCTGCTCTTGAGATTCTCCCGGATGTGGGCTGGATTTTGGCTGCCTTTTGGGCTGGAGCTTCTCGTGGTTTGAGGCGTGCCTTGCTCCATCCCCTGCTCTTGATATTCTCCCGGATGTGGGCTGCATTTTGGCTGCATTTTGGGCTGGAGCTTCTCGTGGTTTGAGTCCTGGCTTCCTCCACCCCCTGCTCTTGAGATTCTCCAGGAGGTGGGCTGCATTTTGGTTACCATTTTGGGCTGGAGCTTCTCGTGGTTTGAGGCCTGGCTTGCTCCACCCCCTACTCTTGAGATTCTCCCGGATGTGGGCTGCATTTTGGCTGCATTTTGGGCTGGAGCTTCTCGTGGTTTGAGGCCTGGCTTCCTCCACCCCCTGCCCATGATATTCTCCCGGATGTGGGCTGCATTTTGGCTGCATTTTTGGGCTGGAAATTCTCGTGGTTTGAGGCCTCGCTTCCTCCACCCCCTGCTCTTGAGATTCTCCCGGATGTGGGCTGCATTTTGGCTGCCTTTTGGGCTGGAGCTTCTCGTGGTTTGAGGCCTGGCTTGCTCCACCCCCTGCTCTTGAGATTCTCCCGGATGTGGGCTGCATTTTGGCTGCATTTTGGGCTGGAGCTTCTCGTGGTTTGAGGCCTGGCTTGCTCCACCCCCTGCTCTTGAGATTCTCCCGGATGTGGGCTGCATTTTGGCTGCCTTTTGGGCTGGAGCTTCTCATGGTTTGGGGCCTGGCTTGCTCCACCCCCTGCTCTTGAGATTCTCCCGGATGTGGGCTGCATTTTGGCTGCCTTTTGGGCTGGAGCTTCTCGTGGTTTGGGGCCTGGCTTGCTCCACTCCCTGCCCATGATATTCTCCCGGATGTGGGCTGCATTTTGGCTGCCTTTTGGGCTGGAGCTTCTCGTGGTTTGAGGCCTGCCTTGCTCCACCCCCTGCTCTTGAGATTCTCCCGGATGTGGCCTGCATTTTGGCTGCGTTTTGGGCTGGAGCTTCTCGTGGTTTGAGGCGTGCCTTGCTCCATCCCCTGCTCTTGATATTCTCCCGGATGTGGGCTGCATTTTGGCTGCATTTTGGGCTGGAGCTTCTCGTGGTTTGAGGCCTGGCTTCCTCCACCCCCTGCTCTTGAGATTCTCCCGGATGTGGGCTGCATTTTGGTTGCCATTTTGGGCTGGAGATTCTCGTGGTTTGAGGCCTGGCTTGCTCCACCCCCTACTCTTGAGATTCTCCCGGATGTGGGCTGCATTTTGGCTGCCTTTTGGGCTGGAGCTTCTCGTGGTTTGAGGCCTGGCTTCCTCCACCCCCTGCCCATGATATTCTCCCGGATGTGGGCTGCATTTTGGCTGCATTTTTGGGCTGGAAATTCTCGTGGTTTGAGGCCTCGCTTGCTCCACCCCCTGCTCTTGAGATTCTCCCGGATGTGGGCTGCATTTTGGCTGCCTTTTGGGCTGGAGCTTCTCGTGGTTTGAGGCCTGGCTTGCTCCACCCCCTGCTCTTGAGATTCTCCCGGATGTGGGCTGCATTTTGGCTGCCTTTTGGGCTGGAGCTTCTCGTGGTTTGAGGCCTGGCTTGCTCCACCCCCTGGTTTTGAAATTCTCCCGGATTTGGTCTGGAGTTTGGATGCCTTTTGGGCTGGAGCTTCTCGTGGTTTGAGGCCTGGCTTGCTCCACCCCCTTCTCCTGAGATTCTCCCTGATGTGGGCTGCATTTTTACCGCATTTTGGGCTGGAGCTTCTCGTGGTTTGAGGCCTGGCTTGCTCGACCCCCTGCTCTTGAGATTCTCCCGGATGTGGGCTGCATTTTGGCTGCCTTTTGGGCTGGAGCTTCTCATGGTTTGGGGCCTGGCTTGCTCCACCCCCTGCTCTTGAGATTCTCCCGGATGTGGGCTGCATTTTGGCTGCCTTTTGGGCTGGAGCTTCTCGTGGTTTGGGGCCTGGCTTGCTCCACCCCCTGCTCTTGAGATTCTCCCGGATGTGGGCTGCATTTTGGCTGACATTTGGGCTGGAAATTCTCGTGGTTTGAGGCCTGCCTTGCTCCACCCCCAGCCCATGATATTCTCCCGGATGTGGGCTGCATTATGGCTGCCTTTTTGGGCTGGAGCTTCTCGTGGTTTGAGGCCTGGCTTGCTCCACCCCCTGCTCTTGAGATTCTCCCGGATGTGGGCTGCATTTTGGCTGCCTTTTGGGCTGGAGCTTCTCGTGGTTTGAGGCCTGGCTTGCTTCATCCCCTGGTTTTGAAATTCTCCCGGATTTGGGCTGGAGTTTGGCTGCCTTTTGGGCTGGAGCTTCTCGTGGTTTGAGGCCTGCCTTCCTCCAACCCCAGCTCTTGCTATTCTCCTGGATGTGGGCTGGATGTTGGCTGACATTTGGGGTGGAAATTCTCGTGGTTTGAGGCCTGGCTTGCTCCACCCCCTGCTCTTGAGATTCTCCCGGATGTGGGCTGCATTTTGGCTGCCTTTTGGGCTTGAGGTTCTCATGCTTTGAGGCCTGGATTGCTCCACCCCCTGCTCTTGATATTCTCCCATATGTGGTCTGCATTTTGGCTGCATTTTGGGCTGGAGCTTCTCGTGGTTTGAGGCCTGGCTTGCTCCACCCCCCGCTCATGATATTTTCCCGGATGTGGGCTGCATTTTGGCTGCTTTTTGGACTGGAGCTTCTCGTGGTTTGAGGCCTGGCTTGCTCCACCCCCTGCTCTTGAGATTCTCCCGGATGTGGGCTGCATTTTGGCTACATTTTGGGCTGGAGCTTCTCGTGGTTTGAGGCCTGCCTTGCTCCACCCCCTGCTCTTGAGATTCTCCCGGATGTGGGCTGCATTTTGGCTGCCTTTTGGGCTGGAGCTTCTCGTGGTTTGGGGCCTGGCTTGCTCCACTCCCTGCCCATGATATTCTCCCGGATGTGGGCTGCATTTTGGCTGCATTTTGGTCTGGAGCTTCTCGTGGTTTGAGGCCTGCCTTGCTCCACCCCCTGCTCTTGAGATTCTCCCGGATGTGGGCTGCATTTTGGCTGCCTTTTGGGCTGGAGCTTCTCGTGGTTTGAGGCGTGCCTTGCTCCATCCCCTGCTCTTGATATTCTCCCGGATGTGGGCTGCATTTTGGCTGCATTTTGGGCTGGAGCTTCTCGTGGTTTGAGGCCTGGCTTCCTCCACCCCCTGCTCTTGAGATTCTCCCGGATGTGGGCTGCATTTTGGTTGCCATTTTGGGCTGGAGCTTCTCGTGGTTTGAGGCCTGGCTTGCTCCACCCCCTACTCTTGAGATTCTCACGGATGTGGGCTGCATTTTGGCTGCATTTTGGGCTGGAGCTTCTCGTGGTTTGAGGCCTGGCTTCCTCCACCCCCTGCCCATGATATTCTCCCGGATGTGGGCTGCATTTTGGCTGCATTTTTGGGCTGGAAATTCTCGTGGTTTGAGGCCTCGCTTCCTCCACCCCCTGCTCTTGAGATTCTCCCGGATGTGGGCTGCATTTTGGCTGCCTTTTGGGCTGGAGCTTCTCGTGGTTTGAGGCCTGGCTTGCTCCACCCCCTGGTTTTGAAATTCTCCCGGATTTGGTCTGGAGTTTGGATGCCTTTTGGGCTGGAGCTTCTCGTGGTTTGAGGCCTGGCTTGCTCCACCCCCTGCTCCTGAGATTCTCCCTGATGTGGGCTGCATTTTTACCGCATTTTGGGCTGGAGCTTCTCGTGGTTTGAGGCCTGGCTTGCTCGACCCCCTGCTCTTGAGATTCTCCCGGATGTGGGCTGCATTTTGGCTGCCTTTTGGGCTGGAGCTTCTCATGGTTTGGGGCCTGGCTTGCTCCACCCCCTGCTCTTGAGATTCTCCCGGATGTGGGCTGCATTTTGGCTGCCTTTTGGGCTGGAGCTTCTCGTGGTTTGGGGCCTGGCTTGCTCCACCCCCTGCTCTTGAGATTCTCCCGGATGTGGGCTGCATTTTGGCTGACATTTGGGCTGGAAATTCTCGTGGTTTGAGGCCTGGCTTGCTCCACCCCCAGCCCATGATATTCTCCCGGATGTGGGCTGCATTTTGGCTGCCTTTTTGGGCTGGAGCTTCTCGTGGTTTGAGGCCTGGCTTGCTCCACCCCCTGCTCTTGATATTCTCCCGGATGTGGGCTGCATTTTGGCTGCCTTTTGGGCTGGAGCTTCTCGTGGTTTGAGGCCTGCCTTGCTCCACCCCCTGCTCTTGATATTCTTCCAGAGGTGGGCTGCATTTTGGCTGCCTTTAGGGCTGGAGCTTCTCGTGGTTTGAGGCCTGGCTTGCTTCATCCCCTGGTTTTGAAATTCTCCCGGATTTGGGCTGGAGTTTGGCTGCCTTTTGGGCTGGAGCTTCTCGTGTTTTGAGGCCTGCCTTCCTCCAACCCCAGCTCTTGCTATTCTCCTGGATGTGGGCTGGATTTTGGCTGACATTTGGGGTGGAAATTCTCGTGGTTTGAGGCCTGGCTTGCTCCACCCCCTGCTCTTGAGATTCTCCCGGATGTGGGCTGGATTTTGGCTGCCTTTTGGGCTTGAGGTTCTCATGCTTTGAGGCCTGGATTGCTCCACCCCCTGCTCTTGATATTCTCCCATATGTGGGCTGCATTTTGGCTGCCTTTTGGGCTGGAGCTTCTCGTGGTTTGAGGCCTGGCTTGCTCCACCCCCCGCTCATGATATTTTCCCGGATGTGGGCTGCATTTTGGCTGCTTTTTGGACTGGAGCTTCTCGTGGTTTGAGGCCTGGCTTGCTCCACCCCCTGCTCTTGAGATTCTCCCGGATGTGGGCTGCATTTTGGCTACATTTTGGGCTGGAGCTTCTCGTGGTTTGAGGCCTGGCTTGCTCCACCCCCTACTCTTGAGATTCTCCCGGATGTGGGCTGGATTTTGTCTGCCTTTTGGGCTGGAGCTTCTCGTGGTTTGAAGCCTGGCTTGCTCCACCCCCTGCTCTTGAGATTCTCCCGGATGTGGGCTGCATTTTGGCTGCCTTTTGGGCTGGAGCTTCTCGTGGTTTGAGGCCTGGCTTGCTCCACCCCCTTCTCTTGATATTCTCCCAGATGTGGGCTGCATTTTGGCTGCCCTTTGGGCTGGAGCTTCTCGTGGTTTGAGGCCTGGCTTGCACCACCCCCTGCTCTTGATATTCTTCCGGAGGTGGGCTGTATTTTGGCTGTGTTTTGGGCTGGAGCTTCTCGTGGTTTGAGGCCTGGCTTGCTCCACCCCCTGCTCTTGATATTCTCCCGGATGTGGGCTGCATTTTGACTTCTTTTTCGGCTGGAGCTTCTCATGGTTTGAGGCCTGGCTTGCTCCACCCCCTGCTCTTGAGATTCTCCCGGATGTTGGCTGGATTTTCGCTGCCCTTTGGGCTCTAGATTATCGTGGTTTGAGGCCTGTCTTGCTCCACCCCCTGCTCTTGATATTCTCCCGGATGTGGGCCGCATTTTGGCTGCCATTTGGGCTGGAGCTTCTCGTGGTTTGAGGCCTGGCTTGCTCCAGCCCCTGCTCTTGAGATTCTCCCGGATGTGGGCTGTCTTTTGGCTCCATTTTGGGCTGGAGCTTCTCGTGGTTTGAGGCCTGGCTTGCTCCACCCGCTGCTCTTGATATTCTCCCGGATGTGGGCTGCATTTTGGCTGCCTTTTGGGCTGGAGCTTCTCGTGGTTTGAGGCCTGCCTTGCTCCACCCCCTGCTCTTGAGATTCTCCTGGATGTGGGCTGCATTTTGGCTGCCTTTTGGGCTGGAGCTTCTCGTGGTTTGAGGCCTGCCTTGCTCCACCCCCTGCTCTTGATATTCTCCCAGATGTGGGCTGCATTTTGGCTGCCCTTTGGGCTACAGCTTCTCGTGGTTTGAGGCCTGGCTTGCTCAACCCCCTGCTCTTGAGATTCTCCTGCATGTGGGCTGCATTTTGGCTGCCTTTTGGGCTGGAGCTTCTCGTGGTTTGGGGCCTGGCTTGCTCCACCCCCTGCTCTTGAGATTCTCCCACATGTGGGCTGCATTTTGGCTGACAGTTGGGCTGGAAATTCTCGTGGTTTGAGGCCTGGCTTGCTCCACCCCCAGCCCATGATATTCTCCCGGATGTGGGCTGCATTTTGGCTGCCTTTTTGGGCTGGAGCTTCTCGTGGTTTGAGGCCTGGCTTGCTCCACCCCCTGCTCTTGAGATTCTCCCGGAGGTGGGCTGCATTTTGGCTGCCTTTTGGGCTGGAGCTTCTCATGGTTTGAGGCCTGGCTTGCTCCATCCCGTGCTCTTGAGATTCTCCCGGATGTGGGCTGCATTTTGGCTGCCTTTTGGGCTGGAGCTTCTCGTGGTTTGAGGCCTGGCTTGCTCCACCCCCTGCTCTTGAGATTCTCCCAGAGGTGGGCTGCATTTTGGCTGCCTTTTGGGATGGAGCTTCTCGTGGTTTGAGGCCTGGCTTGCTCCACCCCCTGCTCTTGATATTCTCCCATATGTGGGCTGCATTTTGGCTGCATTTTGGGCTGGAGCTTCTCGTGGTTTGAGGCCTGGCTTGCTCCACCCCCCGCTCTTGATATTCTCCCGGATGTGGGCTGCATTTTGGCTGCTTTTTGGACTGGAGCTTCTCGTGGTTTGAGGCCTGGCTTGCTCCACCCCCTGCTCTTGAGATTCTCCCGGATGTGGGCTGCATTTTGGTTCCCTTTTGGGCTGGAGCTTCTCGTGGTTTGAGGCCTGGCTTGCTCCACCCCCTGCTCTTGAGATTCTCCCGGATGTGGGCTGCATTTTGGCTGCCTTTTGGGCTGGAGCTTCTCGTGGTTTGAGGCCTGGCTTGCTCCACCCCCTGCTCTTGAGATTCTCCCGGATGTGGGCTGCATTTTGGCTGCCTTTAGGGCTGGAGCTTCTCGTGGTTTGAGGCCTGGCTTGCTCCACCCCCTTCTCTTGAGATTCTCCCAGATGTGGGCTGCATTTTGGCTGCATTTTGGGCTGGAGCTTCTCGTGGTTTGAGGCCTGGCTTGCTCCACCCCCCGCTCTTGATATTTTCCCGGATGTGGGCTGCATTTTGGCTGCTTTTTGGACTGGAGCTTCTCGTGGTTTGAGGCCTGGCTTGCTCCACCCCCTGCTCTTGAGATTCTCCCGGATGTGGGCTGCATTTTGGCTGCCTTTTGGGCTGGAGCTTCTCGTGGTTTGAGGCCTGGCTTGCTCCACCCCCTGCTCTTGAGATTCTCCCGGATGTGGGCTGTATTTTGGCTGCGTTTTGGGCTGGAGCTTCTCGTGGTTTGAGGCCTGGCTTGCTGCACCCCCTGCTCTTGAGATTCTCCCGGATGTTGGCTGGATTTTCGCTGCCCTTTGGGCTCTATATTCTCGTGGTTTGAGGCCTGGCTTGCTCCACCCCCTTCTCTTGATATTCTCCCAGATGTGGGCTGCATTTTGGCTGCATTTTGGGCTGGAGCTTCTCGTGGTTTGAGGCCTGGCTTGCTCCACCCCCCGCTCTTGATATTCTCCCGGATGTGGGCTGCATTTTGGCTGCTTTTTGGACTGGAGCTTCTCGTGGTTTGAGGCCTGGCTTGCTCCACCCCCTGCTCTTGAGATTCTCCCGGATGTGGGCTGCATTTTGGTTCCCTTTTGGGCTGGAGCTTCTCGTGGTTTGAGGCCTGGCTTGCTCCACCCCCTGCTCTTGAGATTCTCCCGGAGGTGGGCTGCATTTTGGCTGCCTTTTGGGCTGGAGCTTCTCGTGGTTTGAGGCCTGGCTTGCTCCACCCCCTGCTCTTGAGATTCTCCCGGATGTGGGCTGCATTTTGGCTGCCTTTAGGGCTGGAGCTTCTCGTGGTTTGAGGCCTGGCTTGCTCCACCCCCTTCTCTTGATATTCTCCCAGATGTGGGCTGCATTTTGGCTGCATTTTGGGCTGGAGCTTCTCGTGGTTTGAGGCCTGGCTTGCTCCACCCCCCGCTCTTGATATTTTCCCGGATGTGGGCTGCATTTTGGCTGCTTTTTGGACTGGAGCTTCTCGTGGTTTGAGGCCTGGCTTGCTCCACCCCCTGCTCTTGAGATTCTCCCGGATGTGGGCTGCATTTTGGCTGCCTTTTGGGCTGGAGCTTCTCGTGGTTTGAGGCCTGGCTTGCTCCACCCCCTGCTCTTGAGATTCTCCCGGATGTGGGCTGCATTTTGGCTGCCTTTTGGGCTGGAGCTTCTCGTGGTTTGAGGCCTGGCTTGCTCCAGCCCCTGCTCTTGAGTTTCTCCCGGATGTGGGCTGTCTTTTGGCTCCCTTTTGGGCTGGAGCTTCTCGTGGTTTGGGGCCTGGCTTGCTCCACACCCTGCTCTTGATATTCTCCCGGATGTGGGCTGCATTTTGGCTGCCTTTTGGGCTGGAGCTTCTCGTGGTTTGAGGCCTGGCTTGCTCCAGCCCCTGCTCTTGAGTTTCTCCCGGATGTGGGCTGCATTTTGGCTGCCTTTTGGGCTGGAGCTTCTCGTGGTTTGAGGCCTGGCTTGCTCCAGCCCCTGCTCTTGAGTTTCTCCCGGATGTGGGCTGTCTTTTGGCTCCCTTTTTGGGCTGGAGCTTCTCGTGGTTTGGGGCCTGGCTTGCTCCACACCCTGCTCTTGATATTCTCCCGGATGTGGGCTGCATTTTGGCTGCCTTTTGGGCTGGAGCTTCTCGTGGTTTGAGGCCTGCCTTGCTCCACCCCCTGCTCTTGAGATTCTCCCGGATGTGGGCTGCATTTTGGCTGCCTTTTGGGCTGGAGCTTCTCGTGGTTTGAGGCCTGGCTTGCTCCACCCCCTGCTCTTGAGATTCTCCCGGATGTGGGCTGCATTTTGGCTGCCTTTTGGGCTGGAGCTTCTCGTGGTTTGAGGCCTGGCTTGCTCCACCCCCTGCTCTTGAGATTCTCCCGGATGTGGGCTGTATTTTGGCTGCGTTTTGGGCTGGAGCTTCTCGTGGTTTGAGGCCTGGCTTGCTGCACCCCCTGCTCTTGAGATTCTCCCGGATGTTGGCTGGATTTTCGCTGCCCTTTGGGCTCTAGATTCTCGTGGTTTGAGGCCTGGCTTGCTCCACCCCCTTCTCTTGATATTCTCCCAGATGTGGGCTGCATTTTGGCTGCATTTTGGGCTGGAGCTTCTCGTGGTTTGAGGCCTGGCTTGCTCCACCCCCCGCTCTTGATATTTTCCCGGATGTGGGCTGCATTTTGGCTGCTTTTTGGACTGGAGCTTCTCGTGGTTTGAGGCCTGGCTTGCTCCACCCCCTGCTCTTGAGATTCTCCCGGATGTGGGCTGCATTTTGGCTGCCTTTTGGGCTGTAGCTTCTCGTGGTTTGAGGCCTGGCTTGCTCCACCCCCTGCTCTTGAGATTCTCCCAGAGGTGGGCTGCATTTTGGCTGCCTTTTGGGATGGAGCTTCTCGTGGTTTGAGGCCTGGCTTGCTCCACCCCCTGCTCTTGATATTCTCCCATATGTGGGCTGCATTTTGGCTGCATTTTGGGCTGGAGCTTCTCGTGGTTTGAGGCCTGGCTTGCTCCACCCCCCGCTCTTGATATTCTCCCGGATGTGGGCTGCATTTTGGCTGCTTTTTGGACTGGAGCTTCTCGTGGTTTGAGGCCTGGCTTGCTCCACCCCCTGCTCTTGAGATTCTCCCGGATGTGGGCTGCATTTTGGTTCCCTTTTGGGCTGGAGCTTCTCGTGGTTTGAGGCCTGGCTTGCTCCACCCCCTGCTCTTGAGATTCTCCCGGATGTGGGCTGCATATTGGCTGCCTTTTGGGCTGGAGCTTCTCGTGGTTTGAGGCCTGGCTTGCTCCACCCTCTGCTCTTGAGATTCTCCCGGATGTGGGCTGCATTTTGGCTGCCTTTAGGGCTGGAACTTCTCGTGGTTTGAGGCCTGGCTTGCTCCACCCCCTTCTCTTGATATTCTCCCAGATGTGGGCTGCATTTTGGCTGCATTTTGGGCTGGAGCTTCTCGTGGTTTGAGGCCTGGCTTGCTCCAGCCCCTGCTCTTGAGTTTCTCCCGGATGTGGGCTGTCTTTTGGCTCCCTTTTGGGCTGGAGCTTCTCGTGGTTTGGGGCCTGGCTTGCTCCACACCCTGCTCTTGATATTCTCCCGGATGTGGGCTGCATTTTGGCTGCATTTTGGGCTGGAGCTTCTCGTGGTTTGAGGCCTGCCTTGCTCCACCCCCTGCTCTTGAGATTCTCCCGGATGTGGGCTGCATTTTGGCTGATTCTTGGGCTGGAGCTTCTCGTGGTTTGAGGCCTGGCTTGCTCCACCCCCTGCTCTTGAGATTCTCCTGGATGTGGGCTGCATTTTGGCTGCCTTTTGGGCTGGAGCTTCTCGTGGTTTGAGGCCTGCCTTGCTCCACCCCCTGCTCTTGAGATTCTCCCGGATGTGGGCTGCATTTTGGCTGATTCTTGGGCTGGAGCTTCTCGTGGTTTGAGGCCTGGCTTGCTCCACCCCCTGCTCTTGAGATTCTCCTGGATGTGGGCTGCATTTTGGCTGCCTTTTGGGCTGGAGCTTCCCGTGGTTTGAGGCCTGGCTTGCTCCACCCCCTGCTCTTGAGATTCTCCCGGAGGTGGGCTGCATTTTGGCTGCATTTTGGGCTGGAGCTTCTCGTGGTTTGAGGCCTGGCTTGCTCCACCCCCTGCCCTTGAGATTCTCCCGGAGGTGGGCTGCATTTTGGCTGCATTTTGGGCTGGAGCTTCTCGTGGTTTGAGGCCTGGCTTGCTCCACCCCCTGCTCTTGAGATTCTCCCGGAGGTGGGCTGCATTTTGGCTGCCTTTTGGGATGGAAATTCTCGTGGTTTGAGGCCTGCCTTGCTCCACCCCCTGCTCTTGAGATTCTCCTGGATGTGGGCTGCATTTTGGCTGCCTTTTGGGCTGGAGCTTCTCGTGGTTTGAGGCCTGCCTTGCTCCACCCCCTGCTCTTGATATTCTCCCAGATGTGGGCTGCATTTTGGCTGCCCTTTGGGCTACAGCTTCTCATGGTTTGAGGCCTGGCTTGCTCAACCCCCTGCTCTTGAGATTCTCCCGGATGTGGGCTGCATTTTGGCTGCCTTTTGGGCTGGAGCTTCTCGTGGTTTGGGGCCTGGCTTGCTCCACCCCCTGCTCTTGAGATTCTCCCGGATGTGGGCTGGATGTTGGCTGCATTTTGGGCTGGAGCTTCTCGTGGTTTGAGGCCTGGCTTGCTCCACCCCCTGCTCTTGAGATTCTCCCGGAGTTGGGCTGGATTTTGGCTGCCTTTTGTGCTGGAGCTTCTCGTGGTTTGAGGCCTGGCTTGCTCCACCCCCTGCTCTTGAGATTCTCCCGGATGTGGGCTGCATTTTGGCTGATTCTTGGGCTGGAGCTTCTCGTGGTTTGAGGCCTGGCTTGCTCCACCCCCTGCTCTTGAGATTCTCCTGGATGTGGGCTGCATTTTGGCTGCCTTTTGGGCTGGAGCTTCCCGTGGTTTGAGGCCTGGCTTGCTCCACCCCCTGCTCTTGAGATTCTCCTGGACGTGGGCTGCATTTTGAATGCATTTTGGGCTGGAGCTTCTCGTGGTTTGAGGCCTGGCTTGCTCAACCCCCTGCTCTTGAGATTCTCCCTGATGTGGGCTGCATTTTGGCTGCATTTTGGGCTGGAGCTTCTCGTGGTTTGAGGCCTGGCTTGCTCCACCCCCTGCTCTTGAGATTCTCCCGGAGGTGGGCTGCATTTTGGCTGCCTTTTGGGATGGAAATTCTCGTGGTTGGAGGCCTGCCTTGCTCCACCCCCTGCTCTTGAGATTCTCCTGGATGTGGGCTGCATTTTGGCTGCATTTTGGGCTGGAGATTCTCGTGGTTTGAGGCCTGCCTTGCTCCACCCCCTGCTCTTGAGATTCTCCCAGATGTGGGCTGCATTTTGGCTGCCCTTTGGGCTACAGTTTCTCGTGGTTTGAGGCCTGGCTTGCTCAACCCCCTGCTCTTGAGATTCTCCCGGATGTGGGCTGGATTTTGGCTGTCTTTTGGGCTGGAGCTTCTCGTGGTTTGGGGCCTGGCTTGCTCCACCCCCTGCTCTTGAGATTCTCCCACATGTGGGCTGTATTTTGGCTGCCTTTTGGGCTGGAGCTTCTCCAGGTTTGAGGCCCGGCTTGCTCCACCCCCTGCTCTTGAGATTCTCCCGGATGTGGGCTGCATTTTGGCTGCCTTTTGGGCTGGAGCTTCTTGTGGTTTGAGGCCTGGCTTGCTCCACCCCCTGCTCTTGAGATTCTCCCGGAGTTGGGCTGGATTTTGGCTGCCTTTTGTGCTGGAGCTTCTCGTGGTTTGAGGCCTGGCTTGCTCCACCCCCTGCTCTTGAGATTCTCCCGGATGTGGGCTGCATTTTGGCTGATTCTTGGGCTGGAGCTTCTCGTGGTTTGAGGCCTGGCTTGCTCCACCCCCTGCTCTTGAGATTCTCCTGGATGTGGGCTGCATTTTGGCTGCCTTTTGGGCTGGAGCTTCCCGTGGTTTGAGGCCTGGCTTGCTCCACCCCCTGCTCTTGAGATTCTCCTGGACGTGGGCTGCATTTTGGCTGCCTTTTGGGCTGGAGCTTCTCGTGGTTTGAGGCCTGGCTTGCTCAACCCCCTGCTCTTGAGATTCTCCCGGATGTGGGCTGCATTTTGGCTGCATTTTGGGCTGGAGCTTCTCGTGGTTTGAGGCCTGGCTTGCTCCACCCCCTGCCCTTGAGATTCTCCCGGAGGTGGGCTGCATTTTGGCTGCATTTTGGGCTGGAGCTTCTCGTGGTTTGAGGCCTGGCTTGCTCCACCCCCTGCTCTTGAGATTCTCCCGGAGGTGGGATGGATTTTGGCTGCCTTTTGGGCTGGAGCTTCTCGTGGTTTGAGGCCTGGCTTGCTCCAGCCCCTGCTCTTGAGATTCTCCCGGATGTGGGCTGCATTTTGGCTGATTCTTGGGCTGGAGCTTCCCGTGGTTTGAGGCCTGGCTTGCTCCACCCCCTGCTCTTGAGATTTTCCCGGAGGTGGGCTGCATTTTGGCTGCATTTTGGGCTGGAGCTTCTCGTGGTTTGAGGCCTGGCTCGCTCCAACCCCTGCTCTTGATATTCTCCCGGATGTGGGCTGCATTTTGGCTGCCATTTGGGCTGGAGCTTCTCGTGGTTTGAGGCCTGGCTTGCTCCAGCCCCTGCTCTTGAGATTCTCCCGGATGTGGGCTGTCTTTTGGCTCCCTTTTGGGCTGGAGCTTCTCGTGGTTTGAGGCCTGGCTTGCTCCACCCCCTGCTCTTGAGATTCTCCTGGATGTGGGCTGCATTTTGGCTGAATTTTGGGCTGGAGCTTCTCGTGGTTTGAGGCCTGGCTTGCTCCACCCCCTGCCCTTGAGATTCTCCCGGAGGTGGGCTGCATTTTGGCTGCATTTTGGGCTGGAGCTTCTCGTGGTTTGAGGCCTGGCTTGCTCCACCCCCTGCTCTTGAGATTCTCCCGGAGGTGGGCTGGATTTTGGCTGCCTTTTGGGCTGGAGCTTCTCGTGGTTTGAGGCCTGGCTTGCTCCACCCCCTGCTCTTGAGATTCTCCCGGAGGTGGGCTGCATTTTGGCTGCCTTTTGGGCTGGAGCTTCTCGTGGTTTGAGGCCTGGCTTGCTCCACCCCCTGCTCTTGAGATTCTCCCGGATGTGGGCTGCATTTTGGCTGCCTTTGGGGCTGGAGCTTCTCATGGTTTGAGGCCTGGCTTGCTCCACCCCCTGCTCTTGATATTCTCCTGGATGTGGGCTGCATTTTGGCTGCATTTTGTGCTGGAGCTTCTCGTGGTTTGAGGCCTGGCTTGCTCCACCCCCTGCCCTTGAGATTCTCCCGGAGGTGGGCTGCATTTTGGCTGCATTTTGGGCTGGAGCTTCTCGTGGTTTGAGGCCTGGCTTGCTCCACCCCCTGCTCTTGAGATTCTCCCGGAGGTGGGCTGCATTTTGGCTGCCTTTTGGGATGGAAATTCTCGTGGTTTGAGGCCTGCCTTGCTCCACCCCCTGCTCTTGAGATTCTCCTGGATGTGGGCTGCATTTTGGCTGCATTTTGGGCTGGAGCTTCTCGTGGTTTGAGGCCTGCCTTGCTCCACCCCCTGCTCTTGATATTCTCCCAGATGTGGGCTGCATTTTGGCTGCCCTTTGGGCTACAGCTTCTCGTGGTTTGAGGCCTGGCTTGCTCAACCCCCTGCTCTTGAGATTCTCCCGGATGTGGGCTGCATTTTGGCTGCCTTTTGGGCTGGAGCTTCTCGTGGTTTGGGGCCTGGCTTGCTCCACCCCCTGCTCTTGAGATTCTCCCGGATGTGGGCTGCATTTTGGCTGCATTTTGGGCTGGAGCTTCTCGTGGTTTGAGGCCTGGCTTGCTCCACCCCCTGCTCTTGAGATTCTCCCGGAGTTGGGCTGGATTTTGGCTGCCTTTTGTGCTGGAGCTTCTCGTGGTTTGAGGCCTGGCTTGCTCCACCCCCTGCTCTTGAGATTCTCCCGGATGTGGGCTGCATTTTGGCTGATTCTTGGGCTGGAGCTTCTCGTGGTTTGAGGCCTGGCTTGCTCCACCCCCTGCTCTTGAGATTCTCCTGGATGTGGGCTGCATTTTGGCTGCCTTTTGGGCTGGAGCTTCCCGTGGTTTGAGGCCTGGCTTGCTCCACCCCCTGCTCTTGAGATTCTCCTGGACGTGGGCTGCATTTTGGCTGCATTTTGGGCTGGAGCTTCTCGTGGTTTGAGGCCTGGCTTGCTCAACCCCCTGCTCTTGAGATTCTCCCTGATGTGGGCTGCATTTTGGCTGCATTTTGGGCTGGAGCTTCTCGTGGTTTGAGGCCTGGCTTGCTCCACCCCCTGCTCTTGAGATTCTCCCGGAGGTGGGCTGCATTTTGGCTGCCTTTTGGGATGGAAATTCTCGTGGTTGGAGGCCTGCCTTGCTCCACCCCCTGCTCTTGAGATTCTCCTGGATGTGGGCTGCATTTTGGCTGCATTTTGGGCTGGAGATTCTCGTGGTTTGAGGCCTGCCTTGCTCCACCCCCTGCTCTTGAGATTCTCCCAGATGTGGGCTGCATTTTGGCTGCCCTTTGGGCTACAGTTTCTCGTGGTTTGAGGCCTGGCTTGCTCAACCCCCTGCTCTTGAGATTCTCCCGGATGTGGGCTGCATTTTGGCTGTCTTTTGGGCTGGAGCTTCTCGTGGTTTGGGGCCTGGCTTGCTCCACCCCCTGCTCTTGAGATTCTCCCACATGTGGGCTGTATTTTGGCTGCCTTTTGGGCTGGAGCTTCTCCAGGTTTGAGGCCCGGCTTGCTCCACCCCCTGCTCTTGAGATTCTCCCGGATGTGGGCTGCATTTTGGCTGCATTTTGGGCTGGAGCTTCTCGTGGTTTGAGGCCTGGCTTGCTCCACCCCCTGCTCTTGAGATTCTCCCGGATGTGGGCTGCATTTTGGCTGATTCTTGGGCTGGAGCTTCTCGTGGTTTGAGGCCTGGCTTGCTCCACCCCCTGCTCTTGAGATTCTCCTGGATGTGGGCTGCATTTTGGCTGCCTTTTGGGCTGGAGCTTCCCGTGGTTTGAGGCCTGGCTTGCTCCACCCCCTGCTCTTGAGATTCTCCTGGACGTGGGCTGCATTTTGGCTGCATTTTGGGCTGGAGCTTCTCGTGGTTTGAGGCCTGGCTTGCTCAACCCCCTGCTCTTGAGATTCTCCCGGATGTGGGCTGCATTTTGGCTGCATTTTGGGCTGGAGCTTCTCGTGGTTTGAGGCCTGGCTTTCTCCAAACTCTACCTCGGAGATTCTCCTGGAGGTGGGCTGCATTTTGGCTGCCTTTTGGGCTGGAGCTTCTCGTGGTTTGAGGCCTGGCTTGCTCCACCCCCTGCTCTTGAGATTCTCCCGGATGTGGGCTGCATTTTGGCTACATTTTGGGCTGGAGCTTCTCGTGGTTTGAGGCCTGGCTTGCTCCACCCCCTGCTCTTGAGATTCTCCCGGATGTGGGCTGCATTTTGGCTGCATTTTGGGCTGGAGCTTCTCGTGGTTTGAGGCCTGGCTTGCTCCACCCACTGCTCTTGATATTCTCCCGGATGTGGGCTGCATATTTGCTGCCTTTTGGGCTGGAGCTTCTTGTGGTTTGAGGCCTGGCTTGCTCCACCCACTGCTCTTGATATTCTCCCGGATGTGGGCTGGATTTTGGCTGCCTTTTGGGCTGAAGCTTCTCGTGGTTTGAGGCCTGGCTTTCTCCAAACTCTGCCTCGGAGATTCTCCCGGAGGTGGGCTGCATTTTGGCTGCCTTTTGGGCTGGAGCTTCTCGTGGTTTGAGGCCTGGCTTGCTCCACCCCCTGCTCTTGAGATTCTCCCGGATGTGGGCTGCATTTTGGCTATATTTTGGGCTGGAGCTTCTCGTGGTTTGAGGCTTGGCTTGCTCCACCCACTGCTCTTGATATTCTCCCGGATGTGGGCTGCATTTTGGCTACATTTTGGGCTGGAGCTTCTCGTGGTTTGAGGCCTGGCTTGCTCCACCCCCTGCTCTTGAAATTGTCCCGGATGTGGGCTGCATTTTGGCTGCGTTTTGGGCTGGAGCTTCTCGTGGTTTGAGGCCTGGCTTGCTCCACCCCCTGCTCTTGAGATTCTCCTGGATGTGGGCTGGATTTTGGCTGCCTTTTGGGCTGGAGCTTCTCGAGGCTTGAGGCCTGGCTTGCTCCACCCCCTGCTCTTGAGATTCTCCCAGATGTAGGGCTGGATTTTGGCTGCCTTTTGGGCTGGAGCTTCTCGTGGTTTGAGGCCTGGCTTGCTCCACCCCCTGCTCTTGAGATTCTCCCGGATGTGGGCTGCATTTTGGCTGCCTTTTGGGCTGGAGCTTCTCGTGGTTTGAGGCCTGGCTTGCTCCACCCCCTGCTCTTGAGATTCTCCCGGACGTCTGCTGCATTTTGGCTGCCTTTTGGGCTGGAGCTTCTTGTGGTTTGAGGCCTGGCGTGCTGCACCCCCTGCTCTTGATATTCTCCCGGATGTGGGCTGCATTTTGGCTACTTTTTATGCTGGAGCTTCTCGTGGTTTGAGGCCTGGCTTGCTCCACCCCCTGCTCTTCATATTCTTTTAAATGTGGGCTGGATTTTGGCTGCCTTTTGGGCTGGAGCTTCTCGTGGTTTGAGGCCTGGCTTCCTCCACCCCCTGCTCTTGAGATTCTCCCGAATGTGGCCTGCATTTTGGCTGCCTTTTGGGCTTGAGCTTCTCGTGGTTTGAGGCCTGGATTGCTCCACCCACCGCTCTTGAGATTCTCCCGGATGTGGGCTGCATTTTGGCTGCCTTTTGGGCTGGAGCTTCTCGTGGTTTGAGGCCTGGCTTGCTCCACCTCCTACTCTTGAGATTCTCCCGGATGTGGGCTGGATTTTGGCTGCATTTTGGGCTGGAGTTTCTCGAGGTTTGAGGCCTGGCTTGCTCCACCCCCTGCTCTTGAGATTCTCCCGGATGTGGGCTAGATTTTGGCTGCCTTTTGGGCTGGAGCTTCTCGTGGTTTGAGGCCTGGCGTGCTCCACCCCCTGCTCTTCATATTCTTTTAAATGTGGGCTGCATTTTGGCTGCCTTTTGGGCTGGAGCTTCTCGTGGTTTGAGGCCTGGCTTCCTCCACCCCCTGCTCTTGAGATTCTCCCGGAGGTGGCCTGCATTTTGGCTGCATTTTGGGCTGGAGCTTCTCGTGGTTTGAGGCCTGGCTTGCTCCACCCCCTGCTCTTGAGATTCTCCCGGATGTGGGCTGGATTTTGGCTGCCTTTTGGGCTGGAGCTTCTCGTGGTTTGAGGCCTGGCTTGCTCCACCTCCTACTCTTGATATTCTCCCGGATGTGGGCTGGATTTTGGCTGCCTTTTGGGCTGGAGCTTCTCGTATTTTGAGGCCTGGCTTGCTCCAACCCCTGCTCTTGATATTCTCCCGGATGTGGGCAGCATTTTGGCTGATACTTGGGCTGGAGATTCTCGTGGTTTGGGGCCTGGCTTGATCCACCCCCTGCTCTTTAAATTGTCCCGTATGTGGGCTGGATTTTGGCTGCCTTTTGGGCTGGAGCTTCTCGTGGTTTGAGGCCTGGCTTGCTCCACCTCCTACTCTTGATATTCTCCCGGATGTGGGCTGCATTTTGGCTGCCTTTTGGTCTGGAGGTTCTCGTGGTTTGAGGCCTGGCTTGCTCCACCCACCGCTCTTGAGATTCTCCCGGATGTGGGCTGCATTTTGGCTGCCTTTTGGGCTGGAGCTTCTCGTGGTTTGAGGCCTGGCTTGCTCCACCTCCTACTCTTGAGATTCTCCCAGATGTGGGCTGGATTTTGGCTGCATTTTGGGCTGGAGCTTCTCGAGGTTTGAGGCCTGGCTTGCTCCACCCCCTGCTCTTGAGATTCTCCGGGATGTGGGCTAGATTTTGGCTGCCTTTTGGGCTGGAGCTTCTCGTGGTTTGAGGCCTGGCGTGCTCCACCCCCTGCTCTTCATATTCTTTTAAATGTGGGCTGCATTTTGGCTGCCTTTTGGGCTGGAGCTTCTCGTGGTTTGAGGCCTGGCTTGCTCCACCCCCTGCTCTTGAGATTCTCCCGGAGGTGGGCTGCATTTTGGCTGCATTTTGGGCTGGAGCTTCTCGTGGTTTGAGGCCTGGCTTGCTCCACCCCCTGCTCTTGAGATTCTCCCGGAGGTGGGCTGGATTTTGGCTGCCTTTTGGGCTGGAGCTTCTCGTGGTTTGAGGCCTGGCTTGCTCCACCTCCTACTCTTGATATTCTCCCGGATGTGGGCTGGATTTTGGCTGCCTTTTGGGCTGGAGCTTCTCGTATTTTGAGGCCTGGCTTGCTCCACCCCCTGCTCTTGATATTCTCCCGGATGTGGGCAGCATTTTGGCTGATACTTGGGCTGGAGATTCTCGTGGTATGGGGCCTGGCTTGATCCACCCCCTGCTCTTTAAATTGTCCCGCATGTGGGCTGCATTTTGGCTGCATTTTGGGCTGGAGCTTCTCGTGGTTTGAGGCCTGGCTTGCTCCACCTCCTGCTCTTGAGAATCTCCCGGATGTGGGCTGGATTTTGGCTGAATTTTGGGCTGGAGCTTCTCGTGGTTTGAGGCCTGGCT
Organism: Rhynochetos jubatus; assembly: GCA_027574665.1. Classification (NCBI taxonomy): domain Eukaryota; kingdom Metazoa; phylum Chordata; class Aves; order Eurypygiformes; family Rhynochetidae; genus Rhynochetos; species Rhynochetos jubatus. Next base: position 720,422 of record JAQBHY010000097.1, on the reverse strand, counting down.
TGCTCCACCCCCTGCTCTTGAGATTCTCCCGGATGTGGGCTGGATTTTGGCTGTCTTTTGGGCTGGAGCTTCTCGTGGTTTGAGGCCTGGCTTGCTCCACCCCCTGCTCTTGAGATTCTCCTGGATGTGGGCTGCATTTTGGCTGCCTTTTGGGCTGGAGCTTCTCGTGGTTTGAGGCCTGGCTTGCTCCACCCCCTGCTCTTGAAATTCTCCTGGATTTGGGCTGGATTTTGGCTGCCTTTTGGGCTGGAGCTTCTCGTGGTTTGAGGCCTGGCTTGCTCCACTCCCTGCTCTTGAGATTCTCCCGGATGTGGGCTAGATTTTGGCTGCATTTTGGGCTGGAGCTTCTCGTGGTTTGAGGCCTGGCGTGCTCCACCCCCTGCTCTTGAGATTCTCCAGGAGGTGGGCTGCATTTTGGCTGCCTTTTGGGCTGGAGCTTCTCGTGGTTTGAGGCCTGGCTTGCTCGAACCCCTGCTCTTGAGATTCTCCCGGATGTGGGCTGGATTTTGGCTGCATTTTGGGCTGGAGCTTCTCGAGGTTTGAGGCCTGGCTTGCTCCACCCCCTGCTCTTGAGAATCTCCCGGATGTGGGCTGGATTTTGGCTGCATTTTGGGCTGGAGCTTCTCGAGGTTTGAGGCCTGGCTTGCTCCACCCCCTGCTCTTGAGAATCTCCCGGATGTAGGCTGGATTTTGGCTGCATTTTGGGCTGGAGCTTCTCGTGGTTTGAGGCCTGGCTTGCTCCACACCCTGCTCTTCATATGCTCCTGGAGGTGGGCTGCATTTTGGCTGATACTTGGGCTGGAGCTTCTCGTGGTTTGAGGCCTGGCTTCCTCCACCCCCTGCTCTTGAGATTCTCCCGGATGTGGGCTGGCTTTTGGCTACATTTTGGGCTGGAGCTTCTCGTGGTTTGAGGCCTGGCTTGCTCCACCCCCTGCTCTTGAGATTCTCCCGGATGTGGGCTGCATTTTGGCTGCCTTTTGGGCTGGAGCTTCTCGTGGTTTGAGGCCTGGCTTGCTCCACCCCCTGCTCTTGAGATTCTCCCGGATGTGGGCTGGATTTTGGCTGCCTTTTGGGCTGGAGCTTCTCATGGTTTGAGGCCTGGCTTGCTCCACCCCCTGCTCTTGAAATTGTCCCGGATGTGGGCTGGATTTTGGCTGCATTTTGGGTTGGAGCTTCTCGTGGTTTGAGGCCTGCCTTGCTCCACCCTCTGCTCTTGAGAATCTCCCGGATGTGGGCTGGATTTTGGCTGCATTTTGGGCTGGAGATTCTCGTGGTTTGAGGCCTGGCTTGCTCCACACCCTGCTCTTGAAATTGTCCCGGATGTGGGCTGCATTTTGGTGGCTTTTTGGGCTGGAGCTTCTCGTGGTTTGAGGCCTGGCTTGCTCCACCCCCTGCTCTTGAGATTCTCCCGGATGTGGGCTGCATTTTGGCTGCCTTTTGGGCTGGAGCTTCTCGAGGTTTGAGGCCTGGCTTGCTCCACCCCCTGCTCTTGAGAATCTCCCGGATGTGGGCTGGATTTTGGCTGCATTTTGGGCTGGAGCTTCTCGAGGTTTGAGGCCTGGCTTGCTCCACCTCCTACTCTTGATATTCTCCCGGATGTGGGCTGGATTTTGGCTGCATTTTGGGCTGGAGCTTCTCGTGGTTTGAGGCCTGGCTTGCTCCACACCCTGCTCTTGAGATTCTTCCGCAGGTGGGCTGCATTTTGGCTGCCTTTTGGGCTGGAGCTTCTCGTGGTTTGAAGCCTGGCTTGCTCCACCCCCTGCTCTTGAGATTCTCCCGGATGTGGGCTGCATCTTGGCTCCCTTTTGGGCTGGAGCTTCTCGTGGTTTGAGGCCTGGCTTGCTCCACCCCCTGCTCTTGATATTCTCCCGGATTTGGGCTGCATTTTGGCTGCATTTTGGGCTGGAGCTTCTTGTGGTTTGAGGCCTGGCTTGCTGCACCCCCTGCTCTTGAGATTCTCCCGGATGTGGGCTGGATTTTGGCTGCCTTTAGGGCTGGAGCTTCTCGTGGTTTGAGGCCTGGCTTGCTCCACCCCCTGCTCTTGAGATTCTCCCGGATGTCGGCTGCATTTTGACTGATACTTGGGCTGGAGCTTCTCGTGGTTTGAGGCCTGGCTTGCTCCACCCCCTGCTCTTGAGATTCTCCTGGATGTGGGCTGCATTTTGGCTGCCTTTTGGGCTGGAGCTTCTCATGGTTTATGGCCTGGCTTACTCCACCCCCTACTCTTGATATTCTCCCGGATGTGGGCTGGATTTTGGCTGCCTTTTGGGCTGGAGCTTCTCGTGGTTTGAGGCCTGGCTTGCTGCACCCCCTGCTTTTGAGATTCACCCGGATGTGGGCTGGATTTTGGCTGCCTTTAGGGCTGGAGCTTCTCGTGGTTTGAGGCCTGGCTTGCTCCACCCCCTGCTCTTGAGATTCTCCCGGATGTCGGCTGCATTTTGACTGATACTTGGGCTGGAGATTCTCGTGGTTTGAGGCCTGGCTTGCTCCACCCCCTGCTCTTGAAATTGTCCCGGATGTGGGCTGCATTTTGGTGGCTTTTTGGGCTGGAGCTACTCGTGGTTTGAGGCCTGGCTTGCTCCACCCCCTGCTCTTGAGATTCTCCCAGATGTGGGCTGCATTTTGGCTGCCTTTTGGGGTGGAGCTTCTCGAGGTTTGAGGCCTGGCTTGCTGCACCCCCTGCTCTTGAGATTCTCCCGGATGTGGGCTGCATTCTGGGTGATTCTTGGGCTGGAGCTTCTTGTGGTTTGAGGCCTGGCTTGCTCCACCCCCTGCTCTTGAGATTCTCCCGGAGGTGGGCTGGATTTTGGCTGCCTTTTGTGCTGGAGCTTCTCGTGGTTTGAGGCCTGGCTTGCTCCACCCCCTGCTCTTGAGATTCTCCCGGATGTGGGCTGCATTTTGGCTCATACTTGGGCTGGAGATTCTCGTGGTTTGGGGCCTGGCTTGCTCCACCCCCTGCTCATGAGATTCTCCCGGATGTGGGCTGCATTTTGGCTGCCTTTTGGGCTGGAGCTTCTCGAGGTTTGAGGCCTGGCTTGTTCCACCCCCTGCTCTTGAGATTCTCCCGGATGTGGGCTGCATTTTGGCTGCCTTTTGGGCTGGAGCTTCTCATGGTTTGAGGCCTGCCTTGCTCGACCCCCGGCTCTTGAGATTCTCCCGGATGTGGGCTGGATTTTCGCTGCATTTTGGGCTGGAGCTTCTCGTGGTTTGAGGCCTGGCTTGCTCCACCCCCTGCTCTTGAGATTCTCCCGGATGTGGGCTGCATTTGGCTGCCTTTTGGCCTGGAGCTTCTCGTGGTTTGAGGCCTGGCTTGCTCCACCCCCTGCTCTTGAGAATCTCCCAGATGTGGGCTGGATTTTGGCTGCATTTTGGGCTGGAGCTTCTCGAGGTTGAAGGCCTGGCTTGCTCCACCCCCTGCTCTTGAGAATCTCCCGGATGTGGGCTGGATTTTGTCTGCATTTTGGGCTGGAGCTTCTCGTGGTTTGAGGCCTGGCTTGCACCACCCCCTGCTCTTGATATTCTCCCGGATGTGGGCTGCATTTTGGCTGATACTTGGGCTGGAGATTCTCGTGGTTTGAGGCCTGGCTTGCTCCACCCCCTGCTCTTGAAATTGTCCCGGATGTGGGCTGCATTTTGGCTGCCTTTTGGGCTGGAGCTTCTCATGGTTTGAGGCCTGGCTTGCTCCACCCCCTGCTCTTGAGATTCTCCCGGAGGTGGGCTGGATTTTGGCTGCCTTTTGGGCTGGAGCTTCTCGTGGTTTGAGGCCTGGCTTGCTCCACCCCCTGCTCTTGAGAATCTCCCAGATGTGGGCTGGATTTTGGCTGCATTTTGGGCTGGAGCTTCTCGAGGTTTGAGGCCTGGCTTTCTCCACCCCCTGCTCTTGAGAATCTACCGGATGTGGGCTGGATTTTGTCTGCATTTTGGGCTGGAGCTTCTCGTGGTTTGAGGCCTGGCTTGCACCACCCCCTGCTCTTGATATTCTCCCGGATGTGGGCTGCATTTTGGCTGATACTTGGGCTGGAGCTTCTCGTGGTTTGAGGCCTGGCTTGCTCCACCCCCTACTCTTGAGATTCTCCCGAATGTGGGCTGGATTTTGGCTACATTTTGAGCTGGAGATTCTCGTGGTTTGAGGCCTGGCTTGCTCCACCCCCTACTCTTGAGATTCTCCCGAATGTGGGCTGGATTTTGGCTACATTTTGGGCTGGAGCTTCTCGTGGTTTGAGGCCTGGCGTGCTCCACCCCCTCCTCTTCATATTCTTTTGGATGTGGGCTGCATTTTGGCTGCCTTTTGGGCTGGAGCTTCTCGTGGTTTGAGGCCTGGCTTGCTCCACCCCCTGCTCTTGAGATTCTCCCGGATGTGGGCTGCATTTTGGCTGCCTTTTGGGCTGGAGCTTCTCGAGGTTTGAGGCCTGGCTTGCTCCACCCCCTGCTCTTGATATTCTCCCGGATGTGGGCTGGATTTTGGCTGCATTTTGGACTGGAGCTTCTCGAGGTTTGAGGCCTGGCTTGCTCCACCCCCTGCTGTTGAGAATCTCCCGGATGTGGGCTGGATTTTCGCTGCATTTTGGGCTGGAGCTTCTCGTGGTTTGAGGCCTGGCTTGCTCCACATCCTGCTCTTCATATGCTCCTGGATGTGGGCTGCATTTTGGCTGATACTTGGGCTGGAGCTTCTTGTGATTTGAGGCCTGGCTTGCTCCACCACTTGCTCTTGAAATTCTCCTGGATGTGGGCTGGATTTTGGCTGCCTTTAGGGCTGGAGCTTCTCGTGGTTTGAGGCCTGCCTTGCTCCACCCCCTGCTCTTGAGATTCTCCCGGATGTGGGCTGCATTTTGACTGATACTTGGGCTGGAGATTCTCGTGGTTTGGGGCCTGGCTTGCTCCACCCCCTGCTCTTGAAATTGTCCCGGATGTGGGCTGCATTTTGGTGGCTTTTTGGGCTGGATCTTCTCGTGGTTTGAGGCCTGGCTTGCTCCACCCCCTGCTCTTGAGATTCTCCCGGATGTGGGCTGCATTTTGGCTGCCTTTTGGGCTGGAGCTTCTCGTGGTTTGAGGCCTGGCTTGCTCCAGCCCTTGCTCTTGAGAATCTCCCGGATGTGGGCTGGATTTTGGCTGCCTTTTGGGCTGGAGCTTCTCGAGGTTTGAGGCCTGGCTTGCTCCACCTCCTACTCTTGATATTCTCCCGGATGTGGGCTGCATTTTGGCTGCATTTTGGGCTGGAGCTTCTCGAGGTTTGAGGCCTGGCTTGCTCCATACCCTGCTCTTGAGATTCTCCCGGAGGTGGGCTGTTTTTGGCTGCCTTTTGGGCTGGAGCTTCTCGAGGTTTGAGGCCTGGCTTGCTCCATACCCTGCTCTTGAGATTCTCCCGGAGGTGGGCTGCATTTTGGCTGCCTTTTGGGCTGGAGCTTCTCGTGGTTTGAGGCCTGGCTTGCTCCACACCCTGATCTTCATATGCTCCTGGATGTGGGCTGCATTTTGGCTGATACTTGGGCTGGAGCTTCTCGAGGTTTGAGGCCTGCCCTGCTCCACCCCTTGCTCTTGAGATTCTCCCGGATGTCGGCTGCATTTTGACTGATACTTGGGCTGGAGATTCTCGTGGTTTAGGGCCTGGCTTGCTCCACCCCCTGCTCTTGATATTCTCCCGGATGTGGGCTGCATTTTGGCTGCATTTTGGGCTGGAGCTTCTCATGGTTTGAGGCCTGGCTTGCTCCACCCCCTGCTCTTGAGATTCTCCCGAATGTGGGCTGTATTTTGGCTCATACTTGGGCTGGAGATTCTCGTGGTTTGGGGCCTGGCTTGCTCCACCCCCTGCTCTTGAAATTGTCCCGGATGTGGGCTGCATTTTGGCTGTCTTTTGGGCTGGAGCTTCTCGTGGTTTGAGGCCTGGCTTGCTCCACCCCCTGCTCTTGAGATTCTCCCGGATGTGGGCTGCATTTGGCTGCCTTTTGGGCTGGAGCTTCTCGTGGTTTGAGGCCTGGCTTGCTCCACCCCCTGCTCTTGAGAATCTCCCAGATGTGGGCTGGATTTTGGCTGCATTTTGGGCTGGAGCTTCTCGAGGTTTGAGGCCTGGCTTGCTCCAACCCCTGCTCTTGAGAATCTCCCGGATGTGGGCTGGATTTTGTCTGCATTTTGGGCTGGAGCTTCTCGTGGTTTGAGGCCTGGCTTGCACCACCCCCTGCTCTTGATATTCTCCCGGATGTGGGCTGCATTTTGGCTGATACTTGGGCTGGAGCTTCCCGTGGTTTGAGGCCTGGCTTGCTCCACCCCCTGCTCTTGATATTCTCCCGGATGTGGGCTGGATTTTGGCTACATTTTGAGCAGGAGCTTCTCGTGGTTTGAGGCCTGCCTTGCTCCACCCCCTGCTCTTGAGATTCTCCCGGATGTGTCCTGCATTTTGGCTGCCTTTTGGGCTGGAGCTTCTCGTGGTTTGAGGCCTGGCTTTCTCCACCCACTGCTCTTGAGATTCTCCCGGATGTGGCCTGCATTTTGGCTGCATTTTGGGCTGGAGCTTCTCATGCTTTGAGGCCTGGCTTGCTCCACCCCCTGCTCTTGAGATTCTCCCGGATGTGGGCTGCATTTTGGCTGCCTTTTGGGCTGGAGCTTCTCATGCTTTGAGGCCTGGCTTGCTCCACCCCCTGCTCTTGAGAATCTCCCGGATGTGGGCTGGATGTTGGCTGCATTTTGGGCTGGAGCTTTTCATGGTTTGAGGCCTGGCTTGCTCCACCCCCTGCTCTTGAGATTCTCCCGGATGTGGGCTGCATTTTGGCTACATTTTGGGCTGGAGCTTCTCGTGGTTTGAGGCCTGGCTTGCACCACCCCCTGCTCTTGATATTCTCCCGGATGTGGGCTGCATTTTGGCTGATACTTGGGCTGGAGCTTCTCGTGGTTTGAGGCCTGGCTTGCTCCACCCCCTACTCTTGAGATTCTCCCGAATGTGTGCTGGATTTTGGCTACATTTTGAGCTGGAGCTTCTCGTGGTTTGAGGCCTGGCTTGCTCCACCCCCTACTCTTGAGATTCTCCCGAATGTGGGCTGGATTTTGGCTACATTTTGGGCTGGAGCTTCTCGTGGTTTGAGGCCTGGCTTGCTCCACCCCCTGCTCTTGAGATTCTCCCAGATGTGGGCTGCATTTTGGCTGCCTTTTGGGGTGGAGCTTCTCGAGGTTTGAGGCCTGGCTTGCTGCACCCCCTGCTCTTGAGATTCTCCCGGATGTGGGCTGCATTCTGGGTGATTCTTGGGCTGGAGCTTCTTGTGGTTTGAGGCCTGGCTTGCTCCACCCCCTGCTCTTGAGATTCTCCCGGAGGTGGGCTGGATTTTGGCTGCCTTTTGTGCTGGAGCTTCTCGTGGTTTGAGGCCTGGCTTGCTCCACCCCCTGCTCTTGATATTCTCCCGGATGTGGGCTGCATTTTGGCTCATACTTGGGCTGGAGATTCTCGTGGTTTGGGGCCTGGCTTGCTCCACCCCCTGCTCATGAGATTCTCCCGGAGGTGGGCTGCATTTTGGCTGCCTTTTGGGCTGGAGCTTCTCGAGGTTTGAGGCCTGGCTTGTTCCACCCCCTGCTCTTGAGATTCTCCCGGATGTGGGCTGCATTTTGGCTGCCTTTTGGGCTGGAGCTTCTCATGGTTTGAGGCCTGCCTTGCTCGACCCCCGGCTCTTGAGATTCTCCCGGATGTGGGCTGGATTTTCGCTGCATTTTGGGCTGGAGCTTCTCGTGGTTTGAGGCCTGGCTTGCTCCACCCCCTGCTCTTGAGATTCTCCCGGATGTGGGCTGCATTTGGCTGCCTTTTGGCCTGGAGCTTCTCGTGGTTTGAGGCCTGGCTTGCTCCACCCCCTGCTCTTGAGAATCTCCCAGATGTGGGCTGGATTTTGGCTGCATTTTGGGCTGGAGCTTCTCGAGGTTGAAGGCCTGGCTTGCTCCACCCCCTGCTCTTGAGAATCTCCCGGATGTGGGCTGGATTTTGTCTGCATTTTGGGCTGGAGCTTCTCGTGGTTTGAGGCCTGGCTTGCACCACCCCCTGCTCTTGATATTCTCCCGGATGTGGGCTGCATTTTGGCTGATACTTGGGCTGGAGATTCTCGTGGTTTGAGGCCTGGCTTGCTCCACCCCCTGCTCTTGAAATTGTCCCGGATGTGGGCTGCATTTTGGCTGCCTTTTGGGCTGGAGCTTCTCATGGTTTGAGGCCTGGCTTGCTCCACCCCCTGCTCTTGAGATTCTCCCGGAGGTGGGCTGGATTTTGGCTGCCTTTTGGGCTGGAGCTTCTCGTGGTTTGAGGCCTGGCTTGCTCCAGCCCCTGCTCTTGAGAATCTCCCAGATGTGGGCTGGATTTTGGCTGCATTTTGGGCTGGAGCTTCTCGAGGTTTGAGGCCTGGCTTTCTCCACCCCCTGCTCTTGAGAATCTACCGGATGTGGGCTGCATTTTGTCTGCATTTTGGGCTGGAGCTTCTCGTGGTTTGAGGCCTGGCTTGCACCACCCCCTGCTCTTGATATTCTCCCGGATGTGGGCTGCATTTTGGCTGATACTTGGGCTGGAGCTTCTCGTGGTTTGAGGCCTGGCTTGCTCCACCCCCTACTCTTGAGATTCTCCCGAATGTGGGCTGGATTTTGGCTACATTTTGAGCTGGAGCTTCTCGTGGTTTGAGGCCTGGCTTGCTCCACCCCCTACTCTTGAGATTCTCCCGAATGTGGGCTGGATTTTGGCTACATTTTGGGCTGGAGCTTCTCGTGGTTTGAGGCCTGGCGTGCTCCACCCCCTCCTCTTCATATTCTTTTGGATGTGGGCTGCATTTTGGCTGCCTTTTGGGCTGGAGCTTCTCGTGGTTTGAGGCCTGGCTTGCTCCACCCCCTGCTCTTGAGATTCTCCCGGATGTGGGCTGCATTTTGGCTGCCTTTTGGGCTGGAGCTTCTCGAGGTTTGAGGCCTGGCTTGCTCCACCCCCTGCTCTTGATATTCTCCCGGATGTGGGCTGGATTTTGGCTGCATTTTGGACTGGAGCTTCTCGAGGTTTGAGGCCTGGCTTGCTCCACCCCCTGCTGTTGAGAATCTCCCGGATGTGGGCTGGATTTTCGCTGCATTTTGGGCTGGAGCTTCTCGTGGTTTGAGGCCTGGCTTGCTCCACATCCTGCTCTTCATATGCTCCTGGATGTGGGCTGCATTTTGGCTGATACTTGGGCTGGAGCTTCTTGTGATTTGAGGCCTGGCTTGCTCCACCACTTGCTCTTGAAATTCTCCTGGATGTGGGCTGGATTTTGGCTGCATTTTGGGCTGGAGCTTCTCGAGGTTTGAGGCCTGGCTTGCTCCATACCCTGCTCTTGAGATTCTCCCGGAGGTGGGCTGCTTTTTGGCTGCCTTTTGGGCTGGAGCTTCTCGAGGTTTGAGGCCTGGCTTGCTCCATACCCTGCTCTTGAGATTCTCCCGGAGGTGGGCTGCTTTTTGGCTGCCTTTTGGGCTGGAGCTTCTCATGGTTTGAAGCCTGGCTTGCTCCACCCCCTGCTCTTGAGATTCTCCCGGATGTGGGCTGCATTTTGGCTGCCTTTTGGGCTGGAGCTTCTCGTGGTTTGAGGCCTGGCTTGCTCCACACCCTGATCTTCATATGCTCCTGGATGTGGGCTGCATTTTGGCTGATACTTGGGCTGGAGCTTCTCGAGGTTTGAGGCCTGCCCTGCTCCACCCCTTGCTCTTGAGATTCTCCCGGATGTCGGCTGCATTTTGACTGATACTTGGGCTGGAGATTCTCGTGGTTTGGGGCCTGGCTTGCTCCACCCCCTGCTCTTGAAATTGTCCCGGATGTGGGCTGCATTTTGGCTGTCTTTTGGGCTGGAGCTTCTCGTGGTTTGAGGCCTGGCTTGCTCCACCCCCTGCTCTTGAGATTCTCCCGGATGTGGGCTGCATTTGGCTGCCTTTTGGCCTGGAGCTTCTCGTGGTTTGAGGCCTGGCTTGCTCCACCCCCTGCTCTTGATATTCTCCCAGATGTGGGCTGCATTTTGGCTGCATTTTGGGCTGGAGCTTCTCGAGGTTTGAGGCCTGGCTTGCTCCAACCCCTGCTCTTGAGATTCTCCCGGATGTGGGCTGGATTTTGTCTGCATTTTGCTCTGGAGCTTCTCGGGGTTTGAGGCCTGGCTTGCACCACCCCCTGCTCTTGATATTCTCCCGGATGTGGGCTGCATTTTGGCTGATACTTGGGCTGGAGCTTCCCGTGGTTTGAGGCCTGGCTTGCTCCACCCCCTGCTCTTGATATTCTCCCGGATGTGGGCTGGATTTTGGCTACATTTTGAGCTGGAGCTTCTCGTGGTTTGAGGCCTGCCTTGCTCCACCCCCTGCTCTTGAGATTCTCCCGGATGTGGGCTGCATCCTGGCTGAATCTTGGGCTGGAGCTTCTCGTGGTTTGAGGCCTGGCGTGCTCCACCCCCTCCTCTTGAGATTCTCCCGGATGTGTCCTGCATTTTGGCTGCCTTTTGGGCTGGAGCTTCTCATGCTTTGAGGCCTGGCTTGCTCCACCCCCTGCTCTTGAGATTCTCCCGGAGGTGGGCTGCATTTTGGCTGCCTTTTGGGCTGGAGCTTCTCATGCTTTGAGGCCTGGCTTGCTCCACCCCCTGCTCTTGAGAATCTCCCGGATGTGGGCTGGATGTTGGCTGCATTTTGGGCTGGAGCTTTTCATGGTTTGAGGCCTGGCTTGCTCCACCCCCTGCTCTTGAGATTCTCCCGGATGTGGGCTGCATTTTGGCTACATTTTGGGCTGGAGCTTCTCGTGGTTTGAGGCCTGGCTTGCACCACCCCCTGCTCTTGATATTCTCCCGGATGTGGGCTGCATTTTGGCTGATACTTGGGCTGGAGCTTCTCGTGGTTTGAGGCCTGGCTTGCTCCACCCCCTACTCTTGAGATTCTCCCGAATGTGTGCTGGATTTTGGCTACATTTTGAGCTGGAGCTTCTCGTGGTTTGAGGCCTGGCTTGCTCCACCCCCTACTCTTGAGATTCTCCCGAATGTGGGCTGGATTTTGGCTACATTTTGGGCTGGAGCTTCTCGTGGTTTGAGGCCTGGCTTGCTCCACCCCCTGCTCTTGAGAATCTCCCGGATGTGGGCTGCATTCTGGGTGAATCTTGGGCTGGAGCTTCTCGTGGTTTGAGGCCTGGCGTGCTCCACCCCCTCCTCTTCATATTCTTTTGGATGTGGGCTGCATTTTGGCTGCCTTTTGGGCTGGAGCTTCTCGTGGTTTGAGGCCTGGCTTGCTCCACCCCGTGCTCTTGAGATTCTCCCGGATGTGGGCTGCATTTTGGCTGCCTTTTGGGCTGGAGCTTCTCGAGGTTTGAGGCCTGGCTTGCTCCACCCCCTGCTCTTGATATTCTCCCGGATGTGGGCTGGATTTTGGCTGCATTTTGGACTGGAGCTTCTCGAGGTTTGAGGCCTGGCTTGCTCCACCCCCTGCTGTTGAGAATCTCCCGGATGTGGGCTGGATTTTCGCTGCATTTTGGGCTGGAGCTTCTCGTGGTTTGAGGCCTGGCTTGCTCCACATCCTGCTCTTCATATGCTCCTGGATGTGGGCTGCATTTTGGCTGATGCTTGGGCTGGAGCTTCTTGTGATTTGAGGCCTGGCTTGCTCCACCACTTGCTCTTGAAATTCTCCTGGATGTGGGCTGGATTTTGGCTGCCTTTAGGGCTGGAGCTTCTCGTGGTTTGAGGCCTGCCTTGCTCCACCCCCTGCTCTTGAGATTCTCCCGGATGTGGGCTGCATTTTGACTGATACTTGGGCTGGAGATTCTCGTGGTTTGGGGCCTGGCTTGCTCCACCCCCTGCTCTTGAAATTGTCCCGGATGTGGGCTGCATTTTGGTGGCTTTTTGGGCTGGATCTTCTCGTGGTTTGAGGCCTGGCTTGCTCCACCCCCTGCTCTTGAGATTCTCCCGGATGTGGGCTGCATTTTGGCTGCCTTTTGGGCTGGAGCTTCTCGTGGTTTGAGGCCTGGCTTGCTCCAGCCCTTGCTCTTGAGAATCTCCCGGAGGTGGGCTGGATTTTGGCTGCCTTTTGGGCTGGAGCTTCTCGAGGTTTGAGGCCTGGCTTGCTCCACCTCCTACTCTTGATATTCTCCCGGATGTGGGCTGCATTTTGGCTGCATTTTGGGCTGGAGCTTCTCGAGGTTTGAGGCCTGGCTTGCTCCATACCCTGCTCTTGAGATTCTCCCGGAGGTGGGCTGCTTTTTGGCTGCCTTTTGGGCTGGAGCTTCTCGAGGTTTGAGGCCTGGCTTGCTCCATACCCTGCTCTTGAGATTCTCCCGGAGGTGGGCTGCTTTTTGGCTGCCTTTTGGGCTGGAGCTTCTCATGGTTTGAAGCCTGGCTTGCTCCACCCCCTGCTCTTGAGATTCTCCCGGATGTGGGCTGCATTTTGGCTGCCTTTTGGGCTGGAGCTTCTCGTGGTTTGAGGCCTGGCTTGCTCCACACCCTGATCTTCATATGCTCCTGGATGTGGGCTGCATTTTGGCTGATACTTGGGCTGGAGCTTCTCGAGGTTTGAGGCCTGCCCTGCTCCACCCCTTGCTCTTGAGATTCTCCCGGATGTCGGCTGCATTTTGACTGATACTTGGGCTGGAGATTCTCGTGGTTTAGGGCCTGGCTTGCTCCACCCCCTGCTCTTGATATTCTCCCGGATGTGGGCTGCATTTTGGCTGCATTTTGGGCTGGAGCTTCTCATGGTTTGAGGCCTGGCTTGCTCCACCCCCTGCTCTTGAGATTCTCCCGAATGTGGGCTGTATTTTGGCTCATACTTGGGCTGGAGATTCTCGTGGTTTGGGGCCTGGCTTGCTCCACCCCCTGCTCTTGAAATTGTCCCGGATGTGGGCTGCATTTTGGCTGTCTTTTGGGCTGGAGCTTCTCGTGGTTTGAGGCCTGGCTTGCTCCACCCCCTGCTCTTGAGATTCTCCCGGATGTGGGCTGCATTTGGCTGCCTTTTGGCCTGGAGCTTCTCGTGGTTTGAGGCCTGGCTTGCTCCACCCCCTGCTCTTGAGAATCTCCCAGATGTGGGCTGGATTTTGGCTGCATTTTGGGCTGGAGCTTCTCGAGGTTTGAGGCCTGGCTTGCTCCAACCCCTGCTCTTGAGAATCTCCCGGATGTGGGCTGGATTTTGTCTGCATTTTGCTCTGGAGCTTCTCGGGGTTTGAGGCCTGGCTTGCACCACCCCCTGCTCTTGATATTCTCCCGGATGTGGGCTGCATTTTGGCTGATACTTGGGCTGGAGCTTCCCGTGGTTTGAGGCCTGGCTTGCTCCACCCCCTGCTCTTGAGATTCTCCCGGATGTGGGCTGCATCCTGGCTGAATCTTGGGCTGGAGCTTCTCGTGGTTTGAGGCCTGGCGTGCTCCACCCCCTCCTCTTGAGATTCTCCCGGATGTGTCCTGCATTTTGGCTGCCTTTTGGGCTGGAGCTTGTCATGCTTTGAGGCCTGGCTTGCTCCACCCCCTGCTCTTGAGATTCTCCCGGATGTGGGCTGCATTTTGGCTGCCTTTTGGGCTGGAGCTTCTCATGCTTTGAGGCCTGGCTTGCTCCACCCCCTGCTCTTGAGAATCTCCCGGATGTGGGCTGGATGTTGGCTGCATTTTGGGCTGGAGCTTTTCATGGTTTGAGGCCTGGCTTGCTCCACCCCCTGCTCTTGAGATTCTCCCGGATGTGGGCTGCATTTTGGCTACATTTTGGGCTGGAGCTTCTCGTGGTTTGAGGCCCGGCTTGCTCCACCCCCTGCTGTTGAGATTCTCCCGGATGTGGGCTGCATTTTGGCTGCCTTTTGGGCTGGAGATTCTCGTGGTTTGAGGCCCGGCTTGCTCCACCCCCTGCTGTTGAGATTCTCCCGGATGTGGGCTGCATTTTGGCTGCCTTTTGGGCTGGAGCTTCTCGTGGTTTGAGGCCTGGCTTGCTCCACCCCCTGCTCTTGAGATTCTCCCGGATGTGGGCTGCATTTTGGCTGCCTTTTGGGCTGGAGCTTCTCGAGGTTTGAGGCCTGGCTTGCTCCACCCCCTGCTCTTGAGAATCTCCCGGATGTGGGCTGGATTTTGGCTGCATTTTGGACTGGAGCTTCTCGAGGTTTGAGGCCTGGCTTGCTCCACCCCCTGCTGTTGAGAATCTCCCGGATGTGGGCTGGATTTTCGCTGCATTTTGGGCTGGAGCTTCTCGTGGTTTGAGGCCTGGCTTGCTCCACACCCTGCTCTTCATATGCTCCTGGATGTGGGCTGCGTTTTGGCTGATACTTGGGCTGGAGCTTCTCGAGGTTTGAGGCCTGGCTTGCTCCACCTCCTACTCTTGATATTCTCCCGGATGTGGGCTGCATTTTGGCTGCCTTTTGGGCTGGAGCTTCTCGAGGTTTGAGGCCTGGCTTGCTCCATACCCTGCTCTTGAGATTCTCCCGGAGGTTCGCTGCTTTTTGGCTGCCTTTTGGGCTGGAGCTTCTCGTGGTTTGAAGCCTGGCTTGCTCCACCCCCTGCTCTTGAGATTCTCCCGGATGTGGGTGGATTTTGGCTGCCTTTTGGGCTGGAGCTTCTCGTGGTTTGAGGCCTGGCTTGCTCCACACCCTGCTCTTCATATGCTCCTGGATGTGGGCTGCATTTTGGCTGATACTTGGGCTGGAGCTTCTCGAGGTTTGAGGCCTGCCTTGCTCCACCCCCTGCTCTTGATATTCTCCCGGATGTGGGCTGCATTTTGGCTGCATTTTGGGCTGGAGCTTCTCGAGGTTTGAGGCCTGGCTTGCTCCACCCCCTGCTCTTGAGAATCTCATGGATGTGGGCTGGATTTTGGCTGCATTTTGGGCTGGAGCTTCTCGAGGTTTGAGGCCTGGCTTGCTCCTCCTCCTACTCTTGATATTCTCCCGGATGTGGGCTGGATTTTGGCTGCCTTTTGGGCTGGAACTTCTCGAGGTTTGAGGCCTGGGTTGCTCCACACCCTGCTCTTGAGATTCTTCCGGAGGTGGCCCTGCATTTTGGCTGCCTTTTGGGCTGGAGATTCTCGTGGTTTGAAGCCTGGCTTGCTCCACCCCCTGCTCTTGAGATTCTCCCGAATGTGGGCTGCATTTTGGCTCATACTTGGGCTGGAGATTCTCGTGGTTTGGGGCCTGGCTTGCTCCACCCCCTGCTCTTGAAATTGTCCCGGATGTGGGTTGCATTTTGGCTGTCTTTTGGGCTGGAGCTTCTCGTGGTTTGAGGCCTGGCTTGCTCCAACCCCTGCTCATGAGATTCTACCGGATGTGGGCTGCATTTTTGCTGCCTTTTGGGCTGGAGCTTCTCGAGGTTTGAGGCCTGGCTTGTTCCACCCCCTGCTCTTGAGATTCTCCCGGATGTGGGCTGCATTTTGGCTGCCTTTTGGGCTGGAGCTTCTCGTGGTTTGAGGCCTGGCTTGCTCCACCCCCTGCTCTTGAGATTCTCCCGGATGTGTGCTGCATTTGGCTGCCTTTTGGCCTGGAGCTTCTCGTGGTTTGAGGCCTGGCTTGTTCCACCCCCTGCTCTTGAGAATCTCCCAGATGTGGGCTGGATTTTGGCTGCATTTTGGGCTGGAGCTTCTCGAGGTTTGAGGCCTGGCTTGCTCCAACCCCTGCTCTTGAGAATCTCCCGGATGTGGGCTGGATTTTGTCTGCATTTTGGGCTGGAGCTTCTCGTGGTTTGAGGCCTGGCTTGCACCACCCCCTGCTCTTGATATTCTCCCGGATGTGGGCTGCATTTTGGCTGATACTTGGGGTGGAGCTTCCCGTGGTTTGAGGCCTGGCTTGCTCCACCCCCTGCTCTTGATATTCTCCCGGATGTGGGCTGGATTTTGGCTACATTTTGAGCTGGAGCTTCTCGTGGTTTGAGGCCTGCCTTGCTCCACCCCCTGCTCTTGAGATTCTCCCGGATGTGGGCTGCATCCTGGCTGAATCTTGGGCTGGAGCTTCTCGTGGTTTGAGGCCTGGCGTGCTCCACCCCCTCCTCTTGAGATTCTCCCGGATGTGTCCTGCATTTTGGCTGCCTTTTGGGCTGGAGCTTCTCGTGGTTTGAGGCCTGGCTTTCTCCACCCACTGCTCTTGAGATTCTCCTGGATGTGGGCTGCATTTTGGCTGCCTTTTGGGCTGGAGCTTCTCGTGGTTTGAGGCCTGGCTTGCTCCACTTCCTACTCTTGATATTCTCCCGGATGTGGCCTGCATTTTGGCTGCATTTTGGGCTGGAGCTTCTCGTGGTTTGAGGCCTGGCTTGCTCCACCCACTGCTCTTGAGATTCTCCCGGATGTGGGCTGCATTTTGGCTGCCTTTTGGGCTGGAGCTTCTAGAGGTTTGAGGCCTGGCTTGCTCCACCCCCTGCTCTTGAGAATCTCCCGGATGTGGGCTGGATGTTGGCTGCATTTTGGGCTGGAGCTTTTCATGGTTTGAGGCCTGGCTTGCTCCACCCCCTGCTCTTGAGATTCTCCCGGATGTGGGCTGCATTTTGGCTACATTTTGGGCTGGAGCTTCTCGTGGTTTGAGGCCCGGCTTGCTCCACCCCCTGCTGTTGAGATTCTCCCGGATGTGGGCTGCATTTTGGCTGCCTTTTGGGCTGGAGATTCTCGTGGTTTGAGGCCCGGCTTGCTCCACCCCCTGCTGTTGAGATTCTCCCGGATGTGGGCTGCATTTTGGCTGCATTTTGGGCTGGAGCTTCTCGTGGTTTGAGGCCTGGCTTGCTCCACCCCCTGCTCTTGAGATTCTCCCGGATGTGGGCTGCATTTTGGCTGCCTTTTGGGCTGGAGCTTCTCGAGGTTTGAGGCCTGGCTTGCTCCACCCCCTGCTCTTGAGAATCTCCCGGATGTGGGCTGGATTTTGGCTGCATTTTGGACTGGAGCTTCTCGAGGTTTGAGGCCTGGCTTGCTCCACCCCCTGCTGTTGAGAATCTCCCGGATGTGGGCTGGATTTTCGCTGCATTTTGGGCTGGAGCTTCTCGTGGTTTGAGGCCTGGCTTGCTCCACACCCTGCTCTTCATATGCTCCTGGATGTGGGCTGCATTTTGGCTGCCTTTTGGGCTGGAGCTTCTCGTGGTTTGAGGCCTGGCTTGCTCCACTTCCTACTCTTGATATTCTCCCGGATGTGGCCTGCATTTTGGCTGCATTTTGGGCTGGAGCTTCTCGTGGTTTGAGGCCTGGCTTGCTCCACCCCCTGCTCTTGAGATTCTCCCGGATGTGGGCTGCATTTTGGCTACATTTTGGGCTGGAGCTTCTCGTGGTTTGAGGCCCGGCTTGCTCCACCCCCTGCTGTTGAGATTCTCCCGGATGTGGGCTGCATTTTGGCTGTCTTTTGGGCTGGAGCTTCTCGTGGTTTGAGGCCTGGCTTGCTCCACCCCCTGCTCTTGAGATTCTCCCGGATGTGGGCTGCATTTGGCTGCCTTTTGGCCTGGAGCTTCTCGTGGTTTGAGGCCTGGCTTGCTCCACCCCCTGCTCTTGAGAATCTCCCAGATGTGGGCTGGATTTTGGCTGCATTTTGGGCTGGAGCTTCTCGAGGTTTGAGGCCTGGCTTGCTCCAACCCCTGCTCTTGAGAATCTCCCGGATGTGGGCTGGATTTTGTCTGCATTTTGCTCTGGAGCTTCTCGGGGTTTGAGGCCTGGCTTGCACCACCCCCTGCTCTTGATATTCTCCCGGATGTGGGCTGCATTTTGGCTGATACTTGGGCTGGAGCTTCCCGTGGTTTGAGGCCTGGCTTGCTCCACCCCCTGCTCTTGATATTCTCCCGGATGTGGGCTGGATTTTGGCTACATTTTGAGCTGGAGCTTCTCGTGGTTTGAGGCCTGCCTTGCTCCACCCCCTGCTCTTGAGATTCTCCCGGATGTGGGCTGCATCCTGGCTGAATCTTGGGCTGGAGCTTCTCGTGGTTTGAGGCCTGGCGTGCTCCACCCCCTCCTCTTGAGATTCTCCCGGATGTGTCCTGCATTTTGGCTGCCTTTTGGGCTGGAGCTTGTCATGCTTTGAGGCCTGGCTTGCTCCACCCCCTGCTCTTGAGATTCTCCCGGATGTGGGCTGCATTTTGGCTGCCTTTTGGGCTGGAGCTTCTCATGCTTTGAGGCCTGGCTTGCTCCACCCCCTGCTCTTGAGAATCTCCCGGATGTGGGCTGGATGTTGGCTGCATTTTGGGCTGGAGCTTTTCATGGTTTGAGGCCTGGCTTGCTCCACCCCCTGCTCTTGAGATTCTCCCGGATGTGGGCTGCATTTTGGCTACATTTTGGGCTGGAGCTTCTCGTGGTTTGAGGCCCGGCTTGCTCCACCCCCTGCTGTTGAGATTCTCCCGGATGTGGGCTGCATTTTGGCTGCCTTTTGGGCTGGAGATTCTCGTGGTTTGAGGCCCGGCTTGCTCCACCCCCTGCTGTTGAGATTCTCCCGGATGTGGGCTGCATTTTGGCTGCCTTTTGGGCTGGAGCTTCTCGTGGTTTGAGGCCTGGCTTGCTCCACCCCCTGCTCTTGAGATTCTCCCGGATGTGGGCTGCATTTTGGCTGCCTTTTGGGCTGGAGCTTCTCGAGGTTTGAGGCCTGGCTTGCTCCACCCCCTGCTCTTGAGAATCTCCCGGATGTGGGCTGGATTTTGGCTGCATTTTGGACTGGAGCTTCTCGAGGTTTGAGGCCTGGCTTGCTCCACCCCCTGCTGTTGAGAATCTCCCGGATGTGGGCTGGATTTTCGCTGCATTTTGGGCTGGAGCTTCTCGTGGTTTGAGGCCTGGCTTGCTCCACACCCTGCTCTTCATATGCTCCTGGATGTGGGCTGCGTTTTGGCTGATACTTGGGCTGGAGCTTCTCGAGGTTTGAGGCCTGGCTTGCTCCACCTCCTACTCTTGATATTCTCCCGGATGTGGGCTGCATTTTGGCTGCCTTTTGGGCTGGAGCTTCTCGAGGTTTGAGGCCTGGCTTGCTCCATACCCTGCTCTTGAGATTCTCCCGGAGGTGGGCTGCTTTTTGGCTGCCTTTTGGGCTGGAGCTTCTCGAGGTTTGAGGCCTGGCTTGCTCCATACCCTGCTCTTGAGATTCTCCCGGAGGTGGGCTGCTTTTTGGCTGCCTTTTGGGCTGGAGCTTCTCGTGGTTTGAAGCCTGGCTTGCTCCACCCCCTGCTCTTGAGATTCTCCCGGATGTGGGTGGATTTTGGCTGCCTTTTGGGCTGGAGCTTCTCGTGGTTTGAGGCCTGGCTTGCTCCACACCCTGCTCTTCATATGCTCCTGGATGTGGGCTGCATTTTGGCTGATACTTGGGCTGGAGCTTCTCGAGGTTTGAGGCCTGCCTTGCTCCACCCCCTGCTCTTGATATTCTCCCGGATGTGGGCTGCATTTTGGCTGCATTTTGGGCTGGAGCTTCTCGAGGTTTGAGGCCTGGCTTGCTCCACCCCCTGCTCTTGAGAATCTCATGGATGTGGGCTGGATTTTGGCTGCATTTTGGGCTGGAGCTTCTCGAGGTTTGAGGCCTGGCTTGCTCCTCCTCCTACTCTTGATATTCTCCCGGATGTGGGCTGGATTTTGGCTGCCTTTTGGGCTGGAACTTCTCGAGGTTTGAGGCCTGGGTTGCTCCACACCCTGCTCTTGAGATTCTTCCGGAGGTGGGCCTGCATTTTGGCTGCCTTTTGGGCTGGAGATTCTCGTGGTTTGAAGCCTGGCTTGCTCCACCCCCTGCTCTTGAGATTCTCCCGAATGTGGGCTGCATTTTGGCTCATACTTGGGCTGGAGATTCTCGTGGTTTGGGGCCTGGCTTGCTCCACCCCCTGCTCTTGAAATTGTCCCGGATGTGGGTTGCATTTTGGCTGTCTTTTGGGCTGGAGCTTCTCGTGGTTTGAGGCCTGGCTTGCTCCAACCCCTGCTCATGAGATTCTACCGGATGTGGGCTGCATTTTTGCTGCCTTTTGGGCTGGAGCTTCTCGAGGTTTGAGGCCTGGCTTGTTCCACCCCCTGCTCTTGAGATTCTCCCGGATGTGGGCTGCATTTTGGCTGCCTTTTGGGCTGGAGCTTCTCGTGGTTTGAGGCCTGGCTTGCTCCACCCCCTGCTCTTGAGATTCTCCCGGATGTGTGCTGCATTTGGCTGCCTTTTGGCCTGGAGCTTCTCGTGGTTTGAGGCCTGGCTTGTTCCACCCCCTGCTCTTGAGAATCTCCCAGATGTGGGCTGGATTTTGGCTGCATTTTGGGCTGGAGCTTCTCGAGGTTTGAGGCCTGGCTTGCTCCAACCCCTGCTCTTGAGAATCTCCCGGATGTGGGCTGGATTTTGTCTGCATTTTGGGCTGGAGCTTCTCGTGGTTTGAGGCCTGGCTTGCACCACCCCCTGCTCTTGATATTCTCCCGGATGTGGGCTGCATTTTGGCTGATACTTGGGGTGGAGCTTCCCGTGGTTTGAGGCCTGGCTTGCTCCACCCCCTGCTCTTGATATTCTCCCGGATGTGGGCTGGATTTTGGCTACATTTTGAGCTGGAGCTTCTCGTGGTTTGAGGCCTGCCTTGCTCCACCCCCTGCTCTTGAGATTCTCCCGGATGTGGGCTGCATCCTGGCTGAATCTTGGGCTGGAGCTTCTCGTGGTTTGAGGCCTGGCGTGCTCCACCCCCTCCTATTGAGATTCTCCCGGATGTGTCCTGCATTTTGGCTGCCTTTTGGGCTGGAGCTTCTCGTGGTTTGAGGCCTGGCTTTCTCCACCCACTGCTCTTGAGATTCTCCTGGATGTGGGCTGCATTTTGGCTGCCTTTTGGGCTGGAGCTTCTCGTGGTTTGAGGCCTGGCTTGCTCCACTTCCTACTCTTGATATTCTCCCGGATGTGGCCTGCATTTTGGCTGCATTTTGGGCTGGAGCTTCTCGTGGTTTGAGGCCTGGCTTGCTCCACCCACTGCTCTTGAGATTCTCCCGGATGTGGGCTGCATTTTGGCTGCCTTTTGGGCTGGAGCTTCTAGAGGTTTGAGGCCTGGCTTGCTCCACCCCCTGCTCTTGAGAATCTCCCGGATGTGGGCTGGATGTTGGCTGCATTTTGGGCTGGAGCTTTTCATGGTTTGAGGCCTGGCTTGCTCCACCCCCTGCTCTTGAGATTCTCCCGGATGTGGGCTGCATTTTGGCTACATTTTGGGCTGGAGCTTCTCGTGGTTTGAGGCCCGGCTTGCTCCACCCCCTGCTGTTGAGATTCTCCCGGATGTGGGCTGCATTTTGGCTGCCTTTTGGGCTGGAGATTCTCGTGGTTTGAGGCCCGGCTTGCTCCACCCCCTGCTGTTGAGATTCTCCCGGATGTGGGCTGCATTTTGGCTGCATTTTGGGCTGGAGCTTCTCGTGGTTTGAGGCCTGGCTTGCTCCACCCCCTGCTCTTGAGATTCTCCCGGATGTGGGCTGCATTTTGGCTGCCTTTTGGGCTGGAGCTTCTCGAGGTTTGAGGCCTGGCTTGCTCCACCCCCTGCTCTTGAGAATCTCCCGGATGTGGGCTGGATTTTGGCTGCATTTTGGACTGGAGCTTCTCGAGGTTTGAGGCCTGGCTTGCTCCACCCCCTGCTGTTGAGAATCTCCCGGATGTGGGCTGGATTTTCGCTGCATTTTGGGCTGGAGCTTCTCGTGGTTTGAGGCCTGGCTTGCTCCACACCCTGCTCTTCATATGCTCCTGGATGTGGGCTGCATTTTGGCTGCCTTTTGGGCTGGAGCTTCTCGTGGTTTGAGGCCTGGCTTGCTCCACTTCCTACTCTTGATATTCTCCCGGATGTGGCCTGCATTTTGGCTGCATTTTGGGCTGGAGCTTCTCGTGGTTTGAGGCCTGGCTTGCTCCACCCCCTGCTCTTGAGATTCTCCCGGATGTGGGCTGCATTTTGGCTACATTTTGGGCTGGAGCTTCTCGTGGTTTGAGGCCCGGCTTGCTCCACCCCCTGCTGTTGAGATTCTCCCGGATGTGGGCTGCATTTTGGCTGCCTTTTGGGCTGGAGATTCTCGTGGTTTGAGGCCCGGCTTGCTCCACCCCCTGCTGTTGAGATTCTCCCGGATGTGGGCTGCATTTTGGCTGCATTTTGGGCTGGAGCTTCTCGTGGTTTGAGGCCTGGCTTGCTCCACCCCCTGCTCTTGAGATTCTCCCGGATGTGTGCTGGATTTTGGCTGCCTTTTGGGCTGGAGCTTCTCGAGGTTTGAGGCCTGGCTTGCTCCACCCCCTGCTCTTGAGAATCTCCCGGATGTGGGCTGGATTTTGGCTGCATTTTGGACTGGAGCTTCTCGAGGTTTGAGGCCTGGCTTGCTCCACCCCCTGCTGTTGAGAATCTCCCGGATGTGGGCTGGATTTTCGCTGCATTTTGGGCTGGAGCTTCTCGTGGTTTGAGGCCTGGCTTGCTCCACACCCTGCTCTTCATATGCTCCTGGATGTGGGCTGCATTTTGGCTGATACTTGGGCTGGAGCTTCTCGTGATTTGAGGCCTGGCTTGCTCCACCCCTTGCTCTTGAAATTCTCCTGGATGTGGGCTGGATTTTGGCTGCCTTTTGGGCTGGAGCTTCTCGTGGTTTGAGGCCTGCCTTGCTCCACCCCCTGCTCTTGAGATTCTCCCGGATGTGGGCTGCATTTTGACTGATACTTGGGCTGGAGATTCTCGTGGTTTGGGGCCTGGCTTGCTCCACCCCCTGCTCTTGAAATTGTCCCGGATGTGGGCTGCATTTTGGTGGCTTTTTGGGCTGGATCTTCTCGTGGTTTGAGGCCTGGCTTGCTCCACCCCCTGCTCTTGAGATTCTCCCGGATGTGGGCTGCATTTTGGCTGCCTTTTGGGCTGGAGGTTCTCGAGGTTTGAGGCCTGGCTTGCTCCACCCCTTGCTCTTGAGAATCTCCCGGATGTGGGCTGGATTTTGGCTGCCTTTTGGGCTGGAGCTTCTCGAGGTTTGAGGCCTGGCTTGCTCCACCTCCTACTCTTGATATTCTCCCGGATGTGGGCTGCATTTTGGCTGCCTTTTGGGCTGGAGCTTCTCGAGGTTTGAGGCCTGGCTTGCTCCATACCCTGCTCTTGAGATTCTCCCGGAGGTGGGCTGCTTTTTGGCTGCCTTTTGGGCTGGAGCTTCTCGAGGTTTGAGGCCTGGCTTGCTCCATACCCTGCTCTTGAGATTCTCCCGGAGGTGGGCTGCTTTTTGGCTGCCTTTTGGGCTGGAGCTTCTCGTGGTTTGAAGCCTGGCTTGCTCCACCCCCTGCTCTTGAGATTCTCCCGGATGTGGGTGGATTTTGGCTGCCTTTTGGGCTGGAGCTTCTCGTGGTTTGAGGCCTGGCTTGCTCCACACCCTGCTCTTCATATGCTCCCGGATGTGGGCTGCATTTTGGCTACATTTTGGGCTGGAGCTTCTCGTGGTTTGAGGCCCGGCTTGCTCCACCCCCTGCTGTTGAGATTCTCCCGGATGTGGGCTGCATTTTGGCTGCCTTTTGGGCTGGAGATTCTCGTGGTTTGAGGCCCGGCTTGCTCCACCCCCTGCTGTTGAGATTCTCCCGGATGTGGGCTGCATTTTGGCTGCATTTTGGGCTGGAGCTTCTCGTGGTTTGAGGCCTGGCTTGCTCCACCCCCTGCTCTTGAGATTCTCCCGGATGTGGGCTGCATTTTGGCTGCCTTTTGGGCTGGAGCTTCTCGAGGTTTGAGGCCTGGCTTGCTCCACCCCCTGCTCTTGAGAATCTCCCGGATGTGGGCTGGATTTTGGCTGCATTTTGGACTGGAGCTTCTCGAGGTTTGAGGCCTGGCTTGCTCCACCCCCTGCTGTTGAGAATCTCCCGGATGTGGGCTGGATTTTCGCTGCATTTTGGGCTGGAGCTTCTCGTGGTTTGAGGCCTGGCTTGCTCCACACCCTGCTCTTCATATGCTCCTGGATGTGGGCTGCATTTTGGCTGCCTTTTGGGCTGGAGCTTCTCGTGGTTTGAGGCCTGGCTTGCTCCACTTCCTACTCTTGATATTCTCCCGGATGTGGCCTGCATTTTGGCTGCATTTTGGGCTGGAGCTTCTCGTGGTTTGAGGCCTGGCTTGCTCCATCCCCTGCTCTTGAGATTCTCCCGGATGTGGGCTGCATTTTGGCTGCCTTTTGGGCTGGAGCTTCTAGAGGTTTGAGGCCTGGCTTGCTCCACCCCCTGCTCTTGAGATTCTCCCGGATGTGGGCTGGATGTTGGCTGCATTTTGGGCTGGAGCTTTTCATGGTTTGAGGCCTGGCTTGCTCCACCCCCTGCTCTTGAGATTCTCCCGGATGTGGGCTGCATTTTGGCTGCCTTTTGGGCTGGAGATTCTCGTGGTTTGAGGCCCGGCTTGCTCCACCCCCTGCTGTTGAGATTCTCCCGGATGTGGGCTGCATTTTGGCTGCATTTTGGGCTGGAGCTTCTCGTGGTTTGAGGCCTGGCTTGCTCCACCCCCTGCTCTTGAGATTCTCCCGGATGTGGGCTGCATTTTGGCTGCCTTTTGGGCTGGAGCTTCTCGAGGTTTGAGGCCTGGCTTGCTCCACCCCCTGCTCTTGAGAATCTCCCGGATGTGGGCTGGATTTTGGCTGCATTTTGGACTGGAGCTTCTCGAGGTTTGAGGCCTGGCTTGCTCCACCCCCTGCTGTTGAGAATCTCCCGGATGTGGGCTGGATTTTCGCTGCATTTTGGGCTGGAGCTTCTCGTGGTTTGAGGCCTGGCTTGCTCCACACCCTGCTCTTCATATGCTCCTGGATGTGGGCTGCATTTTGGCTGATACTTGGGCTGGAGCTTCTCGTGATTTGAGGCCTGGCTTGCTCCACCCCTTGCTCTTGAAATTCTCCTGGATGTGGGCTGGATTTTGGCTGCCTTTTGGGCTGGAGCTTCTCGTGGTTTGAGGCCTGCCTTGCTCCACCCCCTGCTCTTGAGATTCTCCCGGATGTGGGCTGCATTTTGACTGATACTTGGGCTGGAGATTCTCGTGGTTTGGGGCCTGGCTTGCTCCACCCCCTGCTCTTGAAATTGTCCCGGATGTGGGCTGCATTTTGGTGGCTTTTTGGGCTGGATCTTCTCGTGGTTTGAGGCCTGGCTTGCTCCACCCCCTGCTCTTGAGATTCTCCCGGATGTGGGCTGCATTTTGGCTGCCTTTTGGGCTGGAGGTTCTCGAGGTTTGAGGCCTGGCTTGCTCCACCCCTTGCTCTTGAGAATCTCCCGGATGTGGGCTGGATTTTGGCTGCCTTTTGGGCTGGAGCTTCTCGAGGTTTGAGGCCTGGCTTGCTCCACCTCCTACTCTTGATATTCTCCCGGATGTGGGCTGCATTTTGGCTGCCTTTTGGGCTGGAGCTTCTCGAGGTTTGAGGCCTGGCTTGCTCCATACCCTGCTCTTGAGATTCTCCCGGAGGTGGGCTGCTTTTTGGCTGCCTTTTGGGCTGGAGCTTCTCGAGGTTTGAGGCCTGGCTTGCTCCATACCCTGCTCTTGAGATTCTCCCGGAGGTGGGCTGCTTTTTGGCTGCCTTTTGGGCTGGAGCTTCTCGTGGTTTGAAGCCTGGCTTGCTCCACCCCCTGCTCTTGAGATTCTCCCGGATGTGGGTGGATTTTGGCTGCCTTTTGGGCTGGAGCTTCTCGTGGTTTGAGGCCTGGCTTGCTCCACACCCTGCTCTTCATATGCTCCTGGATGTGGGCTGCATTTTGGCTGATACTTGGGCTGGAGCTTCTCGAGGTTTGAGGCCTGCCTTGCTCCACCCCCTGCTCTTGATATTCTCCCGGATGTGGGCTGCATTTTGGCTGCCTTTTGGGCTGGAGCTTCTCCAGGTTTGAGGCCTGGCTTGCTCCACCCCCTGCTCTTGAGAATCTCATGGATGTGGGCTGGATTTTGGCTGCATTTTGGGCTGGAGCTTCTCGAGGTTTGAGGCCTGGCTTGCTCCACCTCCTACTCTTGATATTCTCCCGGATGTGGGCTGGATTTTGGCTGCCTTTTGGGCTGGAACTTCTCGAGGTTTGAGGCCTGGCTTGCTCCACCCCCTGCTCTTGAGATTCTTCCGGAGGCGGGCCTGCATTTTGGCTGCCTTTTGGGCTGGAGATTCTCGTGGTTTGAAGCCTGGCTTGCTCCACCCCCTGCTCTTGAGATTCTCCTGGATGTGGGCTGGATTTTGGCTGCCTTTTGGGCTGGAGCTTCTCGAGGTTTTAGGCCTGGCTTGCTCCACCCCCTGCTCTTGAGATTCTCCCGGATGTGGGCTGCATTTTGGCTGCCTTTTGGGCTGGAGCTTCTTGTGGTTTGAGGCCTGGCTTGCTGCACCCCCTGCTCTTGAGATTCTCCCGGATGTGGGCTGCATTCTGGGTGTTTCTTGGGCTGGAGCTTCTCGTGGTTTGAGGCCTGGCTTGCTCCACCCCCTGCTCTTGAGATTCTCCCGGATGTGGCCTGCATTTTGGCTGCCTTTTGGGCTGGAGCTTCTCGAGGTTTGAGTCCTGGCTTGCTCCACCCCCTGCTCTTGAGAATCTCCCGGATGTGGGCTGGATTTTGGCTGCCTTTTGGGCTGGAGCTTCTCGAGGTTTGAGGCCTGGCTTGCTCCACCTCCTACTCTTGATATTCTCCCGGATGTGGGTTGCATTTTGGCTGCCTTTTGGGCTGGAGGTTCTCGAGGTTTGAGGCCTGGCTTGCTCCATACCCTGCTCTTGAGATTCTCCCGGAGGTGGGCTGGATTTTGGCTGCATTTTGGGCTGGAGCTTCTCGAGGTTTGAGGCCTGGCTTGCTCCACCTCCTACTCTTGAGATTCTCCCGGATGTCGGCTGGATTTTGGCTGCCTTTTGGGCTGGAACTTCTCGAGGTTTGAGGCCTGGCTTGCTCCACACCCTGCTCTTGAGATTCTTCCGGAGGTGGGCCTGCATTTTGGCTGCCTTTTGGGCTGGAGATTCTCGTGGTTTGAAGCCTGGCTTGCTCCACCCCCTGCTCTTGAGATTCTCCTGGATGTGGGCTGGATTTTGGCTGCCTTTTGGGCTGGAGCTTCTCGTGGTTTTAGGCCTGGCTTGCTCCACCCCCTGCTCTTGAGATTCTCCCGGATGTGGGCTGCATTTTGGCTGCCTTTTGGGCTGGAGCTTCTTGTGGTTTGAGGCCTGGCTTGCTGCACCCCCTGCTCTTGAGATTCTCCCGGATGTGGGCTGCATTCTGGGTGTTTCATGGGCTGGAGCTTCTCGTGGTTTGAGGCCTGGCTTGCTCCACCCCCTGCTCTTGAGATTCTCCCGGATGTGGGCTGCATTTTGGCTGCCTTTTGGGCTGGAGCTTCTCGTGGTTTAAGGCCTGGCTTGCTCCACCCACCGCTCTTGAGATTCTCCCGGATGTGGGCTGCATTTTGGCTGCCTTTTGGGCTGGAGCTTCTCGTGGTTTGTGGCCTGGCTTACTCCACCCCCTACTCTTGATATTCTCCCGGATGTGGGCTGGATTTTGGCTGCCTTTTGGGCTGGAGCTTCTCGTGGTTTGAGGCCTGGCTTGCTCCACCCCCTGCTCTTGAGATTCTCCCGGATGTGGGCTGCATTTTGGCTGCCTTTTGGGCTGGAGCTTCTCGTGGTTTGTGGCCTGGCTTGCTCCACCCCCTGCTCTTGAGAATCTCCCGGATGTACGCTGGATTTTGGCTGCATTTTGGGCTGGAGCTTCTCGAGGTTTGAGGCCTGGCTTGCTCCACCCCCTGCTCTTGAGATTCTCCCGGATGTGGGCTGCATTTTGGCTGCCTTTTGGGCTGGAGCTTCTCGTGGTTTGAGGCCTGTCGTGCTCCACCCCCTGCTCTTCATATTCTTTTGGATGTGGGCTGGAATTTGGCTGCATTTTGGGCTGGAGCTTCTCGTGGTTTGAGGCCTGGCTTGCTCGACCCCCTTCTCTTGAGATTCTCCCGGATGTGGCCTGCATTTTGGCTGCCTTTTGGGCTGCAGCTTCTCGTGGTTTGAGGCCTGGCTTGCTCCACCCCCTGCTCTTGAGATTCTCCCGGATGTGGGCTGCATTTTGGCTGCATTTTGGGCTGGAGCTTCTCGAGGTTTGAGGCCTGGCTTGCTCCACCTCCTACTCTTGAGAATCTCCCGGATGTGGGCTGCATTTTGGCTGCCTTTTGGGCTGGAGCTTCTCGAGGTTTGAGGCCTGGCTTGCTCCACCTCCTACTCTTGAGAATCTCCCGGATGTGGGCTGGATTTTGGCTGCATTTTGGGCTGGAGCTTCTCGAGGTTTGAGGCCTGGCTTGCTCCATACCCTGCTCTTGAGATTCTCCCGGATGTGGGCTGCTTTTTGGCTGCCTTTTGGGCTGGAGCTTCTCATGGTTTGAAGCCTGGCTTGCTCCACCCCATGCTCTTGAGATTCTCCTGGATGTGGGCTGCATTCTGGGTGATTCTTGGGCTGGAGCTTCTCGTGGTTTGAGGCCTGGCTTGCTCCACCCCCTGCTCTTGAAATTGTCCCGGATGTGGGCTGCATTTTGGCTGCCTTTAGGGCTGGAACTTCTCGTGGTTTGAGGCCTGGCTTCCTCCACCCCCTGCTCTTGATATTCTCCTGGATGTGGGCTGCATTTTGGCTGCCTTTTGGGCTGGAGCTTCTCGTGGTTTGAGGCCTGCCTTGCTCCACCCCCTGCTCTTGAGATTCTCCCGGATGTGGGCTGCATTTTTGCTGCCTTTTGGGCTGGAGCTTCTCGTGGTTTGAGGCCTGGCTTGCTCCACACCCTGCTCTTCATATGCTCCTGGATGTGGGCTGCATTTTGGCTGATACTTGGGCTGGAGCTTCTCGTGGTTTGAGGCCTGGAATGCTGCACCCCCTGCTCTTGAGATTCTCCCGGATGTGGGCTGGATTTTGGCTGCCTTTT
The DNA here is from genome assembly GCA_027574665.1 of Rhynochetos jubatus. NCBI lineage: Eukaryota > Metazoa > Chordata > Aves > Eurypygiformes > Rhynochetidae > Rhynochetos > Rhynochetos jubatus. Next base: position 691,760 of record JAQBHY010000097.1, on the reverse strand, counting down.
GGGCTGGAGCTTCTCGTGGTTTGAGGCCTGGCTTGCTCCACCCCCTGCTCTTGAGTTTCTCCCGGATGTGGGCTGCATTTTGACTGATACTTGGGCTGGAGATTCTCGTGGTTTGGGGCCTGGCTTGCTCCACTCCCTGCTCTTGAGATTCTCCCGGATGTGGGCTGCATTTTGGCTGCCTTTTGGGCTGGAGCTGCTCGTGGTTTGAGGCCTGGCTTGCTCCACCCCCTGCTCTTGAGATTCTCCCAGATGTGGGCTAGATTTTGGCTGCATTTTGGGCTGGAGCTTCTCGTGGCTTGAGGCCTGTCGTGCTCCACCCCCTGCTCTTCATATTCTTTTGGATGTGGGCTGCATTTTGGCTGCCTTTTGGGCTGGAGCTTCTCGTGGTTTGAGGCCTGGCTTGCTCCACCCCCTGCTCTTGAGATTCTCCCGGATGTGGGCTGGATTTTGGCTGCCTTTTGGGCTGGAGCTTCTCGTGGTTTGAGTCCTGGCTTGCTCCACCCACTGCTCTTGAGATTCTCCCGGATGTGGGCTGGATTTTGGCTGCCTTTTGGGCTGGAGCTTCTCGGGGTTTGAGGCCTGGCTTGCTCCACCCCCTGCTCTTGAGATTCTCCCGGAGGTGGGCTGGATTTTGGCTGCATTTTGGGCTGGAGCTTCTCGAGGTTTGAGGCCTGGCTTGCTCCACCCCCTGCTCTTGATATTCTCCTAAATGTGGGCTGCATTTTGGCTGATACTTGGGCTGGAGATTCTCGTGGTTTGGGGCCTGGCTTGCTCCACCCCCTGCTCTTGAAATTGTCCCGGATGTGGGCTGCATTTTGGCTACATTTTGGGCTGGAGCTTCTCGTGGTTTGAGGCCTGGCTTGCTCCACCCCCTGCTCTTGAGATTCTCCTGGATGTGGGCTGCATTTTGGCTACATTTTGGGCTGGAGCTTCTCGTGGTTTGAGGCCTGGCTTGCTCCACCCCCTGCTCTTGAGATTCTCCCGGATGTGGGCTGCATTTTGGCTGCCTTTTGGGCTGGAGCTTCTCGAGGTTTGAGGCCTGGCTTGCTCCACCCCCTGCTCTTGAGATTCTCCCGGATGTGGGCTGGATTTTGGCTGCCTTTTGGGCTGGAGCTTCTCGAGGTTTGAGGCCTGGCTTGCTCCACCCCCTGCTCTTGAGAATCTCCCGGATGTGGGCTGGATTTTGGCTGATACTTGGGCTGGGGCTTCTCGTGGTTTGAGGCCTGCCTTGCTCCACACCGTGCTCTTCATATGCTCCTGGATGTGGGCTGCATTTTGGCTGATACTTGGGCTGGAGCTTCTCGTGGTTTGAGGCCTGGCTTGCTCCACCCCCTACTCTTGAAATTCTCCTGGATTTGGGCTGGATTTTGGCTGCCTTTTGGGCTGGATCTTCACATGGTTTGAGGCCTGGCTTGCTCCACCCCCTGCTCTTGAGATTCTCCCGGATGTGGGCTGCATTTTGGCTGCATTTTGGGCTGGAGCTTCTCGTGGTTTGAGGCCTGGCTTGCTCCACCCCCTGCTCTTCATATGCTCCTGGATGTGGGCTGCAATTTGGCTGATACTTGGGCCAGAGCTTCTCGTGGTTTGAGGCCTGGCTTGCTGCACCCCCTGCTCTTGAGATTCTCCCGGATGTGGGCTGGATTTTGGCTGCCTTTTGGGCTGGAGCTTCTCGTGGTTTGAGGCCTGGCTTGCTCCACCCCCTGCTCTTGAGATTCTCCCGGATGTGGGCTGCATTTTGACTGATACTTGGGCTGGAGATTCTCGTGGTTTGGGGCCTGGCTTGCTCCACTCCCTGCTCTTGAGATTCTCCCGGATGTGGGCTGCATTTTGGCTGCCTTTTGGGCTGGAGCTTCTCGTGGTTTGAGGCCTGGCTTGCTCCACCCCCTGCTCTTGAGATTCTCCCGGATGTGGGCTGGATTTTGGCTGCCTTTTGGGCTGGAGCTTCTCGTGGTTTGAGTCCTGGCTTGCTCCACCCACTGCTCTTGAGATTCTCCCGGATGTGGGCTGGATTTTGGCTGCCTTTTGGGCTGGAGCTTCTCGGGGTTTGAGGCCTGGCTTGCTCCACCCCCTGCTCTTGAGATTCTCCCGGAGGTGGGCTGGATTTTGGCTGCATTTTGGGCTGGAGCTTCTCGAGGTTTGAGGCCTGGCTTGCTCCACCCCCTGCTCTTGATATTCTCCTAAATGTGGGCTGCATTTTGGCTGATACTTGGGCTGGAGATTCTCGTGGTTTGGGGCCTGGCTTGCTCCACCCCCTGCTCTTGAAATTGTCCCGGATGTGGGCTGCATTTTGGCTACATTTTGGGCTGGAGCTTCTCGTGGTTTGAGGCCTGGCTTGCTCCACCCCCTGCTCTTGAGATTCTCCAGGAGGTGGGCTGGATTTTGGCTGCCTTTTGGGCTGGAGCTTCTCGTGGTTTGAGGCCTGGCTTGCTCCAACCCCTGCTCTTGAGATTCTCCCGGATGTGGGCTAGATTTTGGCTGCATTTTGGGCTGGAGCTTCTCCCGGTTTGAGGCCTGGCTTGCTCCACCCCCTGCTCTTGAAATTGTCCTGGATGTGGGCTGCATTTTGGCTGCCTTTTGGGCTGGAGCTTCTCGTGGTTTGAGGCCTGGCTTGCTCCACCCCCTGCTCTTGAGATTCTCCCGGATGTGCGCTGCATTTTGGCTGCCTTTTGGGCTGGAGCTGCTCGTGGTTTGAGGCCTGGCTTGCTCCACCCCCTGCTCTTGAGATTCTCCCGGATGTGGGCTAGATTTTGGCTGCATTTTGGGCTGGAGCTTCTCGAGGTTTGAGGCCTGGCTTGCTCCACCTCCTACTCTTGAGAATCTCCCGGATGTGGGCTGCATTTTGGCTGCCTTTTGGGCTGGAGCTTCTCGAGGTTTGAGGCCTGGCTTGCTCCACCTCCTACTCTTGAGAATCTCCCGGATGTGGGCTGGATTTTGGCTGCCTTTTGGGCTGGAGCTTCTCGAGGTTTGAAGCCTGGCTTGCTCCACCCCCTGCTCTTGAGATTCTCCTGGATGTGGGCTGCATTCTGGGTGATTCTTGGGCTGGAGCTTCTCGTGGTTTGAGGCCTGGCTTGCTCCACCCCCTGCTCTTGAGATTGTCCCGGATGTGGGCTGCATTTTGGCTGCCTTTAGGGCTGGAACTTCTCGTGGTTTGAGGCCTGGCTTGCTCCACCCCCTGCTCTTGATATTCTCCCGGATGTGGGCTGCATTTTGGCTGCCTTTTGGGCTGGAGCTTCTCGTGGTTTGAGGCCTGGCTTGCTCCACCCCCTGCTCTTGAGATTCTCCCGGATGTGGGCTGCATTTTGGCTGCCTTTTGGGCTGGAGCTTCTCGAGGTTTGAGGCCTGGCTTGCTCCACCCCCTGCTCTTGAGAATCTCCCGGATGTGGGCTGGATTTTGGCTGCATTTTGCACTGGAGCTTCTCGAGGTTTGAGGCCTGGCTTGCTCCACCCCCTGCTCTTGAGAATCTCCCTGATGTGGGCTGGATTTTGGCTGATACTTGGGCTTGAGCTTCTCGTGGTTTGAGGCCTGCCTTGCTCCACACCCTGCTCTTCATATGCTCCTGGATGTGGGCTGCATTTTGGCTGATACTTGGGCTGGAGCTTCTCGTGGTTTGAGGCCTGGCTTGCTGCACCCCCTGCTCTTGAGATTCTCCCGGATGTGGGCTGGATTTTGGCTGCCTTTTGGGCTGGAGCTTCTCGTGGTTTGAGGCCTGCCTTGCTCCACCCCCTGCTCTTGAGATTCTCCCGGATGTGGGCTGCATTTTGACTGACACTTGGGCTGGAGATTCTCGTGGTTTGGGGCCTGGCTTGCTCCACCCCCTGCTCTTGAGATTCTCCCAGATGTGGGCTGCATTTTGGCTGCCTTTTGGGCTGGAGCTGCTCGTGGTTTGAGGCCTGGCTTGCTCCACCCCCTGCTCTTGAGATTCTCCCGGATGTGGACTGCATTTTGGCTGCATTTTGGGCTGGAGCTTCTCGTGGCTTGAGGCCTGTCGTGCTCCACCCCCTGCTCTTCATATTCTTTTGGATGTGGGCTGCATTTTGGCTGCCTTTTGGGCTGGAGCTTCTCGTGGTTTGAGGCCTGGCTTGCTCCACCCCCTGCTCTTGAGATTCTCGCGGAGGTGGGCTGGATTTTGGCTGCCTTTTGGGCTGGAGCTTCTCGTGGTTTGAGTCCTGGCTTGCTCCACCCCCTGCTCTTGAGATTCTCCCGGATGTGGGCTGGATTTTGGCTGCCTTTTGGGCTGGAGCTTCTCGTGGTTTGAGGCCTGGCTTGCTCCACCCCCTGCTCTTGAGATTCTCCCGGAGGTGGGCTGGATTTTGGCTGAATTTTGGGCTGGAGCTTCTCGAGGTTTGAGGCCTGGCTTGCTCCACCCCCTGCTCTTGAGAATCTCCCGGATGTGGGCTGGATTTTGGCTGCATTTTGGGCTGGAGCTTCTCATGGTTTGAGGCCTGGCTTGCTCCACCCCCTACTCTTGATATTCTCCCGGATGTGGGCTGCATTTTGGCTGCCTTTAGGGCTGGAGCTTCTCGTGGTTTGAGGCCTGGCTTGCTCCACCCCCTGCTCTTGAGATTCTCCCGGATGTGGGCTGGATTTTGGCTGCCTTTTGGGCTGGAGCTTCTCGTGGTTTGAGGCCTGGCTTGCTCCACCCCCTGCTCTTGAGATTCTCCCGGATGTGGGCTGCATTTTGGCTGCCTTTTGGGCTGGAGCTGCTCGTGGTTTGAGGCCTGGCTTGCTCCACCCCCTGCTCTTGAGATTCTCCCGGATGTGGGCTAGATTTTGGCTGCATTTTGGGCTGGAGCTTCTCGTGGCTTGAGGCCTGTCGTGCTCCACCCCTAGCTCTTCATATTCTTTTGGATGTGGGCTGCATTTTGGCTGCCTTTTGGGCTGGAGCTTCTCGTGGTTTGAGGCCTGGCTTGCTCCACCCCCTCCTCTTGATATTCTCCCGGATGTGGGCTGGATTTTGGCTGCCTTTTGGGCTGGAGCTTCTCGTGGTTTGAGGCCTGGCTTGCTCCACCCCCTGCTCTTGAGATTCTCCCGGATGTGGGCTACATTTTGGCTGCCTTTTGGGCTGGAGCTTCTCGAGGTTTGAGGCCTGGCTTGCTCCACCCCCTGCTCTTGAGAATCTCCCGGATGTGGGCTGGATTTTGGCTGAATTTTGGGCTGGAGCTTCTCGAGGTTTGAGGCCTGGCTTGCTCCACCCCCTGCTCTTGAGAATCTCCCGGATGTGGGCTGGATTTTGGCTGCATTTTAGGCTGGAGCTTCTCGTGGTTTGAAGCCTGGTTTGCTCCACCCCCTGCTCTTGAGATTCTCCCGGATGTGGCCTGCATTTTGGCTGCCTTTTGGGCTGGAGCTTCTCATGGTTTGAGGCCTGGCTTGCTCTACCCCCTACTCTTGATATTCTCCCGGATGTGGGCTGGATTTTGGCTGCCTTTAGGGCTGGAGCTTCTCGTGGTTTGAGGCCTGGATTGCTCCACCCCCTGCTCTTGAGATTCTCCCGGATGTGGGCTGCATTTTGGCTGCCTTTTGGGCTGGAGCTTCTCGTGGTTTGAGGCCTGGCTTGCTCCACCCCCTGCTCTTGAGATTCTCCAGGAGGTGGGCTGCATTTTGGCTGCCTTTTGGGCTGGAGCTTCTCGTGGTTTGAGGCCTGGCTTGCTCCAACCCCTGCTCTTGAGATTCTCCCGGATGTGGGCTAGATTTTGGCTGCATTTTGGGCTGGAGCTTCTCGTGGTTTGAGGCCTGGCTTGCTCCACCCCCTGCTCTTGAAATTGTCCTGGTTTTGGGCTGCATTTTGGCTGCCTTTTGGGCTGGATCTTCTCGTGGTTTGAGGCCTGCCTTGCTCCACCCCCTGCTCTTGAGATTCTCCCGGATGTGGGCTGGATTTTGGCTGCCTTTTGGGCTGGAACTTCTCGTGGTTTGAGGCCTGGCTTCTCCACCCCCTGCTCTTGAGATTCTCCCGGATGTGGGCTGCATTTGGCTGCCTTTTGGCCTGGAGCTTCTCGTGGTTTGAGGCCTGGCTTGCTCCACCCCCTGCTCTTGAGATTCTCCTGTATGTGGGCTGCATTTTGGCTGATACTTGGGCTGGAGCTTCTCGTGGTTTGAGGCCTGGCTTGCTCCACCCCCTGCTCTTGAGTTTCTCCCGTATGTGGGCTGCATTTGGCTGCCTTTTGGCCTGGAGCTTCTCGTGGTTTGAGGCCTGGCTTGCTCCACCCCCTGCTCTTGAGATTCTCCCGGATGTGGGCTGGATTTTGGCTGCCTTTTGGGCTGGAGCTTCTCGTGGTTTGAGACCTGGCTTGCTCCACCCCCTGCTCTTGAGATTCTCCCCGATGTGGGCTGGATTTTGGCTGCATTTTGGGCTGGAGCTTCTCGTGGTTTGAGGCCTGGCTTGCTCCACACCCTGCTCTTCATATGCTCCTGGATGTGGGCTGCATTTTGGCTGATACTTGGGCTGGAGCTTCTCGTGGTTTGAGGCCTGGCTTGCTCCATCCCCTGCTCTTGAAATACTCCTGGATGTGGGCTGGATTTTGGCTGCCTTTTGGGCTGGAGCTTCTCGTGGTTTGAGGCCTGGCTTGTTCCACCCCCTGCTCTTGAGATTCTCCCGGATGTGGGCTGCATTCTGGGTGATTCTTGGGCTGGAGCTTCTCGTGGTTTGAGGCCTGGCTTGCTCCACCCCCTGCTCTTGAGATTCTCCCGGATGTGGCCTGCATTTTGGCTGCCTTTTGGGCTGGAGCTTCTCGTGGTTTGAGGCCTGGATTGCTCCACCCACTGCTCTTGAGATTCTCCCGGATGTGGGCTGCATTTTGGCTGCCTTTTGGGCTGGAGCTTCTCGTGGTTTGAGGCCTGGCTTGCTCCACCCCCTGCTCTTGAGATTCTCCCGGATGTGGGCTGCATTTTGGCTGCCTTTTGGGCTGGAGCTTCTCGTGGTTTGAGGCCTGGCTTTCTCCAACCCCTGCTCTTGAGATTCTCCCGGATGTGGGCTGCATTTTGGCTGCCTTTTGGGCTTGAGCTTCTCGTGGTTTGAGGCCTGGCTTGCTCCACCCCCTGCTCTTGAGATTCTCCCGGATGTGGGCTGCATTTTGGCTGCCTTTTGGGCTGGAGCTTCTCATGGTTTGAGGCCTGGCTTGCTCCACCCACTGCTCTTGAGATTCTCCTGGATGTGGGCTGCATTTTGGCTGCCTTTTGGGCTGGAGCTTCTCGTGGTTTGAGGCCTGGCTTGCTCCACCTCCTACTCTTGATATTCTCCCGGATGTGGGCTGGATTTTGGCTGCCTTTTGGGCTGGAGCTTCTCGAGGTTTGAGGCCTGGCTTGCTCCACCCCCTGCTCTTGAGATTCTCCCGGAGGTGGGCTGCATTTTGGCTGCATTTTGGGCTGGAGCTTCTCATGGTTTGAGGCCTGGCTTGCTCCACCCCCTGCTCTTGATATTCTCCCGGATGTGGGCTGCATTTTTTCTGATACTTGGGCTGGAGATTCTCGTGGTTTGGGGCCTGCCTTGCTCCACCCCCTGCTCTTGAAATTCTCCCGCATGTGGCGTGCATTTTGGCTGCATTTTGGGCTGGAGCTTCTCGTGGTTTGAGGCCTGGCTTGCTCCACCCCCTGCTCTTGAGATTCTCCCGGATGTGGGCTGCATTTTGGCTGCCTTTAGGGCTGGAGCTTCTCGTGGTTTGAGGCCTGGCTTTCTCCACCCCCTGCTCTTGAGATTCTCCCGGATGTGGGCTGCATTTTGGCTGCCTTTAGGGCTGGAGCTTCTCGTGGTTTGAGGCCTGGCTTGCTCCACCCCCTGCTCTTGAGATTCTCCCGGATGTGGGCTGGATTTTGGCTGCATTTTGGGCTGGAGATTCTCGTGGTTTGAGGCCTGGCGTGCTCCACCCCCTCCTCTTCATATTCTTTTGGATGTGGGCTGCATTTTGGCTGCTTTTTGGGCTGGAGCTTCTCGTGGTTTGAGGCCTGGCTTGCTCGACCCCCTACTCTTGAGATTCTCCCGGATGTGTCCTGCATTTTGGCTGTCTTTTGGGCAGGAGCTTCTCGTGGTTTGAGGCCTGGCTTGCTCCACCCCCTGCTCTTGAGATTCTCCCGGATGTGGGCTGGATTTTCGCTGCATTTTGGGCTGGAGCTTCTCGTGGTTTGAGGCCTGGCTTGCTCCACCCCCTGCTCTTGAGATTCTCCCGGATGTGGGCTGCATTTGGCTGCCTTTTGGGCTGGAGCTTCTCGTGGTTTGAGGCCTGGCTTGCTCCACCCCCTGCTCTTGAGATTCTCCCCGATGTGGGCTGAATTTTGGCTGAATTTTGGGCTGGAGCTTCTCGTGGTTTGAGGCCTGGCTTGCTCCACCCCCTGCTCTTGAGATTCTCCCAGAGGTGGGCTGCATTTTGGCTGCCTTTTGGGCTGGAGCTTCTCGTGGTTTGAGGCCTGGCTTGCTCCACCCCCTGCTCTTGATATTCTCCCGGATGTGGGCTGCATTTTGGCTGCCTTTTGGGCTGGAGCTTCTCGTGGTTTGAGGCCTGGCTTGCTCCACCCCCTGCTCTTGATATTCTCCTGGATGTGGGCTGCATTTTGGCTGCCTTTTGGGCTGGAGCTTCTCGTGGTTTGAGGCCTGGCTTGCTCCACCCCCTGCTCTTGAGATTCTCCCGGATGTGGGCTGCATTTTGGCTACATTTTGGGCTGGAGCTTCTCGTGGTTTGAGGCCTGGCTTGCTCGACCCCCTGCTCTTGAGATTCTCCCGGATGTGGGCTGCATTTTGGCTGCCTTTTGGGCTGGAGCTTCTCGTGGTTTGAGGCCTGGCTTGCTCCACCCCCTGCTCTTGAGAATCTCCCGGATGTGGGCTGGATTTTGGCTGCATTTTGGGCTGGAGCTTCTCGTGGTTTGAGGCCTGGCTTGCTCCACAGCCTGCTCTTCATATGCTCCTGGATGTGGGCTGCATTTTGGCTGATACTTGGGCTGGAGCTTCTCGTGGTTTGAGGCCTGGCTTGCTCCATCCCCTGCTCTTGAAATACTCCTGGATGTGGGCTGGATTTTGGCTGCCTTTTGGGCTGGAGCTTCTCGTGGTTTGAGGCCTGGCTTGCTCCACCCCCTGCTCTTGAGATTCTCCCGGATGTGGGCTGCATTCTGGGTGATTCTTGGGCTGGAGCTTCTCGTGGTTTGAGGCCTGGCTTGCTCCACCCCCTGCTCTTGAGATTCTCCCGGATGTGGGCTGCATTTTGGCTGCCTTTTGGGCTGGAGCTTCTCGAGGTTTGAGGCCTGGCTTGCTCCACCCCCTGCTCTTGAGATTCTCCCGGATGTGGGCTGCATTTTGGCTGCCTTTTGGGCTGGAGCTTCTCATGGTTTGAGGCCTGGCTTGCTCCACCCCCTACTCTTGATATTCTCCCGGATGTGGGCTGCATTTTGGCTACCTTTTGGGCTGGAGCTTCTCGTGGTTTGAGGCCTGGCTTTCTCCAACCCCTGCTCTTGAGATTCTCCCGGATGTGGGCTGCATTTTGGCTGCATTTGGGGCTGGAGCTTCTCGTGGTTTGAGGCCTGGCTTTCTCCACCCCCTGCTCTTGAGATTCTCCCGGATGTGGGCTGCATTTTGGCTGCCTTTAGGGCTGGAGCTTCTCGTGGTTTGAGGCCTGGCTTGCTCCACCCCCTGCTCTTGAGATTCTCCCGGATGTGGGCTGCATTTTGGCTGCATTTTGGGCTGGAGATTCTCGTGGTTTGAGGCCTGGCGTGCTCCACCCCCTCCTCTTCATATTCTTTTGGATGTGGGCTGCATTTTGGCTGCTTTTTGGGCTGGAGCTTCTCGTGGTTTGAGGCCTGGCTTGCTCGACCCCCTACTCTTGAGATTCTCCCGGATATGGGCTGGATTTTCGCTGCATTTTGGGCTGGAGCTTCTCGTGGTTTGAGGCCTGGCTTGCTCCACCCCCTGCTCTTGAGATTCTCCCGGATGTGGGCTGCATTTGGCTGCCTTTTGGGCTGGAGCTTCTCGTGGTTTGAGGCCTGGCTTGCTCCACCCCCTGCTCTTGAGATTCTCCTGGATGTGGGCTGCATTTTGGCTGATACTTGGGCTGGAGCTTCTCGTGGTTTGAGGCCTGGCTTGCTCCACCCCCTGCTCTTGAGATTCTCCCGGATGTGGGCTGCATTTGGCTGCCTTTTGGGCTGGAGCTTCTCGTGGTTTGAGGCCTGGCTTCCTCCACCCCCTGCTCTTGAGATTCTCCCGGATGTGGGCTGGATTTTGGCTGCCTTTTGGGCTGGAGCTTCTCGTGGTTTGAGGCCTGGCTTGCTCCACCCCCTGCTCTTGAGATTCTCCCCGATGTGGGCTGAATTTTGGCTGAATTTTGGGCTGGAGCTTCTCGTGGTTTGAGGCCTGGCTTGCTCCACCCCCTGCTCTTGAGTTTCTCCCAGAGGTGGGCTGCATTTTGGCTGCCTTTTGGGCTGGAGCTTCTCGTGGTTTGAGGCCTGGCTTGCTCCACCCCCTGCTCTTGATATTCTCCCGGATGTGGGCTGCATTTTGGCTGCCTTTTGGGCTGGAGCTTCTCGTGGTTTGAGGCCTGCCTTGCTCCACCCCCTGCTCTTGATATTCTCCTGGATGTGGGCTGCATTTTGGCTGCCTTTTGGGCTGGAGCTTCTCGTGGTTTGAGGCCTGGCTTGCTCCACCCCCTGCTCTTGAGATTCTCCCGGATGTGGGCTGCATTTTGGCTACATTTTGGGCTGGAGCTTCTCGTGGTTTGAGGCCTGGCTTGCTCCACCCCCTGCTCTTGAGATTCTCCCGGATGTGGGCTGCATTTTGGCTGCCTTTTGGGCTGGAGCTTCTCGTGGTTTGAGGCCTGGCTTGCTCCACCCCCTGCTCTTGAGAATCTCCCGGATGTGGGCTGGATTTTGGCTGCATTTTGGGCTGGAGCTTCTCGTGGTTTGAGGCCTGGCTTGCTCCACACCCTGCTCTTCATATGCTCCTGGATGTGGGCTGCATTTTGGCTGATACTTGGGCTGGAGCTTCTCGTGGTTTGAGGCCTGGCTTGCTCCATCCCCTGCTCTTGAAATACTCCTGGATGTGGGCTGGATTTTGGCTGCCTTTTGGGCTGGAGCTTCTCGTGGTTTGAGGCCTGGCTTGCTCCACCCCCTGCTCTTGATATTCTCCTGGATGTATGCTGCATTTTGGCTGATTCTTGGGCTGGAGCTTCTCGTGGTTTGAGGCCTGGCTTGCTCCACCCCCTGCTCTTGAGATTCTCCCGGATATGGGCTGCATTTTGGCTACATTTTGGGCTGGAGCTTCTCGTGGTTTGAGGCCTGGCTTGCTCCACCCCCTGCTCTTGAGATTCTCCCGGATGTGGGCTGCATTTTGGCTGCCTTTTGGGCTGGAGCTTCTCGTGGTTTGAGGCCTGGCTTGCTCCACCCCCTGCTCTTGAGAATCTCCCGGATTTGGGCTGGATTTTGGCTGCATTTTGGGCTGGAGCTTCTCGTGGTTTGAGGCCTGGCTTGCTCCACACCCTGCTCTTCATATGCTCCTGGATGTGGGCTGGATTTTGGCTGCCTTTTGGGCTGGAGCTTCTCGTGGTTTGAGGCCTGGCTTGCTCCACCCCCTGCTCTTGAGATTCTCCCGGATGTGGGCTGCATTCTGGGTGATTCTTGGGCTGGAGCTTCTCGTGGTTTGAGGCCTGGCTTGCTCCACCCCCTGCTCTTGAGATTCTCCCGGATGTGGGCTGCATTTTGGCTGCCTTTTGGGCTGGAGCTTCTCGAGGTTTGAGGCCTGGCTTGCTCCACCCCCTGCTCTTGAGATTCTCCCGGATGTGGGCTGCATTTTGGCTGCCTTTTGGGCTGGAGCTTCTCATGGTTTGAGGTCTGGCTTGCTCCACCCCCTACTCTTGATATTCTCCCGGATGTGGGCTGCATTTTGGCTGCCTTTTGGGCTGGAGCTTCTCGTGGTTTGAGGCCTGGCTTTCTCCAACCCCTGCTCTTGAGATTCTCCCGTATGTGGGCTGGATTTTGGCTGCCTTTTGGGCTGGAGCTTCTCGTGGTTTGAGGCCTGGCTTGCTCCACCCCCTGCTCTTGAGATTCTCCCGGATGTGGGCTGGATTTTGGCTGCCTTTTGGGCTGGAGCTTCTCGTGGTTTGAGGCCTGGCTTGCTCCACCCACTGCTCTTGAGATTCTCCTGGATGTGGGCTGCATTTTGGCTGCCTTTTGGGCTGGAGCTTCTCGAGGTTTGAGGCCTGGCTTGCTCCACCTCCTACTCTTGATATTCTCCCGGATGTGGGCTGCATTTTGGCTGCCTTTTGGGCTGGAGCTTCTCGAGGTTTGAGGCCTGGCTTGCTCCACCCCCTGGTCTTGAGATTCTCCCGGATGTGGGCTGCATTTTGGCTGCCTTTTGGGCTGGAGCTTCTCGTGGTTTGAGGCCTGGCTTGCTCCACCCCCTGCTCTTGAAATTCTCCTGGACGTGGGCTGGATTTTGGCTGCCATTTGGGCTGGAGCTTCTCGTGGTTTGAGGCCTGGCTTGCTCCACCCCCTGCTCTTGATATTCTCCCGGATGTGGGCTTCATTTTGGCTGCATTTGGGGCTGGAGCTTCTCGTGGTTTGAGGCCTGGCTTCCTCCACCCCCTGCTCTTGAGATTCTCCCGGAGGTGGGCTGGATTTTGGCTGCCTTTTGGGCTGGAGCTTCTCGTGGTTTGAGGCCTGGCTTGCTCCACGCCCTGCTCTTGAGATTCTCCCGGATGTGGGCTGCATTTTGGCTGCCTTTTGGGCTGGAGCTTCTCGTGGTTTGAGGCCTGGCTTGCTCCACCCCCTGCTCTTGAGATTCTCCCGGATGTGGGCTGCATTTTGGCTGCCTTTTGGGCTGGAGCTTCTCGTGGTTTGAGGCCTGGATTGCTCCACCCCCTGCTCTTCATATTCTTTTGGATGTGGGCTGCATTTTGGCTGCTTTTTGGGCTGGAGCTTCTCGTGGTTTGAGGCCTGGCTTGCTCCACCCACTGCTCTTGAGATTCTCCCGGATGTGGGCTGCATTTTGGCTGCCTTTTGGGCTGGAGCTTCTCGTGGTTTGAGGCCTGGCTTGCTCCACCCCCTGCTCTTGAGATTCTCCCGGAGGTGGGCTGGATTTTGGCTGCATTTTGGGCCGGAGCTTCTCGTGGTTTGAAGCCTGCCTTGCTCCACCCCCTGCTCTTGAGATTCTCCCGGATGTGGGCTGCATTTTGGCTACATTTTGGGCTGGAGCTTCTCGTGGTTTGAGGCCTGCCTTGCTCCACCCCCTGCTCTTGAGATTCTCCCGGATTTGGGCTGGATTTTGGCTACATTTTGGGCTGGAGCTTCTCGTGGTTTGAGGCCTGGCTTGCTCCACCCCCTGCTCTTGAGATTCTCCCGGATGTGGGCTGGATTTTGGCTGCCTTTTGGGCTGGAGCTTCTCGTGGTTTGAGGCCTGGCTTGCTCCACCCCCTGCTCTTGAGAATCTCCCGGATGTACGCTGGATTTTGGCTGCATTTTGGGCTGGAGCTTCTCGAGGTTTGAGGCCTGGCTTGCTCCACCCCCTGCTCTTGAGATTCTCCCGGATGTGGCCTGCATTTTGGCTGCCTTTTGGGCTGGAACTTCTCGTGGTTTGAGGCCTGGCTTGCTCCACCCCCTGCTCTTGAGATTCTCCCGGATGTGGGCTGCATTTTGGCTGCCTTTAGGGCTGGAGCTTCTCGAGGTTTGAGGCCTGGCTTGCTCCACCCCCTGCTCTTGAGAATCTCCCGGATGTGGGCTGGATTTTGGCTGCCTTTTGGGCTGGAGCTTCTCGTGGTTTGAGGCCTGGCTTGCTCCACCCCCTGCTCTTGAGATTCTCCCGGATGTGGCCTGCATTTTGGCTGCCTTTTGGGCTGGAGCTTCTCATGGTTTGAGGCCTGGCTTGCTCCACCCCCTACTCTTGATATTCTCCCGGATGTGGGCTGGATTTTGGCTGCCTTTAGGGCTGGAGCTTCTCGTGGTTTGAGGCCTGCCTTCCGCCAACCCCTGCTCTTGAGATTCTCCCGGATGTGGGCTAGATTTTGGCTGCATTTTGGGCTGGAGCTTCTCGTGGTTTGAGGCCTGGCGTGCTCCACCCCCTCCTCTTCATATTCTTTTGGATGTGGTCTGCATTTTGGCTGCTTTTTGGGCTGGAGCTTCTCGTGGTTTGAGGCCTGGCTTGCTCGACCCCTTACTCTTGAGATTCTCCCGGATGTGTCCTGCATTTTGGCTGCCTTTTGGGCTGGAGCTTCTCGTGGTTTGAGGCCTGGCTTGCTCCACCCCCTGCTCTTGAGATTCTCCCGGATGTGGGCTGCATTTTGGCTACATTTTGGGCTGGAGCTTCTCATGGCTTGAGGCCTGGCTTGCTCCACCCCCTGCTCTTGATATTCTCCCGGATGTGGGCTTCATTTTGGCTGCATTTGGGGCTGGAGCTTCTCGTGGTTTGAGGCCTGGCTTCCTCCACCCCCTGCTCTTGAGATTCTCCCGGAGGTGGGCTGGATTTTGGCTGCCTTTTGGGCTGGAGCTTCTCGTGGTTTGAGGCCTGGCTTGCTCCACCCCCTGCTCTTGAGATTCTCCCGGATGTGGGCTGCATTTTGGCTGCCTTTTGGGCTGGAGCTTCTCGTGGTTTGAGGCCTGGCTTGCTCCACCCCCTGCTCTTGAGATTCTCCCGGATGTGGGCTGCATTTTGGCTGCCTTTTGGGCTGGAGCTTCTCGTGGTTTGAGGCCTGGATTGCTCCACCCCCTGCTCTTCATATTCTTTTGGATGTGGGCTGCATTTTGGCTGCTTTTTGGGCTGGAGCTTCTCGTGGTTTGAGGCCTGGCTTGCTCCACCCCCTGCTCTTGAGATTCTCCCGGATGTGGGCTGCATTTTGGCTGCCTTTTGGGCTGGAGCTTCTCGTGGTTTGAGGCCTGGCTTGCTCCACCCCCTGCTCTTGAGATTCTCCCGGAGGTGGGCTGGATTTTGGCTGCATTTTGGGCCGGAGCTTCTCGTGGTTTGAAGCCTGCCTTGCTCCACCCCCTGCTCTTGAGATTCTCCTGGATGTGGGCTGCATTTTGGCTACATTTTGGGCTGGAGCTTCTCGTGGTTTGAGGCCTGCCTTGCTCCACCCCCTGCTCTTGAGATTCTCCCGGATTTGGGCTGGATTTTGGCTACATTTTGGGCTGGAGCTTCTCGTGGTTTGAGGCCTGGCTTGCTCCACCCCCTGCTCTTGATATTCTCCTGGATGTGGGCTGCATTTTGGCTGCCTTTTGGGCTGGAGCTTCTCGTGGTTTGAGGCCTGGCTTGCTCCACCACCTGCTCTTGAGAATCTCCCGGATGTACGCTGGATTTTGGCTGCATTTTGGGCTGGAGCTTCTCGAGGTTTGAGGCCTGGCTTGCTCCACCCCCTGCTCTTCATATTCTTTTGGATATGGCCTGCATTTTGGCTGCCTTTTGGGCTGGAACTTCTCGTGGTTTGAGGCCTGGCTTGCTCCACCCACTGCTCTTGAGATTCTCCCGGATGTGGGCTGCATTTTGGCTGCCTTTAGGGCTGGAGCTTCTCGAGGTTTGAGGCCTGGCTTGCTCCACCCCCTGCTCTTGAGAATCTCCCGGATGTGGGCTGGATTTTGGCTGCCTTTTGGGCTGGAGCTTCTCGTGGTTTGAGGCCTGGCTTGCTCCACCCCCTGCTCTTGAGATTCTCCCGGATGTGGGCTGGATTTTGGCTGCCTTTTGGGCTGGAGCTTCTCATGGTTTGAGGCCTGGCTTGCTCCACCCCCTACTCTTGATATTCTCCCGGATGTGGGCTGGATTTTGGCTGCCTTTAGGGCTGGAGCTTCTCGTGGTTTGAGGCCTGGCTTGCTCCACCCCCTGCTCTTGAGATTCTCCCGAATGTGGGCTGGATTTTGGCTGCCTTTTGGGCTGGAGCTTCTCGTGGTTTGAGGCCTGGTTTGCTCCACCCCCTGCTCTTGAGATTCTCCCGGATGTGGGCTGGATTTTGGCTGCATTTTGGGCTGTAGCTTCTCGTGGTTTGAGGCCTGGATTGCTCCACCCCCTGCTCTTCATATTCTTTTGGATGTGGGCTGCATTTTGGCTGCCTTTTGGGCTGGAGCTTCTCGTGGTTTGAGGCCTGGCTTGCTCCACCCCGTGCTCTTGAGATTCTCCCGGATGTGGGCTGGATTTTGGCTGCATTTTGGGCTGGAGCTTCTCATGGTTTGAGGCCTGGCTTGCTCCACCCCCTGCTCTTGAGATTCTCCCGGATGTGGGCTGCATTTTGGCTCCCTTTTGGGCTGGAGCTTCTCGAGGTTTGAGGCCTGGCTTGCTCCACCCCCTGCTCTTGAGATTCTCCCGGATGTGGGCTGCATTTGGCTGCCTTTTGGGCTGGAGCTTCTCGAGGTTTGAGGCCTGGCTTGCTCCACCCCCTGCTCTTGAGAATCTCCCGGATGTGGGCTGGATTTTGGCTGCATTTTGGGCTGGAGCTTCTCGAGGTTTGAGGCCTGGCTTGCTCCACCCCCTGCTCTTGAGAATCTCCCGGATGTGGGCTGGATTTTGGCTGCATTTTGGGCTGGAGCTTCTCGTGGTTTGAGGCCTGGCTTGCACCACCCCCTGCTCTTGATATTCTCCCGGATGTGGGCTGCATTTTGGCTGATACTTGGGCTGGAGCTTCTCGTGGTTTGAGGCCTGGCTTGCTCCACCCCCTGCTCTTGAGATTCTCCTGGATGTGGGCTGCATTCTGGGTGAATCTTGGGCTGGAGCTTCTCGTGGTTTGAGGCCTGGCTTGCTCCACCCCCTGCTCTTGAAATTCTCCTGGATGTGGGCTGGATTTTGGCTGCCATTTGGGCTGGAGCTTCTCGTGGTTTGAGGCCTGCCTTGCTCCACCCCCTGCTCTTGAAATTGTCCTGGATGTGGGCTGGATTTTGGCTGCCTTTTGGGCTGGAGCTTCTCGTGGTTTGAGGCCTGGCTTGCTCGACCCCCTACTCGTGAGATTCTCCCGGATGTGTCCTGCATTTTGGCTGCCTTTTGGGCTGGAGCTTCTCGTGGTTTGAGGCCTGGCTTGCTCCACCCCCTGCTCTTGAGATTCTCCCGGATGTGGGCTTCATTTTGGCTGCCTTTTGGGCTGGAGCTTCTTGTGGTTTGAGGCCTGGCTTCCTCCACCCCCTGCTCTTGAGATTCTCCCGGATGTGGGCTGGATTTTGGCTGCCTTTTGGGCTGGAGCTTCTCGTGGTTTGAGGCCTGGCTTGCTCCACCCCCTACTCTTGAGATTCTCCCGGATGTGGGCTGCATTTTGGCTGCCTTTTGGGCTGGAGCTTCTCGTGGTTTGAGGCCTGGCTTGCTCCACCCCCTGCTCTTGAGATTCTCCCGGATGTGGGCTGCATTTTGGCTGCCTTTTGGGCTGGAGCTTCTCGTGGTTTGAGGCCTGGATTGCTCCACCCCCTGCTCTTCATATTCTTTTGGATGTGGGCTGCATTTTGGCTGCTTTTTGGGCTGGAGCTTCTCGTGGTTTGAGGCCTGGCTTGCTCCACCCCCTGCTCTTGAGATTCTCCCGGATGTGGGCTGGATTTTGGCTGCCTTTTGGGCTGGAGCTTCTCGTGGTTTGAAGCCTGCCTTGCTCCACCCCCTGCTCTTGAGATTCTCCCGGATGTGGGCTGCATTTTGGCTACATTTTGGGCTGGAGCTTCTCGTGGTTTGAGGCCTGGCTTGCTCCACCCCCTGCTCTTGAGATTCTCCCGGATGTGGGCTGGATTTTGGCTGCCTTTTGGGCTGGAGCTTCTCGTGGTTTGAAGCCTGCCTTGCTCCACCCCCTGCTCTTGAGATTCTCCCGGATGTGGGCTGCATTTTGGCTACATTTTGGGCTGGAGCTTCTCGTGGTTTGAGGCCTGGCTTGCTCCACCCCCTGCTCTTGAGATTCTCCCGGATGTGGGCTGGATTTTGGCTACATTTTGGGCTGGAGCTTCTCGTGGTTTGAGGCCTGGCTTGCTCCACCCCCTGCTCTTGAGATTCTCCCGGATGTGGGCTGCATTTTGGCTGCCTTTTGGGCTGGAGCTTCTCGAGGTTTGAGGCCTGGCTTGCTCCACCCCCTGCTCTTGAGAATCTCCCGGATGTACGCTGGATTTTGGCTGCATTTTGGGCTGGAGCTTCTCGAGGTTTGAGGCCTGGCTTGCTAAACCCCCTGCTCTTGATATTCTCCCGGATGTGGGCTTCATTTTGGCTGCATTTGGGGCTGGAGCTTCTCGTGGTTTGAGGCCTGGCTTCCTCCACACCCTGCTCTTGAGATTCTCCCGGAGGTGGGCTGGATTTTGGCTGCCTTTTGGGCTGGAGCTTCTCGTGGTTTGAGGCCTGGCTTGCTCCACCCCCTGCTCTTGAGATTCTCCCGGAGGTGGGCTGCATTTTGGCTGCCTTTTGGGCTGGAGCTTCTCGTGGTTTGAGGCCTGGCTTGCTCCACCCCCTGCTCTTGAGATTCTCCCGGAGGTGGGCTGGATTTTGGCTGCATTTTGGGCTGGAGCTTCTCGTGGTTTGAAGCCTGCCTTGCTCCACCCCCTGCTCTTGAGATTCTCCCGGATGTGGGCTGCATTTTGGCTACATTTTGGGCTGGAGCTTCTCGTGGTTTGAGGCCTGGCTTGCTCCACCCCCTGCTCTTGAGATTCTCCCGGATGTGGGCTGAATTTTGGCTACATTTTGGGCTGGAGCTTCTCGTGGTTTGAGGCCTGGCTTGCTCCACCCCCTGCTCTTGATATTCTCCCGGATGTGGGCTGCATTTTGGCTGCCTTTTGGGCTGGAGCTTCTCGAGGTTTGAGGCCTGGCTTGCTCCAGCCCCTGCTCTTGAGAATCTCCCGGATGTACGCTGGATTTTGGCTGCATTTTGGGCTGGAGCTTCTCGAGGTTTGAGGCCTGGCTTGCTCCACCCCCTGCTCTTGAGAATCTCCCGGATGTGGGCTGGATTTTGGCTGCCTTTAGGGCTGGAGCTTCTCGTGGTTTGAGGCCTGGCTTGCTCCACCCCCTGCTCTTGAGATTCTCCCGGATGTGGGCTGCATTTTGGCTGCCTTTTGGGCTGGAGCTTCTCGTGGTTTGAGGCCTGGCTTGCTCCACCTCCTGCTCTTGAGATTGTCCCGGATGTGGGCTGCATTTTGGTTGCCTTTTGGGCTGGAGCTTCTCATGGTTTGAGGCCTGGCTTGCTGCACCCCCTACTCTTGATATTCTCCCGGATGTGGCCTGCATTCTGGGTGAATCTTGGGCTGGAGCTTCTCGTGGTTTGAGGCCTGGCTTGCTCCACCCCCTGCTCTTGATATTCTCCCGGATGTTGCCTGCATTTTGGCTGCCTTTTGGGCTGGAGCTTCTCGTGTTTTGAGGCCTGGATTGCTCCACCCCCTGCTCTTCATATTCTTTTGGATGTGGGCTGTATTTTGGCTGCTTTTTGGGCTGGAGCTTCTCGTGGTTTGAGGCCTGGCTTGCTCCACCCCCTGCTCTTGAGATTCTCCCGGATGTGGGCTGCATTTTGGCTGCCTTTTGGGCTGGAGCTTCTCGTGGTTTGAGGCCTGGCTTGCTCCACCCCCTGCTCTTGAGATTCTCCCGGAGGTGGGCTGCATTTTGGCTGCATTTTGGGCTGGAGCTTCTCGTGGTTTGAAGCCTGCCTTGCTCCACCCCCTGCTCTTGAGATTCTCCCGGATGTGGGCTGCATTTTGGCTACATTTTGGGCTGGAGCTTCTCGTGGTTTGAGGCCTGGCTTGCTCCACCCCCTGCTCTTGAGATTCTCCCGGATGTGGGCTGAATTTTGGCTACATTTTGGGCTGGAGCTTCTCGTGGTTTGAGGCCTGGCTTGCTCCACCCCCTGCTCTTGAGATTCTCCCGGATGTGGGCTGCATTTTGGCTGCCTTTTGGGCTGGAGCTTCTCGAGGTTTGAGGCCTGGCTTGCTCCAGCCCCTGCTCTTGAGAATCTCCCGGATGTACGCTGGATTTTGGCTGCATTTTGGGCTGGAGCTTCTCGAGGTTTGAGGCCTGGGTTGCTCCACCCCCTGCTCTTGAGATTCTCCCGGATGTGGGCTGGATTTTGGCTGCCTTTTGGGCTGGAGCTTCTCGTGGTTTGAGGCCTGGCTTGCTCCACCCCCTGCTCTTGAGATTCTCCCGGATGTGGGCTGCATTTTGGCTGCCTTTTGGGCTGGAACTTCTCGTGGTTTGAGGCCTGGCTTGCTCCACCCACTGCTCTTGAGATTCTCCCGGATGTGGGCTGCATTTTGGCTGCCTTTTGGGCTGGAGCTTCTCATGGTTTGAGGCCTGGCTTGCTCCACCCCCTACTCTTGATATTCTCCCGGATGTGGGCTGGATTTTGGCTGCCTTTAGGGCTGGAGCTTCTCGTGGTTTGAGGCCTGGCTTGCTGCACTCCCTGCTCTTGAGATTCTCCCGGATGTGGGCTGCATTTTGGCTGCCTTTTGGGCTGGAGCTTCTCGTGGTTTGAGGCCTGGCTTGCTCCACCCCCTGCTCTTGAGATTCTCCCGGATGTGGGCTGGATTTTGGCTGCCTTTTGGGCTGGAGCTTCTCGTGGTTTGAGGCCTGGCTTGCTCCACCCCCTGCTCTTGATATTCTCCCGGATGTGGCCTGCATTTTGGCTGCCTTTTGGGCTGGAGCTTCTCGTGGTTTGAGGCCTGGCTTGCTCCACCCCCTGCTCTTGAGATTCTCCCGGATGTGGGCTGGATTTTGGCTGCCTTTTGGGCTGGAGCTTCTCGTGGTTTGAGGCCTGGCTTGCTCCACCCCCTGCTCTTGAGATTCTCCTGGATGTGGGCTAGATTTTGGCTGCCTTTTGGGCTGGAGCTTCTCGTGGTTTGAGGCCTGGCTTGCTCCACCCCCTGCTCTTGAGATTCTCCTGGATGTGGGCTGCATTTTGGCTGCATTTTGGGGTGGAGCTTTTCTAGGTTTGAGGCCTGGCTTGCTCCACCCTCTGCTCTTGAGATTCTCCCGGATGTGGGCTGCAGTTTGGCTGCCTTTTGGGCTGGAGCTTCGCGTGGTTTGAGGCCTGGCTTGCTCCACCCCCCGCTCTTGATATTCTCCCGGATGTGGGCTGCATTTTGGCTGCCTTTTGGGCTGGAGCTTCTCGTGGTTTGAGGCCTGCCTTGCTCGACCCCCTGCTCTTGAGATTCTCCCGGATGTGGGCTAGATATTCGCTGCATTTTGGGCTGGAGCTTCTCGTGGTTTGAGGCCTGGCTTGCTCCACCCCGTGCTCTTGAAATTGTCCCGGATGTGGGCTGGAATTTGGCTGCCTTTTGGGCTGGAGCTTCTCGTGGTTTGAGGCCTGGCTTGCTCCACACCCTGCTCTTGAGATTCTCCCGGATGTGGGCTGCATTTTGGCTGCCTTTTGGGCTGGAGCTTCTCGTGGTTTGAGGCCTGGCTTGCTCCACCCCCTGCTCTTGAGAATCTCCCGGATGTGGGCTGCATTTTGGCTACATTTTGGGCTGGAGCTTCTCGTGGTTTGAGGCCTGCCTTGCTCCACCCCCTGCTCTTGAGATTCTCCCGGATGTGGGCTGCATTTTGGCTGCCTTTTGGGCTGGAGCTTCTCGAGGTTTGAGGCCTGGCTTGCTCCACCCCCTGCTCTTGAAATTCTCCTGGATGTGGCCTGGATTTTGGCTGCCTTTTGGGCTGGAGCTTCTCGTGGTTTGAGGCCTGCCTTGCTCCACCCCCTGCTCTTGAGATTCTCTCGGATGTGGCCTGCATTCTGAGTGATTCTTGGGCTGGAGCTTCTCGTGGTTTGAGGCCTGGCTTGCTCCACCCCCTGCTCTTGAGATTCTCCCGGATGTGGGCTGCATTTTGGCTGCCTTTAGGGCTGGAGCTTCTCGTGGTTTGAGGCCTGGCTTGCTCCACCCCCTGCTCTTGAGATTCTCCCGGATGTGGGCTGCATTTTGGCTGCCTTTTGGTCTGGAGCTTCTCGTGGTTTGAGGCCTGGCTTGCTCCACCCCCTGCTCTTGAGATTCTCCCGGATGTGGGCTGCATTTTGGCTACATTTTGGGCTGGAGCTTCTCGTGGTTTGAGGCCTGGCTTGCTCCACCCCCTGCTCTTGAGATTCTCCCGGATGTGGGCTGCATTTTGGCTGCCTTTTGGGCTGGAGCTTCTCGAGGTTTGAGGCCTGGCTTGCTCCACCCCCTGCTCTTGATATTCTCCCGGATGTGGGCTGGATTTTGGCTGCATTTTGGGCTGGAGCTTCTCGAGGTTTGAGGCCTGGCTTGCTCCAACCCCTGCTCTTGAGATTCTGCCGGATGTGGGCTGGATTTTGGCTGCATTTTGGGCTGGAGATTCTCGTGGTTTGGGGCCTGGCTTGCTCCACCCCCTGCTCTTGAAATTGTCCCGGATGTGGGCTGGATTTTGGCTGCCTTTTGGGCTGGAGCTTCTCGTGGTTTGAGGCCTGGCTTGCTCCAGCCCCTGCTCTTGAGATTCTCCCGGATGTGGGCTGCATTTTGGCTGCCTTTAGGGCTGGAGCTTCTCGTGGTTTGAGGCCTGGCTTGCTCCACACCCTGCTCTTGAGATTCTCCCGGATGTGGGCTGCATTTTGGCTGCCTTTTGGGCTGGAGCTTCTCGTGGTTTGAGGCCTGGCTTGCTCCACCCCCTGCTCTTGAGATTCTCCCGGATGTGGGCTGGATTTTGGCTACATTTTGGGCTGGAGCTTCTCGAGGTTTGAGGCCTGGCTTGCTACAACCCCTGCTCTTGAGATTCTCCCGGAGGTGGGCTGGATTTTGGCTGCCTTTTGGGCTGGAGCTTCTCGTGGTTTGAGGCCTGGCTTGCTCCACCCCCTGCTCTTGAGATTCTCCCGGATGTGGGCTGCATTTTGGCTGCCTTTTGGGCTGGAGCTTCTCGTGGTTTGAGGCCTGGCTTGCTCCACCCACTGCTCTTGAGATTCTCCTGGATGTGGGCTGCATTTTGGCTGCCTTTTGGGCTGGAGCTTCTCATGGTATGAGGCCTGGCTTGCTCCACCTCCTACTCTTGATATTCTCCCGGAGGTGGGCTGGATTTTGGCTGCCTTTTGGGCTGGAGCTTCTCGTGGTTTGAGGCCTGGCTTGCTCCACCCCCTGCTCTTGAGATTCTCCCGGATGTGGGCTGCATTTTGGCTGCCTTTTGGGCTGGAGCTTCTCGTGGTTTGAGGCCTGGCTTGCTCCACCCACTGCTCTTGAGATTCTCCTGGAGGTGGGCTGCATTTTGGCTGCCTTTTGGGCTGGAGCTTCTCGAGGTTTGAGGCCTGGCTTGCTCCACCCCCTGCTCTTGAGAATCTCCCGGATGTGGGCTGGATTTTGGCTGCATTTTGGGCTGGAGCTTCTCGAGGTTTGAGGCCTGGCTTGCTCCACCCCCTGCTCTTGAGAATCTCCCGGATGTGGGCTGGATTTTGGCTGCATTTTGGGCTGGAGCTTCTCGTGGTTTGAGGCCTGGCTTGCACCACCCCCTGCTCTTGATATTCTCCCGGATGTGGGCTGCATTTTGGCTGATACTTGGGCTGGAGCTTCTCGTGGTTTGAGGCCTGGCTTGCTCCACCCCCTGCTCTTGAGATTCTCCTGGATGTGGGCTGGATTTTGGCTACATTTTGGGCTGGAGCTTCTCGTGGTTTGAGGCCTGCCTTGCTCCACCCCCTGCTCTTGAGATTCTCCCGGATGTGGGCTGCATTCTGGGTGAATCTTTGGCTGGAGCTTCTCGTGGTTTGAGGCCTGGCTTGCTCCACCCCCTGCTGTTGAGATTCTCCCGGATGTGGGCTGCATTTTGGCTGCCTTTTGGGCTGGAGCTTCTCGAGGTTTGAGGCCTGGCTTACTGCACCCCCTGCTCTTGATATTCTCCCAGATGTGGGCTGGATTTTGGCTGCCTTTTGGGCTGGAGCTTCTCGTGGTTTGAGTCCTGGCTTGCTCCACCCCCTACTCTTGAGATTCACCCGGATGTGGGCTGGATTTTGGCTACATTTTGGGCTGGAGCTTCTCGTGGTTTGAGGCCTGGCTTGCTCCACCCCCTGCTCTTGAGAATCTCCCGGATGTGGGCTGCATTTTGGCTGCATTTTGGGCTGGAGCTTCTCGAGGTTTGAGGCCTGGCTTGCTCCACCCCCTGCTCTTGAGAATCTTCCGGATGTGGGCTGCATTTTGGCTGCATTTTGGGCTGGAGCTTCTCGTGGTTTGAGGCCTGGCTTGCTCCACCCCCTGCTCTTGAAATTCTCCTGGATGTGGGCTGGATTTTGGATGCCATTTGGGCTGGAGCTTCTCGTGGTTTGAGGCCTGCCTTGCTCCACCCCCTGCTCTTGAAATTGTCCTGGATGTGGGCTGGATTTTGGCTGCCTTTTGGGCTGGAGCTTCTCGTGGTTTGAGGCCTGGCTTGCTCCACCCCCTGCTCTTGAGATTCTCCCGGATGTGGGCTGCATTTTGGCTGCCTTTAGGGCTGGAGCTTCTCGTGGTTTGAGGCCTGGCTTGCTCCACCCCCTGCTCTTGATATTCTCCCGGATGTGGGCTGCATTTTGGCTGCCTTTTGGGCTGGAGCTTCTCGTGGTTTGAGGCCTGGCTTGCTCCACCCCCTGCTCTTGAGATTCTCCCGGATGTGGGCTGGATTTTGGCTACATTTTGGGCTGGAGCTTCTCGTGGTTTGAGGCCTGGCTTGCTCCAACCCCTGCTCTTGAGATTCTCCCGGAGGTGGGCTGGATTTTGGCTGCCTTTTGGGCTGGAGCTTCTCGTGGTTTGAGGCCTGGCTTGCTCCACCCCCTGCTCTTGAGATTCTCCCGGATGTGGGCTGCATTTTGGCTGCCTTTTGGGCTGGAGCTTCTCGTGGTTTGAGGCCTGGCTTGCTCCACCCACTGCTCTTGATATTCTCCTGGATGTGGGCTGCATTTTGGCTGATTTTTGGGCTGGAGCTTCTCGTGGTTTGAGGCCTGGCTTGCTCCACCTCCTACTCTTGATATTCTCCCGGATGTGGGCTGGATTTTGGCTGCCTTTTGGGCTGGAGCTTCTCGTGGTTTGAGGCCTGGCTTGCTCCACCCCCTGCTCTTGAGATTCTCCCGGATGTGGGCTGCATTTTGGCTGCCTTTTGGGCTGGAGCTTCTCGTGGTTTGAGGCCTGGCTTGCTCCACCCACTGCTCTTGAGATTCTCCCGGATGTGGGCTGCATTTTGGCTGCCTTTTGGGCTGGAGCTTCTCGAGGTTTGAGGCCTGGCTTGTTCCACCCCCTGCTCTTGAGTATCTCCCGGATGTGGGCTGGATTTTGGCTGCATTTTGGGCTGGAGCTTCTCGAGGTTTGAGGCCTGGCTTGCTCCACCCCCTGCTCTTGAGAATCTCCCGGGTGTGGGTTGGATTTTGGCTGCATTTTGGGCTGGAGCTTCTCGTGGTTTGAGGCCTGGCTTGCACCACCCCCTGCTCTTGAGATTCTCCCGGATGTGGGCTGCATTTTGGCTGATACTTGGGCTGGAGCTTCTCGTGGTTTGAGGCCTGGCTTGCTCCACCCCCTGCTCTTGAGATTCTCCTGGATGTGGGCTGGATTTTGGCTACATTTTGGGCTGGAGCTTCTCGTGGTTTGAGGCCTGCCTTGCTCCACCCCCTGCTCTTGAGATTCTCCCGGATGTGGGCTGCATTCTGGGTGAATCTTGGGCTGGAGCTTCTCGTGGTTTGAGGCCTGGCTTGCTCCACCCCCTGCTCTTCAGATTCTCCCGGATGTGGGCTGCATTTTGGCTGCCTTTTGGGCTGGAGCTTCTCGAGGTTTGAGGCCTGGCTTGCTCCACCCCCTGCTCTTGATATTCTCCCGGATGTGGGCTGCATTTTGGTTGCCTTTTGGGCTGGAGCTTCTCGTGGTTTGAGGCTTGGCTTGCTCCACCCCCTACTCTTGAGATTCTCCCGGATGTGGGCTGGATTTTGGCTGCCTTTTGGGCTGGAGCTTCTCGTGGTTTGAGGCCTGGCTTGCTCCACCCCCTGCTCTTGAAATTCTCCTGGATGTGGGCTGGATTTTGGATGCCATGTGAGCTGGAGCTTCTCGTGGTTTGAGGCCTGCCTTGCTCCAATCCCTGATCTTGAAATTGTCCTGGATGTGGGCTGGATTTTGGCTGCCTTTTGGGCTGGAGCTTCTCGTGGTTTGAGGCCTGGCTTGCTCCACCCCCTGCTCTTGAGATTCTCCCGGATGTGGGCTGGATTTTGGCTGCCTTTTGGGCTGGAGCTTCTCGTGGTTTGAGGCCTGGCTTGCTCCACCCCCTGCTCTTGAGATTCTCCCGGATGTGGGCTAGATTTTGGCTGCCTTTTGGGCTGGAGCTTCTCGTGGTTTGAGGCCTGGATTGCTCCACCCCCTGCTCTTCATATTCTTTTGGATGTGGGCTGCATTTTGGCTGCCTTTTGGGCTGGAGCTTCTCGTGGTTTGAGGCCTGGCTTGCTCCACCCCCTGCTCTTGAGATTCTCCCGGATGTGGGCTGCATTTTGGCTGCCTTTTGGGCTGGAGCTTCTCGTGGTTTGAGGCCTGGCTTGCTCCACCCCCTGCTCTTGAGATTCTCCCGGAGGTGGGCTGGATTTTGGCTGCATTTTGGGCTGGAGCTTCTCGTGGTTTGAAGCCTGCCTTGCTCCACCCCCTGCTCTTGAGATTCTCCTGGATGTGGGCTGCATTTTGGCTACATTTTGGGCTGGAGCTTCTCGTGGTTTGAGGCCTGGCTTGCTCCACCCCCTGCTCTTGAGATTCTCCCGGATGTGGGCTGCATTTTGGCTGATTCTTGGGCTGGAGCTTCTCGTGGTTTGAGGCCTGGCTTGCTCCACCCCCTGCTCTTGATATTCTCCCGGATGTGGGCTGCATTTTGGCTGCCTTTTGGGCTGGAGTTTCTCGAGGTTTGAGGCCTGGCTTGCTCCACCCTCTGCTCTTGAGAATCTCCCGGATGTGGGCTGCATTTTGGCTGCCTTTTGGGCTGGAGCTTCTCGTGGTTTGAGGGCTGGTTTGCTCCACCCCCTGCTCTTGAGATTCTCCCGGATGTGGCCTGCATTTTGGCTGCCTTTTGGGCTGGAACTTCTCGTGGTTTGAGGCCTGGCTTGCTCCACCCACTGCTCTTGAGATTCTCCCGGATGTGGGCTGCATTTTGGCTGCCTTTTGGGCTGGAGCTTCTCATGGTTTGAGGCCTGCCTTGCTCCACCCCCTGCTCTTGATATTCTCCCGGATGTGGGCTGGATTTTGGCTGCCTTTAGGGCTGGAGCTTCTCGTGGTTTGAGGCCTGGCTTGCTCCACCCCCTGCTCTTGAGATTCTCCCGGATGTGGCCTGCATTTTGGCTGCCTTTTGGGCTGGAGCTTCTCGTGGTTTGAGGCCTGGCTTGCTCCACGCCCTTCTCTTGAGATTCTTGCTGATGTGTGCTGGATTTTGGCTGCCTTTTGGGCTGGAGCTTCTCGTGGTTTGAGGCCTGGCTTGCTCCACCCCCTGCTCTTGAGATTCTTGCTGATGTGTGCTGGATTTTGGCTGCCTTTTGGGCTGGAGCTTCTCGTGGTTTGAGGCCTGGCTTGCTCCACCCCCTGCTCTTGAGATTCTCCCGGATGTGCGCTGCATTTTGGCTGCCTTTTGGGCTGGAGCTGCTCGTGGTTTGAGGCCTGGCTTGCTCCACCCCCTACTCTTGATATTCTCCCGGATGTGGGCTGGATTTTGGCTGCATTTTGGGCTGGAGCTTCTCGTGGTTTGAGGCCTGGCTTGCTCCACCCCCTGCTCTTGAGATTCTCCCGGATGTGGGCTGCATTTTGGCTGCCTTTTGGGCTGGAGCTTCTCGAGGTTTGAGGCCTGGCTTGCTCCACCCCCTGCTCTTGAGAATCTCCCGGATGTACGCTGGATTTTGGCTGCATTTTGGGCTGGAGCTTCTCGAGGTTTGAGGCCTGGCTTGCTCCACCCCCTGCTCTTGAGAATCTCCCGGATGTGGGCTGGATTTTGGCTGCCTTTTGGGCTGGAGCTTCTCGTGGTTTGAGGCCTGGTTTGCTCCACCCCCTGCTCTTGAGATTCTCCCGGATGTGGGCTGCATTTGGCTGCCTTTTGGCCTGGAGCTTCTCGTGGTTTGAGGCCTGGCTTGCTCCACCCACTGCTCTTGAGATTCTCCCGGATGTGGGCTGCATTTTGGCTGCCTTTTGGGCTGGAGCTTCTCGTGGTTTGAGGCCTGGCTTGCTCCACCCCCTGCTCTTGAGATTCTCCCGGAGGTGGGCTGGATTTTGGCTGCATTTTGGGCTGGAGCTTCTCGTGGTTTGAAGCCTGCCTTGCTCCACCCCCTGCTCTTGAGATTCTCCTGGATGTGGGCTGCATTTTGGCTACATTTTGGGCTGGAGCTTCTCGTGGTTTGACGCCTGGCTTGCTCCACCCCTGCTCTTGAGATTCTCCCGGATGTGGGCTGCATTTTGGCTACATTTTGGGCTGGAGCATCTCGTGGTTTGAGGCCTGGCTTGCTCCACCCCCTGCTCTTGATATTCTCCCGGATGTGGGCTGCATTTTGGCTGCCTTTTGGGCTGGAGCTTCTCGAGGTTTGAGGCCTGGCTTGCTCCACCCCCTGCTCTTGAGAATCTCCCGGATGTACGCTGGATTTTGGCTGCATTTTGGGCTGGAGCTTCTCGAGGTTTGAGGCCTGGCTTGCTCCACCCCCTGCTCTTGAGAATCTCCCGGATGTGGGCTGCATTTTGGCTGCCTTTTGGGCTGGAGCTTCTCATGGTTTGAGGCCTGGTTTGCTCCACCCCCTGCTCTTGAGATTCTCCCGGATGTGGGCTGCATTTTGGCTGCATTTTGGGCGGGAGCTTCTCGTGGTTTGAGGCCTGGCTTGCTCCACTCCCTACCCTTGATATTCTCCCGGATGTGGGCTGCATTCTGGGTGAATCTTGGGCTGGAGCTTCTCGTGGTTTGAGGCCTGGCTTGCTCCACCCCCTGCTCTTGAGATTGTCCCGGATGTGGCCTGCATTTTGGCTGCCTTTTGGGCTGGAGCTTCTCGTGGTTTGAGGCCTGGCTTGCTCCACCCCCTGCTCTTGAGATTCTCCCGGATGTGGGCTGGATTTTGGCTGCCTTTTGGGCTGGAGCTTCTCGTGGTTTGAGGCCTGGCTTGCTCCACCCCCTGCTCTTGAGATTCTCCCGGATGTGGGCTGCATTTTGGCTGCCTTTTGGGCTGGAGCTTCTCGTGGTTTGAGGCCTGGATTGCTCCACCCCCTGCTCTTCATATTCTTTTGGATGTGGGCTGCATTTTGGCTGCCTTTTGGGCTGGAGCTTCTCGTGGTTTGAGGCCTGGCTTGCTCCACCCCCTGCTCTTGATATTCTCCCGGATGTGGGCTGGATTTTGGCTGCCTTTTGGGCTGGAGCTTCTCGAGGTTTGAGGCCTGGCTTGCTCCACCCCCTGCTCTTGAGATTCTCCCGGAGGTGGGCTGCATTTTGGCTGCATTTTGGGCTGGAGCTTCTCATGGTTTGAGGCCTGGCTTGCTCCACCCCCTGCTCTTGATATTCTCCCGGATGTGGGCTGCATTTTTTCTGATACTTGGGCTGGAGATTCTCGTGGTTTGGGGCCTGCCTTGCTCCACCCCCTGCTCTTGAGATTCTCCCGGATGTGGGCTGCATTCTGGGTGAATCTTGGGCTGGAGCTTCTCATGGTTTGAGGCCTGGCTTGCTCCACCCCCTGCTCTTGAGATTCTCCCGGATGTGGGCTGGATTTTGGATCATTTTTGGGCTGTAGCTTCCCGAGGTTTGAGGCCTGGCGTGCTGCATCCCCTCCTCTTGATATTCTCCCGGATGTGGGCTGGATTTTGGCTGCCTTTTGGGCTGGAGCTTCTCGTGGTTTGAGGCCTGGCTTGCTCCACCCCCTGCTCTTGAGATTCTCCCGGATGTGGGCTGGATTTTGGCTGCCTTTAGGGCTGGAGCTTCTCGTGGTTTGAGGCCTGGCTTGCTCCACCCCCTGCTCTTGAGAATCTCCCGGATGTGGGCTGGATTTTGGCTGCATTTTGGGCTGGAGCTTCTCGAGGTTTGAGGCCTGGCTTGCTCCACCCCCTGCTCTTGAGAATCTTCCGGATGTGGGCTGCATTTTGGCTGCATTTTGGGCTGGAGCTTCTCGTGGTTTGAGGCCTGGCTTGCTCCACCCCGTGCTCTTGAAATTCTCCTGGATGTGGGCTGGATTTTGGCTGCCATTTGGGCTGGAGCTTCTCGTGGTTTGAGGCCTGCCTTGCTCCACCCCCTGCTCTTGAAATTCTCCCGCATGTGGCGTGCATTTTGGCTGCCTTTTGGGCTGGAGCTTCTCGTGGTTTGAGGCCTGGCTTGCTCCACCCCCTGCTCTTGAGATTCTCCCGGATGTGGGCTGCATTTTGGCTGCCTTTAGGGCTGGAGCTTCTCGTGGTTTGAGGCCTGGCTTTCTCCACCCCCTGCTCTTGAGATTCTCCCGGATGTGGGCTGCATTTTGGCTGCCTTTAGGGCTGGAGCTTCTCGTGGTTTGAGGCCTGGCTTGCTCCACCCCCTGCTCTTGAGATTCTCCCGGATGTGGGCTGGATTTTGGCTGCATTTTGGGCTGGAGATTCTCGTGGTTTGAGGCCTGGCGTGCTCCACCCCCTCCTCTTCATATTCTTTTGGATGTGGGCTGCATTTTGGCTGCTTTTTGGGCTGGAGCTTCTCGTGGTTTGAGGCCTGGCTTGCTCGACCCCCTACTCTTGAGATTCTCCCGGATGTGTCCTGCATTTTGGCTGTCTTTTGGGCAGGAGCTTCTCGTGGTTTGAGGCCTGGCTTGCTCCACCCCCTGCTCTTGAGATTCTCCCGGATGTGGGCTGGATTTTCGCTGCATTTTGGGCTGGAGCTTCTCGTGGTTTGAGGCCTGGCTTGCTCCACCCCCTGCTCTTGAGATTCTCCCGGATGTGGGCTGCATTTGGCTGCCTTTTGGGCTGGAGCTTCTCGTGGTTTGAGGCCTGGCTTGCTCCACCCCCTGCTCTTGAGATTCTCCCCGATGTGGGCTGAATTTTGGCTGAATTTTGGGCTGGAGCTTCTCGTGGTTTGAGGCCTGGCTTGCTCCACCCCCTGCTCTTGAGATTCTCCCAGAGGTGGGCTGCATTTTGGCTGCCTTTTGGGCTGGAGCTTCTCGTGGTTTGAGGCCTGGCTTGCTCCACCCCCTGCTCTTGATATTCTCCCGGATGTGGGCTGCATTTTGGCTGCCTTTTGGGCTGGAGCTTCTCGTGGTTTGAGGCCTGGCTTGCTCCACCCCCTGCTCTTGATATTCTCCTGGATGTGGGCTGCATTTTGGCTGCCTTTTGGGCTGGAGCTTCTCGTGGTTTGAGGCCTGGCTTGCTCCACCCCCTGCTCTTGAGATTCTCCCGGATGTGGGCTGCATTTTGGCTACATTTTGGGCTGGAGCTTCTCGTGGTTTGAGGCCTGGCTTGCTCGACCCCCTGCTCTTGAGATTCTCCCGGATGTGGGCTGCATTTTGGCTGCCTTTTGGGCTGGAGCTTCTCGTGGTTTGAGGCCTGGCTTGCTCCACCCCCTGCTCTTGAGAATCTCCCGGATGTGGGCTGGATTTTGGCTGCATTTTGGGCTGGAGCTTCTCGTGGTTTGAGGCCTGGCTTGCTCCACAGCCTGCTCTTCATATGCTCCTGGATGTGGGCTGCATTTTGGCTGATACTTGGGCTGGAGCTTCTCGTGGTTTGAGGCCTGGCTTGCTCCATCCCCTGCTCTTGAAATACTCCTGGATGTGGGCTGGATTTTGGCTGCCTTTTGGGCTGGAGCTTCTCGTGGTTTGAGGCCTGGCTTGCTCCACCCCCTGCTCTTGAGATTCTCCCGGATGTGGGCTGCATTCTGGGTGATTCTTGGGCTGGAGCTTCTCGTGGTTTGAGGCCTGGCTTGCTCCACCCCCTGCTCTTGAGATTCTCCCGGATGTGGGCTGCATTTTGGCTGCCTTTTGGGCTGGAGCTTCTCGAGGTTTGAGGCCTGGCTTGCTCCACCCCCTGCTCTTGAGATTCTCCCGGATGTGGGCTGCATTTTGGCTGCCTTTTGGGCTGGAGCTTCTCATGGTTTGAGGCCTGGCTTGCTCCACCCCCTACTCTTGATATTCTCCCGGATGTGGGCTGCATTTTGGCTGCCTTTTGGGCTGGAGCTTCTCGTGGTTTGAGGCCTGGCTTTCTCCAACCCCTGCTCTTGAGATTCTCCCGGATGTGGGCTGCATTTTGGCTGCATTTGGGGCTGGAGCTTCTCGTGGTTTGAGGCCTGGCTTTCTCCACCCCCTGCTCTTGAGATTCTCCCGGATGTGGGCTGCATTTTGGCTGCCTTTAGGGCTGGAGCTTCTCGTGGTTTGAGGCCTGGCTTGCTCCACCCCCTGCTCTTGAGATTCTCCCGGATGTGGGCTGCATTTTGGCTGCATTTTGGGCTGGAGATTCTCGTGGTTTGAGGCCTGGCGTGCTCCACCCCCTCCTCTTCATATTCTTTTGGATGTGGGCTGCATTTTGGCTGCTTTTTGGGCTGGAGCTTCTCGTGGTTTGAGGCCTGGCTTGCTCGACCCCCTACTCTTGAGATTCTCCCGGATATGGGCTGGATTTTCGCTGCATTTTGGGCTGGAGCTTCTCGTGGTTTGAGGCCTGGCTTGCTCCACCCCCTGCTCTTGAGATTCTCCCGGATGTGGGCTGCATTTGGCTGCCTTTTGGGCTGGAGCTTCTCGTGGTTTGAGGCCTGGCTTGCTCCACCCCCTGCTCTTGAGATTCTCCTGGATGTGGGCTGCATTTTGGCTGATACTTGGGCTGGAGCTTCTCGTGGTTTGAGGCCTGGCTTGCTCCACCCCCTGCTCTTGAGATTCTCCCGGATGTGGGCTGCATTTGGCTGCCTTTTGGGCTGGAGCTTCTCGTGGTTTGAGGCCTGGCTTGCTCCACCCCCTGCTCTTGAGATTCTCCCGGATGTGGGCTGGATTTTGGCTGCCTTTTGGGCTGGAGCTTCTCGTGGTTTGAGGCCTGGCTTGCTCCACCCCCTGCTCTTGAGATTCTCCCCGATGTGGGCTGAATTTTGGCTGAATTTTGGGCTGGAGCTTCTCGTGGTTTGAGGCCTGGCTTGCTCCACCCCCTGCTCTTGAGTTTCTCCCGGAGGTGGGCTGCATTTTGGCTGCCTTTTGGGCTGGAGCTTCTCGTGGTTTGAGGCCTGGCTTGCTCCACCCCCTGCTCTTGATATTCTCCCGGATGTGGGCTGCATTTTGGCTGCCTTTTGGGCTGGAGCTTCTCGTGGTTTGAGGCCTGCCTTGCTCCACCCCCTGCTCTTGATATTCTCCTGGATGTGGGCTGCATTTTGGCTGCCTTTTGGGCTGGAGCTTCTCGTGGTTTGAGGCCTGGCTTGCTCCACCCCCTGCTCTTGAGATTCTCCCGGATGTGGGCTGCATTTTGGCTACATTTTGGGCTGGAGCTTCTCGTGGTTTGAGGCCTGGCTTGCTCCACCCCCTGCTCTTGAGATTCTCCCGGATGTGGGCTGCATTTTGGCTGCCTTTTGGGCTGGAGCTTCTCGTGGTTTGAGGCCTGGCTTGCTCCATCCCCTGCTCTTGAAATACTCCTGGATGTGGGCTGGATTTTGGCTGCCTTTTGGGCTGGAGCTTCTCGTGGTTTGAGGCCTGGCTTGCTCCACCCCCTGCTCTTGAGATTCTCCCGGATGTGGGCTGCATTTTGGCTGATTCTTGGGCTGGAGCTTCTCGTGGTTTGAGGCCTGGCTTGCTCCACCCCCTGCTCTTGAGATTCTCCCGGATGTGGGCTGCATTTTGGCTACATTTTGGGCTGGAGCTTCTCGTGGTTTGAGGCCTGGCTTGCTCCACCCCCTGCTCTTGAGATTCTCCCGGATGTGGGCTGCATTTTGGCTGCCTTTTGGGCTGGAGCTTCTCGTGGTTTGAGGCCTGGCTTGCTCCACCCCCTGCTCTTGAGAATCTCCCGGATGTGGGCTGGATTTTGGCTGCATTTTGGGCTGGAGCTTCTCGTGGTTTGAGGCCTGGCTTGCTCCACCCCCTGCTCTTGAGATTCTCCCGGATGTGGGCTGCATTCTGGGTGATTCTTGGGCTGGAGCTTCTCGTGGTTTGAGGCCTGGCTTGCTCCACCCCCTGCTCTTGAGATTCTCCCGGATGTGGGCTGCATTTTGGCTGCCTTTTGGGCTGGAGCTTCTCGAGGTTTGAGGCCTGGCTTGCTCCACCCCCTGCTCTTGAGATTCTCCCGGATGTGGGCTGCATTTTGGCTGCCTTTTGGGCTGGAGCTTCTCATGGTTTGAGGTCTGGCTTGCTCCACCCCCTACTCTTGATATTCTCCCGGATGTGGGCTGCATTTTGGCTGCCTTTTGGGCTGGAGCTTCTCGTGGTTTGAGGCCTGGCTTTCTCCAACCCCTGCTCTTGAGATTCTCCCGTATGTGGGCTGGATTTTGGCTGCCTTTTGGGCTGGAGCTTCTCGTGGTTTGAGGCCTGGCTTGCTCCACCCCCTGCTCTTGAGATTCTCCCGGATGTGGGCTGGATTTTGGCTGCCTTTTGGGCTGGAGCTTCTCGTGGTTTGAGGCCTGGCTTGCTCCACCCACTGCTCTTGAGATTCTCCTGGATGTGGGCTGCATTTTGGCTGCCTTTTGGGCTGGAGCTTCTCGAGGTTTGAGGCCTGGCTTGCTCCACCTCCTACTCTTGATATTCTCCCGGATGTGGGCTGCATTTTGGCTGCCTTTTGGGCTGGAGCTTCTCGAGGTTTGAGGCCTGGCTTGCTCCACCCCCTGCTCTTGAGATTCTCCCGGATGTGGGCTGCATTTTGGCTGCCTTTTGGGCTGGAGCTTCTCGTGGTTTGAGGCCTGGCTTGCTCCACCCCCTGCTCTTGAAATTCTCCTGGACGTGGGCTGGATTTTGGCTGCCATTTGGGCTGGAGCTTCTCGTGGTTTGAGGCCTGGCTTGCTCCACCCCCTGCTCTTGATATTCTCCCGGATGTGGGCTTCATTTTGGCTGCATTTGGGGCTGGAGCTTCTCGTGGTTTGAGGCCTGGCTTCCTCCACCCCCTGCTCTTGAGATTCTCCCGGAGGTGGGCTGGATTTTGGCTGCCTTTTGGGCTGGAGCTTCTCGTGGTTTGAGGCCTGGCTTGCTCCACGCCCTGCTCTTGAGATTCTCCCGGATGTGGGCTGCATTTTGGCTGCCTTTTGGGCTGGAGCTTCTCGTGGTTTGAGGCCTGGCTTGCTCCACCCCCTGCTCTTGAGATTCTCCCGGATGTGGGCTGCATTTTGGCTGCCTTTTGGGCTGGAGCTTCTCGTGGTTTGAGGCCTGGCTTGCTCCAGCCCCTGCTCTTCATATTCTTTTGGATGTGGGCTGCATTTTGGCTGCTTTTTGGGCTGGAGCTTCTCGTGGTTTGAGGCCTGGCTTGCTCCACCCACTGCTCTTGAGATTCTCCCGGATGTGGGCTGCATTTTGGCTGCCTTTTGGGCTGGAGCTTCTCGTGGTTTGAGGCCTGGCTTGCTCCACCCCCTGCTCTTGAGATTCTCCCGGAGGTGGGCTGGATTTTGGCTGCATTTTGGGCCGGAGCTTCTCGTGGTTTGAAGCCTGCCTTGCTCCACCCCCTGCTCTTGAGATTCTCCCGGATGTGGGCTGCATTTTGGCTACATTTTGGGCTGGAGCTTCTCGTGGTTTGAGGCCTGCCTTGCTCCACCCCCTGCTCTTGAGATTCTCCCGGATTTGGGCTGGATTTTGGCTACATTTTGGGCTGGAGCTTCTCGTGGTTTGAGGCCTGGCTTGCTCCACCCCCTGCTCTTGAGATTCTCCCGGATGTGGGCTGGATTTTGGCTGCCTTTTGGGCTGGAGCTTCTCGTGGTTTGAGGCCTGGCTTGCTCCACCCCCTGCTCTTGAGAATCTCCCGGATGTACGCTGGATTTTGGCTGCATTTTGGGCTGGAGCTTCTCGAGGTTTGAGGCCTGGCTTGCTCCACCCCCTGCTCTTGAGATTCTCCCGGATGTGGCCTGCATTTTGGCTGCCTTTTGGGCTGGAACTTCTCGTGGTTTGAGGCCTGGCTTGCTCCACCCCCTGCTCTTGAGATTCTCCCGGATGTGGGCTGCATTTTGGCTGCCTTTAGGGCTGGAGCTTCTCGAGGTTTGAGGCCTGGCTTGCTCCACCCCCTGCTCTTGAGAATCTCCCGGATGTGGGCTGGATTTTGGCTGCCTTTTGGGCTGGAGCTTCTCGTGGTTTGAGGCCTGGCTTGCTCCACCCCCTGCTCTTGAGATTCTCCCGGATGTGGCCTGCATTTTGGCTGCCTTTTGGGCTGGAGCTTCTCATGGTTTGAGGCCTGGCTTGCTCCACCCCCTACTCTTGATATTCTCCCGGATGTGGGCTGGATTTTGGCTGCCTTTAGGGCTGGAGCTTCTCGTGGTTTGAGGCCTGCCTTCCTCCAACCCCTGCTCTTGAGATTCTCCCGGATGTGGGCTAGATTTTGGCTGCATTTTGGGCTGGAGCTTCTCGTGGTTTGAGGCCTGGCGTGCTCCACCCCCTCCTCTTCATATTCTTTTGGATGTGGTCTGCATTTTGGCTGCTTTTTGGGCTGGAGCTTCTCGTGGTTTGAGGCCTGGCTTGCTCGACCCCTTACTCTTGAGATTCTCCCGGATGTGTCCTGCATTTTGGCTGCCTTTTGGGCTGGAGCTTCTCGTGGTTTGAGGCCTGGCTTGCTCCACCCCCTGCTCTTGAGATTCTCCCGGATGTGGGCTGCATTTTGGCTACATTTTGGGCTGGAGCTTCTCATGGCTTGAGGCCTGGCTTGCTCCACCCCCTGCTCTTGATATTCTCCCGGATGTGGGCTTCATTTTGGCTGCATTTGGGGCTGGAGCTTCTCGTGGTTTGAGGCCTGGCTTCCTCCACCCCCTGCTCTTGAGATTCTCCCGGAGGTGGGCTGGATTTTGGCTGCCTTTTGGGCTGGAGCTTCTCGTGGTTTGAGGCCTGGCTTGCTCCACCCCCTGCTCTTGAGATTCTCCCGGATGTGGGCTGCATTTTGGCTGCCTTTTGGGCTGGAGCTTCTCGTGGTTTGAGGCCTGGCTTGCTCCACCCCCTGCTCTTGAGATTCTCCCGGATGTGGGCTGCATTTTGGCTGCCTTTTGGGCTGGAGCTTCTCGTGGTTTGAGGCCTGGATTGCTCCACCCCCTGCTCTTCATATTCTTTTGGATGTGGGCTGCATTTTGGCTGCTTTTTGGGCTGGAGCTTCTCGTGGTTTGAGGCCTGGCTTGCTCCACCCCCTGCTCTTGAGATTCTCCCGGATGTGGGCTGCATTTTGGCTGCCTTTTGGGCTGGAGCTTCTCGTGGTTTGAGGCCTGGCTTGCTCCACCCCCTGCTCTTGAGATTCTCCCGGAGGTGGGCTGGATTTTGGCTGCATTTTGGGCCGGAGCTTCTCGTGGTTTGAAGCCTGCCTTGCTCCACCCCCTGCTCTTGAGATTCTCCTGGATGTGGGCTGCATTTTGGCTACATTTTGGGCTGGAGCTTCTCGTGGTTTGAGGCCTGCCTTGCTCCACCCCCTGCTCTTGAGATTCTCCCGGATTTGGGCTGGATTTTGGCTACATTTTGGGCTGGAGCTTCTCGTGGTTTGAGGCCTGGCTTGCTCCACCCACTGCTCTTGAGATTCTCCCGGATGTGGGCTGCATTTTGGCTACATTTTGGGCTGGAGCTTCTCGTGGTTTGAGGCCTGGCTTGCTCCACCACCTGCTCTTGAGAATCTCCCGGATGTACGCTGGATTTTGGCTGCATTTTGGGCTGGAGCTTCTCGAGGTTTGAGGCCTGGCTTGCTCCACCCCCTGCTCTTCATATTCTTTTGGATATGGCCTGCATTTTGGCTGCCTTTTGGGCTGGAACTTCTCGTGGTTTGAGGCCTGGCTTGCTCCACCCACTGCTCTTGAGATTCTCCCGGATGTGGGCTGCATTTTGGCTGCCTTTAGGGCTGGAGCTTCTCGAGGTTTGAGGCCTGGCTTGCTCCACCCCCTGCTCTTGAGAATCTCCCGGATGTGGGCTGGATTTTGGCTGCCTTTTGGGCTGGAGCTTCTCGTGGTTTGAGGCCTGGCTTGCTCCACCCCCTGCTCTTGAGATTCTCCCGGATGTGGCCTGCATTTTGGCTGCCTTTTGGGCTGGAGCTTCTCATGGTTTGAGGCCTGGCTTGCTCCACCCCCTACTCTTGATATTCTCCCGGATGTGGGCTGGATTTTGGCTGCCTTTAGGGCTGGAGCTTCTCGTGGTTTGAGGCCTGGCTTGCTCCACCCCCTGCTCTTGAGATTCTCCCGAATGTGGGCTGGATTTTGGCTGCCTTTTGGGCTGGAGCTTCTCGTGGTTTGAGGCCTGGTTTGCTCCACCCCCTGCTCTTGAGATTCTCCCGGATGTGGGCTGGATTTTGGCTGCATTTTGGGCTGTAGCTTCTCGTGGTTTGAGGCCTGGATTGCTCCACCCCCTGCTCTT
Source organism: Rhynochetos jubatus (assembly GCA_027574665.1). NCBI lineage: Eukaryota > Metazoa > Chordata > Aves > Eurypygiformes > Rhynochetidae > Rhynochetos > Rhynochetos jubatus. The sequence goes on along the minus strand of JAQBHY010000097.1, from coordinate 653,540 downwards.
CATATTCTTTTGGATGTGGGCTGCATTTTGGCTGCCTTTTGGGCTGGAGCTTCTCGTGGTTTGAGGCCTGGCTTGCTCCACCCCGTGCTCTTGAGATTCTCCCGGATGTGGGCTGGATTTTGGCTGCATTTTGGGCTGGAGCTTCTCATGGTTTGAGGCCTGGCTTGCTCCACCCCCTGCTCTTGAGATTCTCCCGGATGTGGGCTGCATTTTGGCTCCCTTTTGGGCTGGAGCTTCTCGAGGTTTGAGGCCTGGCTTGCTCCACCCCCTGCTCTTGAGATTCTCCCGGATGTGGGCTGCATTTGGCTGCCTTTTGGGCTGGAGCTTCTCGAGGTTTGAGGCCTGGCTTGCTCCACCCCCTGCTCTTGAGAATCTCCCGGATGTGGGCTGGATTTTGGCTGCATTTTGGGCTGGAGCTTCTCGAGGTTTGAGGCCTGGCTTGCTCCACCCCCTGCTCTTGAGAATCTCCCGGATGTGGGCTGGATTTTGGCTGCATTTTGGGCTGGAGCTTCTCGTGGTTTGAGGCCTGGCTTGCACCACCCCCTGCTCTTGATATTCTCCCGGATGTGGGCTGCATTTTGGCTGATACTTGGGCTGGAGCTTCTCGTGGTTTGAGGCCTGGCTTGCTCCACCCCCTGCTCTTGAGATTCTCCTGGATGTGGGCTGCATTCTGGGTGAATCTTGGGCTGGAGCTTCTCGTGGTTTGAGGCCTGGCTTGCTCCACCCCCTGCTCTTGAAATTCTCCTGGATGTGGGCTGGATTTTGGCTGCCATTTGGGCTGGAGCTTCTCGTGGTTTGAGGCCTGCCTTGCTCCACCCCCTGCTCTTGAAATTGTCCTGGATGTGGGCTGGATTTTGGCTGCCTTTTGGGCTGGAGCTTCTCGTGGTTTGAGGCCTGGCTTGCTCGACCCCCTACTCGTGAGATTCTCCCGGATGTGTCCTGCATTTTGGCTGCCTTTTGGGCTGGAGCTTCTCGTGGTTTGAGGCCTGGCTTGCTCCACCCCCTGCTCTTGAGATTCTCCCGGATGTGGGCTTCATTTTGGCTGCCTTTTGGGCTGGAGCTTCTTGTGGTTTGAGGCCTGGCTTCCTCCACCCCCTGCTCTTGAGATTCTCCCGGATGTGGGCTGGATTTTGGCTGCCTTTTGGGCTGGAGCTTCTCGTGGTTTGAGGCCTGGCTTGCTCCACCCCCTACTCTTGAGATTCTCCCGGATGTGGGCTGCATTTTGGCTGCCTTTTGGGCTGGAGCTTCTCGTGGTTTGAGGCCTGGCTTGCTCCACCCCCTGCTCTTGAGATTCTCCCGGATGTGGGCTGCATTTTGGCTGCCTTTTGGGCTGGAGCTTCTCGTGGTTTGAGGCCTGGATTGCTCCACCCCCTGCTCTTCATATTCTTTTGGATGTGGGCTGCATTTTGGCTGCTTTTTGGGCTGGAGCTTCTCGTGGTTTGAGGCCTGGCTTGCTCCACCCCCTGCTCTTGAGATTCTCCCGGATGTGGGCTGGATTTTGGCTGCCTTTTGGGCTGGAGCTTCTCGTGGTTTGAAGCCTGCCTTGCTCCACCCCCTGCTCTTGAGATTCTCCCGGATGTGGGCTGCATTTTGGCTACATTTTGGGCTGGAGCTTCTCGTGGTTTGAGGCCTGGCTTGCTCCACCCCCTGCTCTTGAGATTCTCCCGGATGTGGGCTGGATTTTGGCTGCCTTTTGGGCTGGAGCTTCTCGTGGTTTGAAGCCTGCCTTGCTCCACCCCCTGCTCTTGAGATTCTCCCGGATGTGGGCTGCATTTTGGCTACATTTTGGGCTGGAGCTTCTCGTGGTTTGAGGCCTGGCTTGCTCCACCCCCTGCTCTTGAGATTCTCCCGGATGTGGGCTGGATTTTGGCTACATTTTGGGCTGGAGCTTCTCGTGGTTTGAGGCCTGGCTTGCTCCACCCCCTGCTCTTGAGATTCTCCCGGATGTGGGCTGCATTTTGGCTGCCTTTTGGGCTGGAGCTTCTCGAGGTTTGAGGCCTGGCTTGCTCCACCCCCTGCTCTTGAGAATCTCCCGGATGTACGCTGGATTTTGGCTGCATTTTGGGCTGGAGCTTCTCGAGGTTTGAGGCCTGGCTTGCTAAACCCCCTGCTCTTGATATTCTCCCGGATGTGGGCTTCATTTTGGCTGCATTTGGGGCTGGAGCTTCTCGTGGTTTGAGGCCTGGCTTCCTCCACACCCTGCTCTTGAGATTCTCCCGGAGGTGGGCTGGATTTTGGCTGCCTTTTGGGCTGGAGCTTCTCGTGGTTTGAGGCCTGGCTTGCTCCACCCCCTGCTCTTGAGATTCTCCCGGAGGTGGGCTGCATTTTGGCTGCCTTTTGGGCTGGAGCTTCTCGTGGTTTGAGGCCTGGCTTGCTCCACCCCCTGCTCTTGAGATTCTCCCGGAGGTGGGCTGGATTTTGGCTGCATTTTGGGCTGGAGCTTCTCGTGGTTTGAAGCCTGCCTTGCTCCACCCCCTGCTCTTGAGATTCTCCCGGATGTGGGCTGCATTTTGGCTACATTTTGGGCTGGAGCTTCTCGTGGTTTGAGGCCTGGCTTGCTCCACCCCCTGCTCTTGAGATTCTCCCGGATGTGGGCTGAATTTTGGCTACATTTTGGGCTGGAGCTTCTCGTGGTTTGAGGCCTGGCTTGCTCCACCCCCTGCTCTTGATATTCTCCCGGATGTGGGCTGCATTTTGGCTGCCTTTTGGGCTGGAGCTTCTCGAGGTTTGAGGCCTGGCTTGCTCCAGCCCCTGCTCTTGAGAATCTCCCGGATGTACGCTGGATTTTGGCTGCATTTTGGGCTGGAGCTTCTCGAGGTTTGAGGCCTGGCTTGCTCCACCCCCTGCTCTTGAGAATCTCCCGGATGTGGGCTGCATTTTGGCTGCCTTTTGGGCTGGAGCTTCTCGTGGTTTGAGGCCTGGCTTGCTCCACCTCCTGCTCTTGAGATTGTCCCGGATGTGGGCTGCATTTTGGCTGCCTTTTGGGCTGGAGCTTCTCATGGTTTGAGGCCTGGCTTGCTGCACCCCCTATTCTTGATATTCTCCCGGATGTGGCCTGCATTCTGGGTGAATCTTGGGCTGGAGCTTCTCGTGGTTTGAGGCCTGGCTTGCTCCACCCCCTGCTCTTGATATTCTCCCGGATGTTGCCTGCATTTTGGCTGCCTTTTGGGCTGGAGCTTCTCGTGGTTTGAGGCCTGGATTGCTCCACCCCCTGCTCTTCATATTCTTTTGGATGTGGGCTGTATTTTGGCTGCTTTTTGGGCTGGAGCTTCTCGTGGTTTGAGGCCTGGCTTGCTCCACCCCCTGCTCTTGAGATTCTCCCGGATGTGGGCTGCATTTTGGCTGCCTTTTGGGCTGGAGCTTCTCGTGGTTTGAGGCCTGGCTTGCTCCACCCCCTGCTCTTGAGATTCTCCCGGAGGTGGGCTGCATTTTGGCTGCATTTTGGGCTGGAGCTTCTCGTGGTTTGAAGCCTGCCTTGCTCCACCCCCTGCTCTTGAGATTCTCCCGGATGTGGGCTGCATTTTGGCTACATTTTGGGCTGGAGCTTCTCGTGGTTTGAGGCCTGGCTTGCTCCACCCCCTGCTCTTGAGATTCTCCCGGATGTGGGCTGCATTTTGGCTACATTTTGGGCTGGAGCTTCTCGTGGTTTGAGGCCTGGCTTGCTCCACCCCCTGCTCTTGAGATTCTCCCGGATGTGGGCTGCATTTTGGCTGCCTTTTGGGCTGGAGCTTCTCGAGGTTTGAGGCCTGGCTTGCTCCAGCCCCTGCTCTTGAGAATCTCCCGGATGTACGCTGGATTTTGGCTGCATTTTGGGCTGGAGCTTCTCGAGGTTTGAGGCCTGGGTTGCTCCACCCCCTGCTCTTGAGATTCTCCCGGATGTGGGCTGGATTTTGGCTGCCTTTTGGGCTGGAGCTTCTCGTGGTTTGAGGCCTGGCTTGCTCCACCCCCTGCTCTTGAGATTCTCCCGGATGTGGGCTGCATTTTGGCTGCCTTTTGGGCTGGAACTTCTCGTGGTTTGAGGCCTGGCTTGCTCCACCCACTGCTCTTGAGATTCTCCCGGATGTGGGCTGCATTTTGGCTGCCTTTTGGGCTGGAGCTTCTCATGGTTTGAGGCCTGGCTTGCTCCACCCCCTACTCTTGATATTCTCCCGGATGTGGGCTGGATTTTGGCTGCCTTTAGGGCTGGAGCTTCTCGTGGTTTGAGGCCTGGCTTGCTGCACTCCCTGCTCTTGAGATTCTCCCGGATGTGGGCTGCATTTTGGCTGCCTTTTGGGCTGGAGCTTCTCGTGGTTTGAGGCCTGGCTTGCTCCACCCCCTGCTCTTGAGATTCTCCCGGATGTGGGCTGGATTTTGGCTGCCTTTTGGGCTGGAGCTTCTCGTGGTTTGAGGCCTGGCTTGCTCCACCCCCTGCTCTTGATATTCTCCCGGATGTGGCCTGCATTTTGGCTGCCTTTTGGGCTGGAGCTTCTCGTGGTTTGAGGCCTGGCTTGCTCCACCCCCTGCTCTTGAGATTCTCCCGGATGTGGGCTGGATTTTGGCTGCCTTTTGGGCTGGAGCTTCTCGTGGTTTGAGGCCTGGCTTGCTCCACCCCCTGCTCTTGAGATTCTCCCGGATGTGGGCTAGATTTTGGCTGCCTTTTGGGCTGGAGCTTCTCGTGGTTTGAGGCCTGGCTTGCTCCACCCCCTGCTCTTGAGATTCTCCTGGATGTGGGCTGCATTTTGGCTGCATTTTGGGCTGGAGCTTTTCTAGGTTTGAGGCCTGGCTTGCTCCACCCTCTGCTCTTGAGATTCTCCCGGATGTGGGCTGCAGTTTGGCTGCCTTTTGGGCTGGAGCTTCGCGTGGTTTGAGGCCTGGCTTGCTCCACCCCCCGCTCTTGATATTCTCCCGGATGTGGGCTGCATTTTGGCTGCCTTTTGGGCTGGAGCTTCTCGTGGTTTGAGGCCTGCCTTGCTCGACCCCCTGCTCTTGAGATTCTCCCGGATGTGGGCTAGATATTCGCTGCATTTTGGGCTGGAGCTTCTCGTGGTTTGAGGCCTGGCTTGCTCCACCCCGTGCTCTTGAAATTGTCCCGGATGTGGGCTGGAATTTGGCTGCCTTTTGGGCTGGAGCTTCTCGTGGTTTGAGGCCTGGCTTGCTCCACACCCTGCTCTTGAGATTCTCCCGGATGTGGGCTGCATTTTGGCTGCCTTTTGGGCTGGAGCTTCTCGTGGTTTGAGGCCTGGCTTGCTCCACCCCCTGCTCTTGAGAATCTCCCGGATGTGGGCTGCATTTTGGCTACATTTTGGGCTGGAGCTTCTCGTGGTTTGAGGCCTGCCTTGCTCCACCCCCTGCTCTTGAGATTCTCCCGGATGTGGGCTGCATTTTGGCTGCCTTTTGGGCTGGAGCTTCTCGAGGTTTGAGGCCTGGCTTGCTCCACCCCCTGCTTTGAAATTCTCCTGGATGTGGCCTGGATTTTGGCTGCCTTTTGGGCTGGAGCTTCTCGTGGTTTGAGGCCTGCCTTGCTCCACCCCCTGCTCTTGAGATTCTCTCGGATGTGGCCTGCATTCTGAGTGATTCTTGGGCTGGAGCTTCTCGTGGTTTGAGGCCTGGCTTGCTCCACCCCCTGCTCTTGAGATTCTCCCGGATGTGGGCTGCATTTTGGCTGCCTTTAGGGCTGGAGCTTCTCGTGGTTTGAGGCCTGGCTTGCTCCACCCCCTGCTCTTGAGATTCTCCCGGATGTGGGCTGCATTTTGGCTGCCTTTTGGTCTGGAGCTTCTCGTGGTTTGAGGCCTGGCTTGCTCCACCCCCTGCTCTTGAGATTCTCCCGGATGTGGGCTGCATTTTGGCTACATTTTGGGCTGGAGCTTCTCGTGGTTTGAGGCCTGGCTTGCTCCACCCCCTGCTCTTGAGATTCTCCCGGATGTGGGCTGCATTTTGGCTGCCTTTTGGGCTGGAGCTTCTCGAGGTTTGAGGCCTGGCTTGCTCCACCCCCTGCTCTTGATATTCTCCCGGATGTGGGCTGGATTTTGGCTGCATTTTGGGCTGGAGCTTCTCGAGGTTTGAGGCCTGGCTTGCTCCAACCCCTGCTCTTGAGATTCTGCCGGATGTGGGCTGGATTTTGGCTGCATTTTGGGCTGGAGATTCTCGTGGTTTGGGGCCTGGCTTGCTCCACCCCCTGCTCTTGAAATTGTCCCGGATGTGGGCTGGATTTTGGCTGCCTTTTGGTCTGGAGCTTCTCGTGGTTTGAGGCCTGGCTTGCTCCAGCCCCTGCTCTTGAGATTCTCCCGGATGTGGGCTGCATTTTGGCTGCCTTTAGGGCTGGAGCTTCTCGTGGTTTGAGGCCTGGCTTGCTCCACCCCCCGCTCTTGATATTCTCCCGGATGTGGGCTGCATTTTGGCTGCCTTTTGGGCTGGAGCTTCTCGTGGTTTGAGGCCTGCCTTGCTCGACCCCCTGCTCTTGAGATTCTCCCGGATGTGGGCTAGATATTCGCTGCATTTTGGGCTGGAGCTTCTCGTGGTTTGAGGCCTGGCTTGCTCCACCCCGTGCTCTTGAAATTGTCCCGGATGTGGGCTGGAATTTGGCTGCCTTTTGGGCTGGAGCTTCTCGTGGTTTGAGGCCTGGCTTGCTCCACACCCTGCTCTTGAGATTCTCCCGGATGTGGGCTGCATTTTGGCTGCCTTTTGGGCTGGAGCTTCTCGTGGTTTGAGGCCTGGCTTGCTCCACCCCCTGCTCTTGACATTCTCCCGGATGTGGGCTGCATTTTGGCTACATTTTGGGCTGGAGCTTCTCGTGGTTTGAGGCCTGCCTTGCTCCACCCCCTGCTCTTGAGATTCTCCCGGATGTGGGCTGCATTTTGGCTGCCTTTTGGGCTGGAGCTTCTCGAGGTTTGAGGCCTGGCTTGCTCCACCCCCTGCTTTGAAATTCTCCTGGATGTGGCCTGGATTTTGGCTGCCTTTTGGGCTGGAGCTTCTCGTGGTTTGAGGCCTGCCTTGCTCCACCCCCTGCTCTTGAGATTCTCTCGGATGTGGCCTGCATTCTGAGTGATTCTTGGGCTGGAGCTTCTCGTGGTTTGAGGCCTGGCTTGCTCCACCCCCTGCTCTTGAGATTCTCCCGGATGTGGGCTGCATTTTGGCTGCCTTTAGGGCTGGAGCTTCTCGTGGTTTGAGGCCTGGCTTGCTCCACCCCCTGCTCTTGAGATTCTCCCGGATGTGGGCTGCATTTTGGCTGCCTTTTGGTCTGGAGCTTCTCGTGGTTTGAGGCCTGGCTTGCTCCACCCCCTGCTCTTGAGATTCTCCCGGATGTGGGCTGCATTTTGGCTACATTTTGGGCTGGAGCTTCTCGTGGTTTGAGGCCTGGCTTGCTCCACCCCCTGCTCTTGAGATTCTCCCGGATGTGGGCTGCATTTTGGCTGCCTTTTGGGCTGGAGCTTCTCGAGGTTTGAGGCCTGGCTTGCTCCACCCCCTGCTCTTGATATTCTCCCGGATGTGGGCTGGATTTTGGCTGCATTTTGGGCTGGAGCTTCTCGAGGTTTGAGGCCTGGCTTGCTCCAACCCCTGCTCTTGAGATTCTGCCGGATGTGGGCTGGATTTTGGCTGCATTTTGGGCTGGAGATTCTCGTGGTTTGGGGCCTGGCTTGCTCCACCCCCTGCTCTTGAAATTGTCCCGGATGTGGGCTGGATTTTGGCTGCCTTTTGGTCTGGAGCTTCTCGTGGTTTGAGGCCTGGCTTGCTCCAGCCCCTGCTCTTGAGATTCTCCCGGATGTGGGCTGCATTTTGGCTGCCTTTAGGGCTGGAGCTTCTCGTGGTTTGAGGCCTGGCTTGCTCCACACCCTGCTCTTGAGATTCTCCCGGATGTGGGCTGCATTTTGGCTGCCTTTTGGGGTGGAGCTTCTCGTGGTTTGAGGCCTGGCTTGCTCCACCCCCTGCTCTTGAGATTCTCCCGGATGTGGGCTGGATTTTGGCTACATTTTGGGCTGGAGCTTCTCGAGGTTTGAGGCCTGGCTTGCTACAACCCCTGCTCTTGAGATTCTCCCGGAGGTGGGCTGGATTTTGGCTGCCTTTTGGGCTGGAGCTTCTCGTGGTTTGAGGCCTGGCTTGCTCCACCCCCTGCTCTTGAGATTCTCCCGGATGTGGGCTGCATTTTGGCTGCCTTTTGGTCTGGAGCTTCTCGTGGTTTGAGGCCTGGCTTGCTCCACCCCCTGCTCTTGAGATTCTCCCGGATGTGGGCTGCATTTTGGCTACATTTTGGGCTGGAGCTTCTCGTGGTTTGAGGCCTGGCTTGCTCCACCCCCTGCTCTTGAGATTCTCCCGGATGTGGGCTGCATTTTGGCTGCCTTTTGGGCTGGAGCTTCTCGAGGTTTGAGGCCTGGCTTGCTCCACCCCCTGCTCTTGATATTCTCCCGGATGTGGGCTGGATTTTGGCTGCATTTTGGGCTGGAGCTTCTCGAGGTTTGAGGCCTGGCTTGCTCCAACCCCTGCTCTTGAGATTCTGCCGGATGTGGGCTGGATTTTGGCTGCATTTTGGGCTGGAGATTCTCGTGGTTTGGGGCCTGGCTTGCTCCACCCCCTGCTCTTGAAATTGTCCCGGATGTGGGCTGGATTTTGGCTGCCTTTTGGTCTGGAGCTTCTCGTGGTTTGAGGCCTGGCTTGCTCCAGCCCCTGCTCTTGAGATTCTCCCGGATGTGGGCTGCATTTTGGCTGCCTTTAGGGCTGGAGCTTCTCGTGGTTTGAGGCCTGGCTTGCTCCACACCCTGCTCTTGAGATTCTCCCGGATGTGGGCTGCATTTTGGCTGCCTTTTGGGGTGGAGCTTCTCGTGGTTTGAGGCCTGGCTTGCTCCACCCCCTGCTCTTGAGATTCTCCCGGATGTGGGCTGGATTTTGGCTACATTTTGGGCTGGAGCTTCTCGAGGTTTGAGGCCTGGCTTGCTACAACCCCTGCTCTTGAGATTCTCCCGGAGGTGGGCTGGATTTTGGCTGCCTTTTGGGCTGGAGCTTCTCGTGGTTTGAGGCCTGGCTTGCTCCACCCCCTGCTCTTGAGATTCTCCCGGATGTGGGCTGCATTTTGGCTGCCTTTTGGGCTGGAGCTTCTCGTGGTTTGAGGCCTGGCTTGCTCCACCCACTGCTCTTGAGATTCTCCTGGATGTGGGCTGCATTTTGGCTGCCTTTTGGGCTGGAGCTTCTCATGGTATGAGGCCTGGCTTGCTCCACCTCCTACTCTTGATATTCTCCCGGAGGTGGGCTGGATTTTGGCTGCCTTTTGGGCTGGAGCTTCTCGTGGTTTGAGGCCTGGCTTGCTCCACCCCCTGCTCTTGAGATTCTCCCGGATGTGGGCTGCATTTTGGCTGCCTTTTGGGCTGGAGCTTCTCGTGGTTTGAGGCCTGGCTTGCTCCACCCACTGCTCTTGAGATTCTCCTGGAGGTGGGCTGCATTTTGGCTGCCTTTTGGGCTGGAGCTTCTCGAGGTTTGAGGCCTGGCTTGCTCCACCCCCTGCTCTTGAGAATCTCCCGGATGTGGGCTGGATTTTGGCTGCATTTTGGGCTGGAGCTTCTCGAGGTTTGAGGCCTGGCTTGCTCCACCCCCTGCTCTTGAGAATCTCCCGGATGTGGGCTGGATTTTGGCTGCATTTTGGGCTGGAGCTTCTCGTGGTTTGAGGCCTGGCTTGCACCACCCCCTGCTCTTGATATTCTCCCGGATGTGGGCTGCATTTTGGCTGATACTTGGGCTGGAGCTTCTCGTGGTTTGAGGCCTGGCTTGCTCCACCCCCTGCTCTTGAGATTCTCCTGGATGTGGGCTGGATTTTGGCTACATTTTGGGCTGGAGCTTCTCGTGGTTTGAGGCCTGCCTTGCTCCACCCCCTGCTCTTGAGATTCTCCCGGATGTGGGCTGCATTCTGGGTGAATCTTTGGCTGGAGCTTCTCGTGGTTTGAGGCCTGGCTTGCTCCACCCCCTGCTGTTGAGATTCTCCCGGATGTGGGCTGCATTTTGGCTGCCTTTTGGGCTGGAGCTTCTCGAGGTTTGAGGCCTGGCTTACTGCACCCCCTGCTCTTGATATTCTCCCAGATGTGGGCTGGATTTTGGCTGCCTTTTGGGCTGGAGCTTCTCGTGGTTTGAGTCCTGGCTTGCTCCACCCCCTACTCTTGAGATTCACCCGGATGTGGGCTGGATTTTGGCTACATTTTGGGCTGGAGCTTCTCGTGGTTTGAGGCCTGGCTTGCTCCACCCCCTGCTCTTGAGAATCTCCCGGATGTGGGCTGCATTTTGGCTGCATTTTGGGCTGGAGCTTCTCGAGGTTTGAGGCCTGGCTTGCTCCACCCCCTGCTCTTGAGAATCTTCCGGATGTGGGCTGCATTTTGGCTGCATTTTGGGCTGGAGCTTCTCGTGGTTTGAGGCCTGGCTTGCTCCACCCCCTGCTCTTGAAATTCTCCTGGATGTGGGCTGGATTTTGGATGCCATTTGGGCTGGAGCTTCTCGTGGTTTGAGGCCTGCCTTGCTCCACCCCCTGCTCTTGAAATTGTCCTGGATGTGGGCTGGATTTTGGCTGCCTTTTGGGCTGGAGCTTCTCGTGGTTTGAGGCCTGGCTTGCTCCACCCCCTGCTCTTGAGATTCTCCCGGATGTGGGCTGGATTTTGGCTGCCTTTAGGGCTGGAGCTTCTCGTGGTTTGAGGCCTGGCTTGCTCCACCCCCTGCTCTTGATATTCTCCCGGATGTGGGCTGCATTTTGGCTGCCTTTTGGGCTGGAGCTTCTCGTGGTTTGAGGCCTGGCTTGCTCCACCCCCTGCTCTTGAGATTCTCCCGGATGTGGGCTGGATTTTGGCTACATTTTGGGCTGGAGCTTCTCGTGGTTTGAGGCCTGGCTTGCTCCAACCCCTGCTCTTGAGATTCTCCCGGAGGTGGGCTGGATTTTGGCTGCCTTTTGGGCTGGAGCTTCTCGTGGTTTGAGGCCTGGCTTGCTCCACCCCCTGCTCTTGAGATTCTCCCGGATGTGGGCTGCATTTTGGCTGCCTTTTGGGCTGGAGCTTCTCGTGGTTTGAGGCCTGGCTTGCTCCACCCACTGCTCTTGATATTCTCCTGGATGTGGGCTGCATTTTGGCTGATTTTTGGGCTGGAGCTTCTCGTGGTTTGAGGCCTGGCTTGCTCCACCTCCTACTCTTGATATTCTCCCGGATGTGGGCTGGATTTTGGCTGCCTTTTGGGCTGGAGCTTCTCGTGGTTTGAGGCCTGGCTTGCTCCACCCCCTGCTCTTGAGATTCTCCCGGATGTGGGCTGCATTTTGGCTGCCTTTTGGGCTGGAGCTTCTCGTGGTTTGAGGCCTGGCTTGCTCCACCCACTGCTCTTGAGATTCTCCTGGAGGTGGGCTGCATTTTGGCTGCCTTTTGGGCTGGAGCTTCTCGAGGTTTGAGGCCTGGCTTGCTCCACCCCCTGCTCTTGAGATTCTCCCGGATGTGGGCTGCATTTTGGCTGCCTTTTGGGCTGGAGCTTCTCGAGGTTTGAGGCCTGGCTTGTTCCACCCCCTGCTCTTGAGTATCTCCCGGATGTGGGCTGGATTTTGGCTGCATTTTGGGCTGGAGCTTCTCGAGGTTTGAGGCCTGGCTTGCTCCACCCCCTGCTCTTGAGAATCTCCCGGGTGTGGGTTGGATTTTGGCTGCATTTTGGGCTGGAGCTTCTCGTGGTTTGAGGCCTGGCTTGCACCACCCCCTGCTCTTGAGATTCTCCCGGATGTGGGCTGCATTTTGGCTGATACTTGGGCTGGAGCTTCTCGTGGTTTGAGGCCTGGCTTGCTCCACCCCCTGCTCTTGAGATTCTCCTGGATGTGGGCTGGATTTTGGCTACATTTTGGGCTGGAGCTTCTCGTGGTTTGAGGCCTGCCTTGCTCCACCCCCTGCTCTTGAGATTCTCCCGGATGTGGGCTGCATTCTGGGTGAATCTTGGGCTGGAGCTTCTCGTGGTTTGAGGCCTGGCTTGCTCCACCCCCTGCTCTTCAGATTCTCCCGGATGTGGGCTGCATTTTGGCTGCTTTTTGGGCTGGAGCTTCTCGAGGTTTGAGGCCTGGCTTGCTCCACCCCCTGCTCTTGATATTCTCCCGGATGTGGGCTGCATTTTGGTTGCCTTTTGGGCTGGAGCTTCTCGTGGTTTGAGGCTTGGCTTGCTCCACCCCCTACTCTTGAGATTCTCCCGGATGTGGGCTGGATTTTGGCTGCCTTTTGGGCTGGAGCTTCTCGTGGTTTGAGGCCTGGCTTGCTCCACCCCCTGCTCTTGAAATTCTCCTGGATGTGGGCTGGATTTTGGATGCCATGTGAGCTGGAGCTTCTCGTGGTTTGAGGCCTGCCTTGCTCCAATCCCTGATCTTGAAATTGTCCTGGATGTGGGCTGGATTTTGGCTGCCTTTTGGGCTGGAGCTTCTCGTGGTTTGAGGCCTGGCTTGCTCCACCCCCTGCTCTTGAGATTCTCCCGGATGTGGGCTGGATTTTGGCTGCCTTTTGGGCTGGAGCTTCTCGTGGTTTGAGGCCTGGCTTGCTCCACCCCCTGCTCTTGAGATTCTCCCGGATGTGGGCTAGATTTTGGCTGCCTTTTGGGCTGGAGCTTCTCGTGGTTTGAGGCCTGGATTGCTCCACCCCCTGCTCTTCATATTCTTTTGGATGTGGGCTGCATTTTGGCTGCCTTTTGGGCTGGAGCTTCTCGTGGTTTGAGGCCTGGCTTGCTCCACCCCCTGCTCTTGAGATTCTCCCGGATGTGGGCTGCATTTTGGCTGCCTTTTGGGCTGGAGCTTCTCGTGGTTTGAGGCCTGGCTTGCTCCACCCCCTGCTCTTGAGATTCTCCCGGAGGTGGGCTGGATTTTGGCTGCATTTTGGGCTGGAGCTTCTCGTGGTTTGAAGCCTGCCTTGCTCCACCCCCTGCTCTTGAGATTCTCCTGGATGTGGGCTGCATTTTGGCTACATTTTGGGCTGGAGCTTCTCGTGGTTTGAGGCCTGGCTTGCTCCACCCCCTGCTCTTGAGATTCTCCCGGATGTGGGCTGCATTTTGGCTGATTCTTGGGCTGGAGCTTCTCGTGGTTTGAGGCCTGGCTTGCTCCACCCCCTGCTCTTGATATTCTCCCGGATGTGGGCTGCATTTTGGCTGCCTTTTGGGCTGGAGTTTCTCGAGGTTTGAGGCCTGGCTTGCTCCACCCCCTGCTCTTGAGAATCTCCCGGATGTGGGCTGCATTTTGGCTGCCTTTTGGGCTGGAGCTTCTCGTGGTTTGAGGGCTGGTTTGCTCCACCCCCTGCTCTTGAGATTCTCCCGGATGTGGCCTGCATTTTGGCTGCCTTTTGGGCTGGAACTTCTCGTGGTTTGAGGCCTGGCTTGCTCCACCCACTGCTCTTGAGATTCTCCCGGATGTGGGCTGCATTTTGGCTGCCTTTTGGGCTGGAGCTTCTCATGGTTTGAGGCCTGGCTTGCTCCACCCCCTGCTCTTGATATTCTCCCGGATGTGGGCTGGATTTTGGCTGCCTTTAGGGCTGGAGCTTCTCGTGGTTTGAGGCCTGGCTTGCTCCACCCCCTGCTCTTGAGATTCTCCCGGATGTGGCCTGCATTTTGGCTGCCTTTTGGGCTGGAGCTTCTCGTGGTTTGAGGCCTGGCTTGCTCCACGCCCTTCTCTTGAGATTCTTGCTGATGTGTGCTGGATTTTGGCTGCCTTTTGGGCTGGAGCTTCTCGTGGTTTGAGGCCTGGCTTGCTCCACCCCCTGCTCTTGAGATTCTTGCTGATGTGTGCTGGATTTTGGCTGCCTTTTGGGCTGGAGCTTCTCGTGGTTTGAGGCCTGGCTTGCTCCACCCCCTGCTCTTGAGATTCTCCCGGATGTGCGCTGCATTTTGGCTGCCTTTTGGGCTGGAGCTGCTCGTGGTTTGAGGCCTGGCTTGCTCCACCCCCTACTCTTGATATTCTCCCGGATGTGGGCTGGATTTTGGCTGCATTTTGGGCTGGAGCTTCTCGTGGTTTGAGGCCTGGCTTGCTCCACCCCCTGCTCTTGAGATTCTCCCGGATGTGGGCTGCATTTTGGCTGCCTTTTGGGCTGGAGCTTCTCGAGGTTTGAGGCCTGGCTTGCTCCACCCCCTGCTCTTGAGAATCTCCCGGATGTACGCTGGATTTTGGCTGCATTTTGGGCTGGAGCTTCTCGAGGTTTGAGGCCTGGCTTGCTCCACCCCCTGCTCTTGAGAATCTCCCGGATGTGGGCTGGATTTTGGCTGCCTTTTGGGCTGGAGCTTCTCGTGGTTTGAGGCCTGGTTTGCTCCACCCCCTGCTCTTGAGATTCTCCCGGATGTGGGCTGCATTTGGCTGCCTTTTGGCCTGGAGCTTCTCGTGGTTTGAGGCCTGGCTTGCTCCACCCACTGCTCTTGAGATTCTCCCGGATGTGGGCTGCATTTTGGCTGCCTTTTGGGCTGGAGCTTCTCGTGGTTTGAGGCCTGGCTTGCTCCACCCCCTGCTCTTGAGATTCTCCCGGAGGTGGGCTGGATTTTGGCTGCATTTTGGGCCGGAGCTTCTCGTGGTTTGAAGCCTGCCTTGCTCCACCCCCTGCTCTTGAGATTCTCCTGGATGTGGGCTGCATTTTGGCTACATTTTGGGCTGGAGCTTCTCGTGGTTTGACGCCTGGCTTGCTCCACCCCTGCTCTTGAGATTCTCCCGGATGTGGGCTGCATTTTGGCTACATTTTGGGCTGGAGCATCTCGTGGTTTGAGGCCTGGCTTGCTCCACCCCCTGCTCTTGATATTCTCCCGGATGTGGGCTGCATTTTGGCTGCCTTTTGGGCTGGAGCTTCTCGAGGTTTGAGGCCTGGCTTGCTCCACCCCCTGCTCTTGAGAATCTCCCGGATGTACGCTGGATTTTGGCTGCATTTTGGGCTGGAGCTTCTCGAGGTTTGAGGCCTGGCTTGCTCCACCCCCTGCTCTTGAGAATCTCCCGGATGTGGGCTGCATTTTGGCTGCCTTTTGGGCTGGAGCTTCTCATGGTTTGAGGCCTGGTTTGCTCCACCCCCTGCTCTTGAGATTCTCCCGGATGTGGGCTGCATTTTGGCTGCATTTTGGGCGGGAGCTTCTCGTGGTTTGAGGCCTGGCTTGCTCCACTCCCTACCCTTGATATTCTCCCGGATGTGGGCTGCATTCTGGGTGAATCTTGGGCTGGAGCTTCTCGTGGTTTGAGGCCTGGCTTGCTCCACCCCCTGCTCTTGAGATTGTCCCGGATGTGGCCTGCATTTTGGCTGCCTTTTGGGCTGGAGCTTCTCGTGGTTTGAGGCCTGGCTTGCTCCACCCCCTGCTCTTGAGATTCTCCCGGATGTGGGCTGGATTTTGGCTGCCTTTTGGGCTGGAGCTTCTCGTGGTTTGAGGCCTGGCTTGCTCCACCCCCTGCTCTTGAGATTCTCCCGGATGTGGGCTGCATTTTGGCTGCCTTTTGGGCTGGAGCTTCTCGTGGTTTGAGGCCTGGATTGCTCCACCCCCTGCTCTTCATATTCTTTTGGATGTGGGCTGCATTTTGGCTGCCTTTTGGGCTGGAGCTTCTCGTGGTTTGAGGCCTGGCTTGCTCCACCCCCTGCTCTTGAGATTCTCCCGGATGTGGGCTGCATTTTGGCTGCCTTTTGGGCTGGAGCTTCTCGTGGTTTGAGGCCTGGCTTGCTCCACCCCCTGCTCTTGAGATTCTCCCGGAGGTGGGCTGGATTTTGGCTGCATTTTGGGCTGGAGCTTCTCGTGGTTTGAAGCCTGCCTTGCTCCACCCCCTGCTCTTGAGATTCTCCTGGATGTGGGCTGCATTTTGGCTACATTTTGGGCTGGAGCTTCTCGTGGTTTGAGGCCTGGCTTGCTCCACCCCCTGCTCTTGAGATTCTCCCGGATGTGGGCTGCATTTTGGCTACATTTTGGGCTGGAGCTTCTCGTGGTTTGAGGCCTGGCTTGCTCCACCCCCTGCTCTTGAGATTCTCCCGGATGTGGGCTGCATTTTGGCTGCCTTTTGGGCTGGAGTTTCTCGAGGTTTGAGGCCTGGCTTGCTCCACCCCCTGCTCTTGAGAATCTCCCGGATGTACGCTGGATTTTGGCTGCCTTTTGGGCTGGAGCTTCTCGTGGTTTGAGGCCTGGTTTGCTCCACCCCCTGCTCTTGAGATTCTCCCGGATGTGGGCTGCATTTTGGCTGCATTTTGGGCGGGAGCTTCTCGTGGTTTGAGGCCTGGCTTGCTCCAATCCCTACCCTTGATATTCTCCCGGATGTGGGCTGCATTCTGGGTGAATCTTGGGCTGGAGCTTCTCGTGGTTTGAGGCCTGGCTTGCTCCACCCCCTGCTCTTGATATTCTCCCGGATGTGGCCTGCATTTTGGCTGCCTTTTGGGCTGGAGCTTCTCGTGGTTTGAGGCCTGGCTTGCTCCACCCCCTGCTCTTGAGATTCTCCCGGATGTGGGCTGGATTTTGGCTGCCTTTTGGGCTGGAGCTTCTCGTGGTTTGAGGCCTGGCTTGCTCCACCCCCTGCTCTTGAGATTCTCCCGCATGTGGGCTGCATTTTGGCTGCCTTTTGGGCTGGAGCTTCTCGTGGTTTGAGGCCTGGATTGCTCCACCCCCTGCTCTTCATATTCTTTTGCATGTGGGCTGCATTTTGGCTGCCTTTTGGGCTGGAGCTTCTCGTGGTTTGAGGCCTGGCTTGCTCCACCCCCTGCTCTTGAGATTCTCCCGGATGTGGGCTGCATTTTGGCTGCCTTTTGGGCTGGAGCTTCTCGTGGTTTGAGGCCTGGCTTGCTCCACCCCCTGCTCTTGAGATTCTCCCGGAGGTGGGCTGGATTTTGGCTGCATTTTGGGCTGGAGCTTCTCGTGGTTTGAAGCCTGCCTTGCTCCACCCCCTGCTCTTGAGATTCTCCTGGATGTGGGCTGCATTTTGGCTACATTTTGGGCTGGAGCTTCTCGTGGTTTGAGGCCTGGCTTGCTCCACCCCCTGCTCTTGAGATTCTCCCGGATGTGGGCTGCATTTTGGCTACATTTTGGGCTGGAGCTTCTCGTGGTTTGAGGCCTGGCTTGCTCCACCCCCTGCTCTTGATATTCTCCCGGATGTGGGCTGCATTTTGGCTGCCTTTTGGGCTGGAGTTTCTCGAGGTTTGAGGCCTGGCTTGCTCCACCCCCTGCTCTTGAGAATCTCCCGGATGTGGGCTGGATTTTGGCTGCCTTTTGGGCTGGAGCTTCTCGTGGTTTGAGGCCTGGTTTGCTCCACCCCCTGCTCTTGAGATTCTCCCGGATGTGGCCTGCATTTTGGCTGCCTTTTGGGCTGGAACTTCTCGTGGTTTGAGGCCTGGCTTGCTCCACCCCCTGCTCTTGAGATTCTCCCGGATGTGGCCTGCATTTTGGCTGCCTTTTGGGCTGGAGCTTCTCGTGGTTTGAGGCCTGGCTTGCTCCACCCCCTGCTCTTGAGATTCTCCCGGATGTGGGCTGCATTTTGGCTGCATTTTGGGCTGTAGCTTCTCGAGGTTTGAGGCCTGGCTTGCTCCACCCCCTGCTCTTGAGATTCTCCCGGATGTGGGCTGCATTTTGGCTGCCTTTTGGGCTGGAGCTTCTCGTGGTTTGAGGCCTGGTTTGCTCCACCCCCTGCTCTTGAGATTCTCCCGGATGTGGGCTGCATTCTGGGTGAATCTTGGGCTGGAGCTTCTCGTGGTTTGAGGCCTGGCTTGCTCCACCCCCTGCTCTTGATATTCTCCCGGATGTGGCCTGCATTTTGGCTGCCTTTTGGGCTGGAGCTTCTCGTGGTTTGAGGCCTGGCTTGCTCCACCCCCTGCTCTTGAGATTCTCCCGGATGTGGGCTGCATTTTGGCTGCCTTTTGGGCTGGAGCTTCTCGTGGTTTGAGGCCTGGCTTGCTCCACCCCCTGCTCTTGAGATTCTCCCGGATGTGGGCTAGATTTTGGCTGCCTTTTGGGCTGGAGCTTCTCGTGGTTTGAGGCCTGGATTGCTCCACCCCCTGCTCTTCATATTCTTTTGGATGTGGGCTGCATTTTGGCTGCCTTTTGGGCTGGAGCTTCTCGTGGTTTGAGGCCTGGCTTGCTCCACCCCCTGCTCTTGAGATTCTCCCGGATGTGGGCTGCATTTTGGCTGCCTTTTGGGCTGGAGCTTCTCGTGGTTTGAGGCCTGGCTTGCTCCACCCCCTGCTCTTGAGATTCTCCCGGAGGTGGGCTGGATTTTGGCTGCCTTTTGGGCTGGAGCTTCTCGTGGTTTGAAGCCTGCCTTGCTCCACCCCCTGCTCTTGAGATTCTCCTGGATGTGGGCTGCATTTTGGCTACATTTTGGGCTGGAGCTTCTCGTGGTTTGAGGCCTGGCTTGCTCCACCCCCTGCTCTTGAGATTCTCCCGGATGTGGGCTGCATTTTGGCTGCCTTTTGGGCTGGAGTTTCTCGAGGTTTGAGGCCTGGCTTGCTCCACCCCCTGCTCTTGAGAATCTCCCGGATGTACGCTGGATTTTGGCTGCCTTTTGGGCTGGAGCTTCTCGTGGTTTGAGGCCTGGTTTGCTCCACCCCCTGCTCTTGAGATTCTCCCGGATGTGGGCTGCATTCTGGGTAAATCTTGGGCTGGAGCTTCTCGTGGTTTGAGGCCTGGCTTGCTCCACCCCCTGCTCTTGATATTCTCCCGGATGTGGGCTGGATTTTGGCTGCCTTTTGGGCTGGAGCTTCTCGTGGTTTGAGGCCTGGCTTGCTCCACCCCCTGCTCTTGAGATTCTCCCGGATGTGGGCTGCATTTTGGCTGCCTTTTGGGCTGGAGCTTCTCGTGGTTTGAGGCCTGGATTGCTCCACCCCCTGCTCTTCATATTCTTTTGGATGTGGGCTGCATTTTGGCTGCCTTTTGGGCTGGAGCTTCTCGTGGTTTGAGGCCTGGCTTGCTCCACCCCCTGCTCTTGAGATTCTCCCGGATGTGGGCTGCATTTTGGCTGCCTTTTGGGCTGGAGCTTCTCGTGGTTTGAGGCCTGGCTTGCTCCACCCCCTGCTCTTGAGATTCTCCCGGAGGTGGGCTGGATTTTGGCTGCATTTTGGGCTGGAGCTTCTCGTGGTTTGAAGCCTGCCTTGCTCCACCCCCTGCTCTTGAGATTCTCCTGGATGTGGGCTGCATTTTGGCTACATTTTGGGCTGGAGCTTCTCGTGGTTTGAGGCCTGGCTTGCTCCACCCCCTGCTCTTGAGATTCTCCCGGATGTGGGCTGCATTTTGGCTACATTTTGGGCTGGAGCTTCTCGTGGTTTGAGGCCTGGCTTGCTCCACCCCCTGCTCTTGAGATTCTCCCGGATGTGGGCTGCATTTTGGCTGCCTTTTGGGCTGGAGTTTCTCGAGGTTTGAGGCCTGGCTTGCTCCACCCCCTGCTCTTGAGAATCTCCCGGATGTACGCTGGATTTTGGCTGCATTTTGGGCTGGAGCTTCTCGTGGTTTGAGGCCTGGTTTGCTCCACCCCCTGCTCTTGAGATTCTCCCGGATGTGGGCTGCATTTTGGCTGCATTTTGGGCGGGAGCTTCTCGTGGTTTGAGGCCTGGCTTGCTCCACTCCCTACCCTTGATATTCTCCCGGATGTGGGCTGCATTCTGGGTGAATCTTGGGCTGGAGCTTCTCGTGGTTTGAGGCCTGGCTTGCTCCACCCCCTGCTCTTGATATTCTCCCGGATGTGGCCTGCATTTTGGCTGCCTTTTGGGCTGGAGCTTCTCGTGGTTTGAGGCCTGGCTTGCTCCACCCCCTGCTCTTGAGATTCTCCCGGATGTGGGCTGCATTTTGGCTGCCTTTTGGGCTGGAGCTTCTCGTGGTTTGAGGCCTGGCTTGCTCCACCCCCTGCTCTTGAGATTCTCCCAGATTTGGGCTGCATTTTGGCTGCCTTTTGGGCTGGAGCTTCTCGTGGTTTGAGGCCTGGATTGCTCCACCCCCTGCTCTTCATATTCTTTTGGATGTGGGCTGCATTTTGGCTGCCTTTTGGGCTGGAGCTTCTCGTGGTTTGAGGCCTGGCTTGCTCCACCCCCTGCTCTTGAGATTCTCCCGGATGTGGGCTGCATTTTGGCTGCCTTTTGGGCTGGAGCTTCTCGTGGTTTGAGGCCTGGCTTGCTCCACCCCCTGCTCTTGAGATTCTCCCGGAGGTGGGCTGGATTTTGGCTGCATTTTGGGCTGGAGCTTCTCGTGGTTTGAAGCCTGCCTTGCTCCACCCCCTGCTCTTGAGATTCTCCTGGATGTGGGCTGCATTTTGGCTACATTTTGGGCTGGAGCTTCTCGTGGTTTGAGGCCTGGCTTGCTCCACCCCCTGCTCTTGAGATTCTCCCGGATGTGGGCTGCATTTTGGCTACATTTTGGGCTGGAGCTTCTCGTGGTTTGAGGCCTGGCTTGCTCCACCCCCTGCTCTTGATATTCTCCCGGATGTGGGCTGCATTTTGGCTGCCTTTTGGGCTGGAGTTTCTCGAGGTTTGAGGCCTGGCTTGCTCCACCCCCTGCTCTTGAGAATCTCCCGGATGTGGGCTGGATTTTGGCTGCCTTTTGGGCTGGAGCTTCTCGTGGTTTGAGGCCTGGTTTGCTCCACCCCCTGCTCTTGAGATTCTCCCGGATGTGGCCTGCATTTTGGCTGCCTTTTGGGCTGGAACTTCTCGTGGTTTGAGGCCTGGCTTGCTCCACCCCCTGCTCTTGAGATTCTCCCGGATGTGGCCTGCATTTTGGCTGCCTTTTGGGCTGGAGCTTCTCGTGGTTTGAGGCCTGGCTTGCTCCACCCCCTGCTCTTGAGATTCTCCCGGATGTGGGCTGCATTTTGGCTGCATTTTGGGCTGTAGCTTCTCGAGGTTTGAGGCCTGGCTTGCTCCACCCCCTGCTCTTGAGATTCTCCCGGATGTGGGCTGCATTTTGGCTGCCTTTTGGGCTGGAGTTTCTCGTGGTTTGAGGCCTGGTTTGCTCCACCCCCTGCTCTTGAGATTCTCCCGGATGTGGGCTGCATTCTGGGTGAATCTTGGGCTGGAGCTTCTCGTGGTTTGAGGCCTGGCTTGCTCCACCCCCTGCTCTTGATATTCTCCCGGATGTGGCCTGCATTTTGGCTGCCTTTTGGGCTGGAGCTTCTCGTGGTTTGAGGCCTGGCTTGCTCCACCCCCTGCTCTTGAGATTCTCCCGGATGTGGGCTGCATTTTGGCTGCCTTTTGGGCTGGAGCTTCTCGTGGTTTGAGGCCTGGCTTGCTCCACCCCCTGCTCTTGAGATTCTCCCGGATGTGGGCTAGATTTTGGCTGCCTTTTGGGCTGGAGCTTCTCGTGGTTTGAGGCCTGGATTGCTCCACCCCCTGCTCTTCATATTCTTTTGGATGTGGGCTGCATTTTGGCTGCCTTTTGGGCTGGAGCTTCTCGTGGTTTGAGGCCTGGCTTGCTCCACCCCCTGCTCTTGAGATTCTCCCGGATGTGGGCTGCATTTTGGCTGCCTTTTGGGCTGGAGCTTCTCGTGGTTTGAGGCCTGGCTTGCTCCACCCCCTGCTCTTGAGATTCTCCCGGAGGTGGGCTGGATTTTGGCTGCATTTTGGGCTGGAGCTTCTCGTGGTTTGAAGCCTGCCTTGCTCCACCCCCTGCTCTTGAGATTCTCCTGGATGTGGGCTGCATTTTGGCTACATTTTGGGCTGGAGCTTCTCGTGGTTTGAGGCCTGGCTTGCTCCACCCCCTGCTCTTGAGATTCTCCCGGATGTGGGCTGCATTTTGGCTGCCTTTTGGGCTGGAGTTTCTCGAGGTTTGAGGCCTGGCTTGCTCCACCCCCTGCTCTTGAGAATCTCCCGGATGTACGCTGGATTTTGGCTGCCTTTTGGGCTGGAGCTTCTCGTGGTTTGAGGCCTGGTTTGCTCCACCCCCTGCTCTTGAGATTCTCCCGGATGTGGCCTGCATTTTGGCTGCCTTTTGGGCTGGAGCTTCTCGTGGTTTGAGGCCTGGCTTGCTCCACCCCCTGCTCTTGAGATTCTCCCGGATGTGGGCTGCATTTTGGCTGCATTTTGGGCAGTAGCTTCTCGAGGTTTGAGGCCTGGCTTGCTCCACCCCCTGCTCTTGAGATTCTCCCGGATGTGGGCTGCATTTTGGCTGCCTTTTGGGCTGGAGCTTCTCGTGGTTTGAGGCCTGGTTTGCTCCACCCCCTGCTCTTGAGATTCTCCCGGATGTGGCCTGCATTTTGGCTGCCTTTTGGGCTGGAACTTCTCGTGGTTTGGGGCCTGGCTTGCTCCACCCACTGCTCTTGAGATTCTCCCGGATGTGGGCTGCATTTTGGCTGCCTTTTGGGCTGGAGCTTCTCGTGGTTTGAGGCCTGGTTTGCTGCACCCCCTACTCTTGATATTCTCCCGGATGTGGGCTGCATTCTGGGTGAATCTTGGGCTGGAGCTTCTCGTGGTTTGAGGCCTGGCTTGCTCCACCCCCTGCTCTTGAGATTCTCCCGGATGTGGGCTGCATTTTGGCTGCCTTTTGGGCTGGAGCTTCTCGTGGTTTGAGGCCTGGCTTGCTCCACCCCCTGCTCTTGAGATTCTCCCGGAGGTGGGCTGCATTTTGGCTGCCTTTTGGGCTGGAGCTTCTCGTGGTTTGAGGCCTGGCTTGCTCCACCCCCTGCTCTTGAGATTCTCCAGGAGGTGAGCTGGATTTTGGCTGCCTTTTGGGCTGGAGCTTCTTGTGGTTTGAGGCCTGGCTTGCTCCAACCCCTGCTCTTGAGATTCTCCCGGATGTGGGCTGCATTCTGGGTGAATCTTGGGCTGGAGCTTCTCGTGGTTTGAGGCCTGGCTTGCTCCACCCCCTGCTCTTGATATTCTCCCGGATGTGGCCTGCATTTTGGCTGCCTTTTGGGCTGGAGCTTCTCGAGGTTTGAGGCCTGGCTTGCTCCACCCTCTGCTCTTGAGATTCTCCCGGATGTGGGCTGCATTTTGGCTGCCTTTTGGGCTGGAGCTTCGCGTGGTTTGAGGCCTGGCTTGCTCCACCCCCCGCTCTTGATATTCTCCTGGATGTGGGCTGCATTTTGGCTGCCTTTTGGGCTGGAGCTTCTCGATGTTTGAGGCCTGGCTTGCTCCACCCCCTGCTCATGAGATTCTCCCGGATGTGGGCTGCATATTTGCTGCCTTTTGGGCTGGAGCTTCTCGTGGTTTGAGGCCTGGCTTGCTCCACCCCCTGCTCTTGATATTCTCCCTGATGTGGGCTTCATTTTGGCTGCATTTGGGGCTGGAGCTTCTCGTGGTTTGAGGCCTGGCTTCCTCCACCCCCTGCTCTTGAGATTCTCCCGGATGTGGGCTGCATTTTGGCTGCCTTTAGGGCTGGAGCTTCTCGTGGTTTGAGGCCTGGCTTGCTCCACCCCCTGCTCTTGAGATTCTCCCGGATGTGGGCTGCATTTTGGCTGCCTTTTGGGCTGGAGCTTTTCGTGGTTTGAGGCCTGGCTTGCTCCACCCCCTGCTCTTGAGATTCTCCCGGATGTGGGCTGCATTTGCCTGCCTTTTGGGCTGGAGCTTCTCGTGGTTTGAGGCCTGGCTTGCTCCACCCCCTGCTCTTGAGATTCTCCCGGATGTGGGCTGCATTTTGGCTGCCTTTTGGGCTGGAGCTTCTCGTGGTTTGAGGCCTGCCTTGCTCCACCCCCTGCTCTTGAGATTCTCCCGGATGTGGGCTGCATTTGCCTGCCTTTTGGGCTGGAGCTTCTCGTGGTTTGAGGCCTGGCTTGCTCCACCCCCTGCTCTTGAGATTCTCCCGGATGTGGGCTGCATTTTGGCTGCCTTTTGGGCGGGAGCTTCTCGTGGTTTGAGACCTGGCTTGCTCCACCCCCTGCTCTTGAGATTCTCCCCGATATGGGCTGCATTTTGGCTGAATTTTGGGCTGGAGCTTCTCGTGGTTTGAGGCCTGGCTTGCTCCACCCCCTGCTCTTGAGATTCTCCCCGATGTGGGCTGCATTTTGGCTGAATTTTGGGCTGGAGCTTCTCGTGGTTTGAGGCCTGGCTTGCTCCACCCCCTGCTCTTGAGATTCTCCTGGATGTGGGCTGCATTTTGGCTGCCTTTTGGGCTGGAGCTTCTCGTGGTTTGAGGCCTGGCTTGCTCCACCCCCTGCTCTTGAGATTCTCCCGGATGTGGCCTGCATTTTGGCTGCCTTTTGGGCTGGAGCTTCTCATGGTTTGAGGCCTGGCTTGCTCCACCCCCTACTCTTGATATTCTCCCGGATGTGGGCTGGATTTTGGCTGCCTTTTGGGCTGGAGCTTCTCGTGGTTTGAGGCCTGGCTTGCTCCAACCCCTGCTCTTGAGATTCTCCCGGATGTGGGCTGCATTTTGGCTGCATTTAGGGCTGGAGCTTCTCGTGGTTTGAGGCCTGGCTTGCTCCAACCCCTGCTCTTGAGATTCTCCCGGATGTGGGCTGCATTTTGGCTGCCTTTTGGGCTGGAGCTTCTCGTGGTTTGAGGCCTGGCTTGCTCCACCCCCTGCTCTTGAGATTCTCCCGGAGGTGGGCTGCATTTTGGCTGCCTTTTTGGCTGGAGCTTCTCGTGGTTTGAGGCCTGGCTTGCTCCACCCCCTGCTCTTGAGATTCTCCCGGATGTGGGCTGGATTTTGGCTGCATTTTGGGCTGGAGCTTCTCGTGGTTTGAGGCCTGGCGTGCTCCACCCCCTGCTCTTGAGATTCTCCCGGATGTGGGCTGGATTTTGGCTGCATTTTGGGCTGGAGCTTCTCAAAGTTTGAGGCCTGGCTTGCTCCACCCCCTGCTCTTGAGATTCTCCCGGATGTGGGCTGCATTTTGGCTGATACTTGGGCTGGAGATTCTCGTGGTTTGGGGCCTGTCTTGCTCCACCCCCTGCTCTTGAAATTGTCCCGGATGTGGGCTGCATTTTGGCTGCCTTTTGGGCTGGAGCTTCTCATGGTTTGAGGCCTGGCTTGCTCCACCCCCTACTCTTGATATTCTCCCGGATGTGGGCTGGATTTTGGCTGCCTTTTGGGCTGGAGCTTCTCGTGGTTTGAGGCCTGGCTTGCTCCACCCCCTGCTCTTGAGATTCTCCCGGATGTGGGCTGCATTTTGGCTGCCTTTAGGGCTGGAGCTTCTCGTGGTTTGAGGCCTGGCTTGCTCCAACCCCTGCTCTTGAGATTCTCCCGGATGTGGGCTGCATTTTGGCTGCCTTTTGGGCTGGAGCTTCTCGTGGTTTGAGGCCTGGCTTGCTCCACCCCCTGCTCTTGAGATTCTCCCGGATGTGGGCTGCATTTTGGCTGCCTTTTGGGCTGGAGCTTCTCGAGGTTTGAGGCCTGGCTTGCTCCACCCCCTGCTCTTGAGATTCTCCCGGATGTGGGCTGGATTTTGGCTGCATTTTGGGCTGGAGCTTCTCGTGGTTTGAGGCCTGGCGTGCTCCACCCCCTGCTCTTGAGATTCTCCCGGATGTGGGCTGGATTTTGGCTGCATTTTGGGCTGGAGCTTCTCAATGTTTGAGGCCTGGCTTGCTCCACCCCCTGCTCTTGAGATTCTCCCGGATGTGGGCTGCATTTTGCCTGATACTTGGGCTGGAGATTCTCGGGGTTTGGGGCCTGTCTTGCTCCACCCCCTGCTCTTGAAATTGTCCCGGATGTGGGCTGCATTTTGGCTGCCTTTTGGGCTGGAGCTTCTCGTGGTTTGAGGCCTGGCTTGCTCCACCCCCTGCTCTTGAGATTCTCCCGGATGTGGGCTGCATTTGCCTGCCTTTTGGGCTGGAGCTTCTCGTGGTTTGAGGCCTGGCTTGCTCCACCCCCTGCTCTTGAGATTCTCCCGGATGTGGGCTGCATTTTGGCTGCCTTTTGGGCTGGAGCTTCTCGTGGTTTGAGACCTGGCTTGCTCCACCCCCTGCTCTTGAGATTCTCCCGGATGTGGGCTGCATTTGCCTGCCTTTTGGGCTGGAGCTTCTCGTGGTTTGAGGCCTGGCTTGCTCCACCCCCTGCTCTTGAGATTCTCCCGGATGTGGGCTGCATTTTGGCTGCCTTTTGGGCGGGAGCTTCTCGTGGTTTGAGACCTGGCTTGCTCCACCCCCTGCTCTTGAGATTCTCCCCGATGTGGGCTGCATTTTGGCTGAATTTTGGGCTGGAGCTTCTCTTGGTTTGAGGCCTGGCTTGCTCCACCCCCTGCTCTTGAGATTCTCCCGGAGGTGGGCTGCATTCTGAGTGATTCTTGGGCTGGAGCTTCTCGTGGTTTGAGGCCTGGCTTGCTCCACCCCCTGCTCTTGAGATTCTCTCGGATGTGGGCTGCATTTTGGCTGCCTTTTGGGCTGGAGCTTCTCGTGGTTTGAGGCCTGGCTTGCTCCACCCCCTGCTCTTGAGATTCTCCCGGATGTGGGCTGGATTTTGGCTGCCTTTTGGGCTTTAGCTTCTCATGGTTTGAGGCCTGGCTTGCTCCACCCCCTACTCTTGATATTCTCCCGGATGTGGGCTGGATTTTGGCTGCCTTTTGGGCTGGAGCTTCTCGTGGTTTGAGGCCTGGCTTGCTCCACCCCCTGCTCTTGAGATTCTCCCGGATGTGGGCTGGATTTTGGCTGCATTTTGGGCTGGAGCTTCTCAATGTTTGAGGCCTGGCTTGCTCCACCCCCTGCTCTTGAGATTCTCCCGGATGTGGGCTGCATTTTGGCTGATACTTGGGCTGGAGATTCTCGTGGTTTGGGGCCTGTCTTACTCCACCCCCTGCTCTTGAAATTGTCCCGGATGTGGGCTGCATTTTGGCTGCCTTTTGGGCTGGAGCTTCTCGTGGTTTGAGGCCTGGCTTGCTCCACCCCCTGCTCTTGAGAATCTCCCGGATGTGGGCTGCATTTTGGCTACATTTTGGGCTGGAGCTTCTCGTGGTTTGAGTCCTGGCTTGCTCCACCCCCTGCTCTTGAGATTCTCCCGGATGTGGCCTGCATTTTGGCTGCCTTTTGGGCTGGAGCTTCTCGTGGTTTGAGGCCTGGCTTGCTCCACCCCCTGCTCTTGAGATTCTCCCGGAGGTGGGCTGCATTCTGAGTGATTCTTGGGCTGGAGCTTCTCGTGGTTTGAGGCCTGGCTTGCTCCACCCCCTGCTCTTGAGATTCTCTCGGATGTGGGCTGCATTTTGGCTGCCTTTTGGGCTGGAGCTTCTCGTGGTTTGAGGCCTGGCTTGCTCCACCCCCTGCTCTTGAGATTCTCCCGGATGTGGGCTGGATTTTGGCTGCCTTTTGGGCTTTAGCTTCTCATGGTTTGAGGCCTGGCTTGCTCCACCCCCTACTCTTGATATTCTCCCGGATGTGGGCTGGATTTTGGCTGCCTTTTGGGCTGGAGCTTCTCGTGGTTTGAGGCCTGGCTTGCTCCACCCCCTGCTCTTGAGATTCTCCCGGATGTGGGCTGGATTTTGGCTGCATTTTGGGCTGGAGCTTCTCAATGTTTGAGGCCTGGCTTGCTCCACCCCCTGCTCTTGAGATTCTCCCGGATGTGGGCTGCATTTTGGCTGACACTTGGGCTGGAGATTCTCGTGGTTTGGGGCCTGTCTTGCTCCACCCCCTGCTCTTGAAATTGTCCCGGATGTGGGCTGCATTTTGGCTGCCTTTTGGGCTGGAGCTTCTCGTGGTTTGAGGCCTGGCTTGCTCCACCCCCTGCTCTTGAGAATCTCCCGGATGTGGGCTGCATTTTGGCTACATTTTGGGCTGGAGCTTCTCGTGGTTTGAGTCCTGGCTTGCTCCACCCCCTGCTCTTGAGATTCTCCCGGATGTGGCCTGCATTTTGGCTGCCTTTTGGGCTGGAGCTTCTCGTGGTTTGAGGCCTGGCTTGCTCCACCCCCTGCTCTTGAGATTCTCCCGGATGTGGGCTGCATTTGCCTGCCTTTTGGGCTGGAGCTTCTCGTGGTTTGAGGCCTGGCTTGCTCCACCCCCTGCTCTTGAGATTCTCCCGGATGTGGGCTGCATTTTGGCTGCCTTTTGGGCTGGAGCTTCTCGTGGTTTGAGGCCTGCCTTGCTCCACCCCCTGCTCTTGAGATTCTCCCGGATGTGGGCTGCATTTGCCTGCCTTTTGGGCTGGAGCTTCTCGTGGTTTGAGGCCTGGCTTGCTCCACCCCCTGCTCTTGAGATTCTCCCGGATGTGGGCTGCATTTTGGCTGCCTTTTGGGCGGGAGCTTCTCGTGGTTTGAGACCTGGCTTGCTCCACCCCCTGCTCTTGAGATTCTCCCGGAGGTGGGCTGCATTCTGAGTGATTCTTGGGCTGGAGCTTCTCGTGGTTTGAGGCCTGGCTTGCTCCACCCCCTGCTCTTGAGATTCTCTCGGATGTGGGCTGGATTTTGGCTGCCTTTTGGGCTGGAGCTTCTCGTGGTTTGAGGCCTGGCTTGCTCCACCCCCTGCTCTTGAGATTCTCCCGGATGTGGGCTGCATTTTGGCTGCCTTTTGGGCTGGAGCTTCTCATGGTTTGAGGCCTGGCTTGCTCCACCCCCTACTCTTGATATTCTCCCGGATGTGGGCTGCATTTTGGCTGCCTTTTGGGCTGGAGCTTCTCGTGGTTTGAGGCCTGGCTTGCTCCACCCCCTGCTCTTGAGATTCTCCCGGATGTGGGCTGCATTTTGGCTGCCTTTAGGGCTGGAGCTTCTCGTGGTTTGAGGCCAGGCTTGCTCCAACACCTGCTCTTGAGATTCTCCCGGATGTGGGCTGTATTTTTGCTGCCTTTTGGGCTGGAGCTTCTCGTGGTTTGAGGCCTGGCTTGCTCCACCCCCTGCTCTTGAGATTCTCCCGGAGGTGGGCTGCATTTTGGCTGCCTTTTGGGCTGGAGCTTCTCGTGGTTTGAGGCCTGGCTTGCTCCACCCCCTGCTCTTGAGATTCTCCCGGATGTGGGCTGGATTTTGGCTGCATTTTGGGCTGGAGCTTCTCGTGTTTTGAGGCCTGGCGTGCTCCACCCCCTGCTCTTGAGATTCTCCCGGATGTGGGCTGGATTTTGGCTGCATTTTGGGCTGGAGCTTCTCAAAGTTTGAGGCCTGGCTTGCTCCACCCCCTGCTCTTGAGATTCTCCCGGATGTGGGCTGCATTTTGGCTGATACTTGGGCTGGAGATTCTCGTGGTTTGGGGCCTGTCTTGCTCCACCCCCTGCTCTTGAAATTGTCCCGGATGTGGGCTGCATTTTGGCTGCCTTTTGGGCTGGAGCTTCTCGTGGTTTGAGTCCTGGCTTGCTCCACCCCCTGCTCTTGATATTCTCCCGGAGGTGGCCTGCATTTTGGCTGCGTTTTGGGCTGGAGCTTCTCGTGGTTTGAGGCCTGGCTTGCTCCACCCCCTGCTCTTGAGATTCTCCCGGATGTGGCCTGCATTTGCCTGCCTTTTGGGCGGGAGCTTCTCGTGGTTTGAGGCCTGGCTTGCTCCACCCCCTGCTCTTGAGATTCTCCCGGATGTGGGCTGCATTTTGGCTGCCTTTTGGGCTGGAGCTTCTCGTGGTTTGAGACCTGGCTTGCTCCACCCCCTGCTCTTGAGATTCTCCCGGATGTGGGCTGCATTTGCCTGCCTTTTGGGCTGGAGCTTCTCGTGGTTTGAGGCCTGGCTTGCTCCACTCCCTGCTCTTGAGATTCTCCCGGATGTGGGCTGCATTTTGGCTGCCTTTTGGGCGGGAGCTTCTCGTGGTTTGAGACCTGGCTTGCTCCACCCCCTGCTCTTGAGATTCTCCCAGATGTGGGCTGCATTTTGGCTGAATTTTGGGCTGGAGCTTCTCGTGGTTTGAGGCCTGGCTTGCTCCACCCCCTGCTCTTGAGATTCTCCCGGAGGTGGGCTGCATTCTGAGTGATTCTTGGGCTGGAGCTTCTCGTGGTTTGAGGCCTGGCTTGCTCCACCCCCTGCTCTTGAGATTCTCTCGGATGTGGGCTGCATTTTGGCTGCCTTTTGGGCTGGAGCTTCTCGTGGTTTGAGGCCTGGCTTGCTCCACCCCCTGCTCTTGAGATTCTCCCGGATGTGGGCTGTATTTTGGCTGCCTTTTGGGCTGGAGCTTCTCATGGTTTGAGGCCTGGCTTGCTCCACCCCCTACTCTTGATATTCTCCCGGATGTGGGCTGGATTTTGGCTGCCTTTTGGGCTGGAGCTTCTCGTGGTTTGAGGCCTGGCTTGCTCCACCCCCTGCTCTTGAGATTCTCCCGGATGTGGGCTGCATTTTGGCTGCCTTTAGGGCTGGAGCTTCTCGTGGTTTGAGGCCTGGCTTGCTCCAACCCCTGCTCTTGAGATTCTCCCGGATGTGGGCTGCATTTTGGCTGCCTTTTGGGCTGGAGCTTCTCGTGGTTTGAGGCCTGGCTTGCTCCACCCCCTGCTCTTGAGATTCTCCCGGAGGTGGGCTGCATTTTGGCTGCCTTTTGGGCTGGAGCTTCTCGTGGTTTGAGGCCTGGCTTGCTCCACCCCCTGCTCTTGAGATTCTCCCGGATGTGGGCTGGATTTTGGCTGCATTTTGGGCTGGAGCTTCTCGTGGTTTGAGGCCTGGCGTGCTCCACCCCCTGCTCTTGAGATTCTCCCGGATGTGGGCTGGATTTTGGCTGCATTTTGGGCTGGAGCTTCTCAATGTTTGAGGCCTGGCTTGCTCCACCCCCTGCTCTTGAGATTCTCCCGGATGTGGGCTGCATTTTGGCTGATACTTGGGCTGGAGATTCTCGTGGTTTGGGGCCTGTCTTGCTCCACCCCCTGCTCTTGAAATTGTCCCGGATGTGGGCTGCATTTTGGCTGCCATTTGGGCTGGAGCTTCTCATGGTTTGAGGCCTGGCTTGCTCCACCCCCTGCTCTTGAGATTCTCCCGGATGTGGGCTGCATTTTGGCTGCATTTTGGGCTGGAGCTTCTCGTGGTTTGAGGCCTGGCTTGCTCCACCCCGTGCTCTTGAGAATCTCCCGGATGTGGGCTGGATTTTGTGTGCCTTTTGGGCTGGAGCTTCTCGAGGTTTGAGGCCTGGCTTGCTCCACCCCCTGCTCTTGAAATTCTCCTGGATGTGGGCTGCATTTTGGCTGCCTTTTGGGCTGGAGCTTCTCGTGGTTTGAGGCCTGCCTTGCTCCACCCCCTGCTCTTGAGATTATCCCGGATGTGGGCTGCATTCTGAGTGATTCTTGGGCTGGAGCTTCTCGTGGTTTGAGGCCTGGCTTGCTCCACCCACTGCTCTTGAGATTCTCCCGGATGTGGGCTGCATTTTGGCTGCATTTTGGGCTGGAGCTTCTCGTGGTTTGAGGCCTGGCATGCTCCACCCCCTGCTCTTGAGATTCTCCCGGATGTGGGCTGCATTTTGGCTGCCTATTGGGCTGGAGCTTCTCGTGGTTTGAGGCCTGGCTTGCTCCACCCCCTGCTCTTGATATTCTCCCGGATGTGGACTGGATTTTGGCTGCCTTTTGGGCTGGAGCTTCTCGTGGTTTGAGGCCTGGCTTGCTCCACCCCCTGCTCTTGAGAATCTCCCGGATGTGTGCAGGATTTTGGCTACATTTTGGGCTGGAGCTTCTCGTGGTTTGAGGCCTGGCTTGCTCCAACCCCTGCTCTTGAGATTCTCCCGGATGTGGGCTGGATTTTGGCTGCATTTTGGGATGGAGCTTCTCATGGTTTGAGGCCTGGCTTGCTCCACCCCCTGCTCTTGATATTCTCCCGGATGTGGGCTGCATTTTGGCTGATACTTGGGCTGGAGCTTCTCGTGGTTTGAGGCCTGGCTTGCTCCACCCCCTGCTCTTGAGATTCTCCCAGATGTGGGCTAGATTTTGGCTGCCTTTTGGGCTGGAGCTTCTCGTGGTTTGAGGCCTGGCTTGCTCCACCCCCTGCTCTTGAGAATCTCCCGGATGTGTGCAGGATTTAGGCTACATTTTGGGCTGGAGCTTCTCGTGGTTTGAGGCCTGGCTTGCTCCACCCCCTGCTCTTGAGATTCTCCCGGATGTGGGCTGCATTCTGGGTGATTCTTGGGCTGGAGCTTCTCGTGGTTTGAGGCCTGGCTTGCTCCACCCCCTTCTCTTGAGATTCTCCCGGATGTGGGCTGCATTTTGGCTGCCTTTTGGGCTGGAGCTTCTCGTGGTTTGAGGCCTGGCTTGCTCCACCCCCTGCTCTTGAGATTCTCCCGGATGTGGGCTGGATTTTGGCTGCCTTTTGGGCTGGAGCTTCTCGTGGTTTGAGGCCTGGCTTGCTCCACCCCCTGCTCTTGAGATTCTCCCGGATGTGGGCTGCATTTTGGCTGCCTTTTGGGCTGGAGCTTCTCGTGGTTTGAGGCCTGCCTTGCTCCACCCCCTGCTCTTGAGATTCTCCCGGATGTGGGCTGCATTTTGGCTGCCTTTAGGCCTGGAGCTTCTCGTGGTTTGAGGCCTGGCTTGCTCCACCCCCTGCTCTTGAAATTCTCCTGGATGTGGGCTGGATTTTGGCTACAATTTGGGCTGGAGCTTCTCGTGGTTTGAGGCCTGCCTTGCTCCACCCCCTGCTCTTGAGATTCTCCCGGATGTGGGCTGCATTCTGGGTGATTCTTGGGCTGGAACTTCTCGTGGTTTGAGGCCTGGCTTGCTCCACCCCCTGCTCTTGAGATTCTCCCGGATGTGGCCTGCATTTTGGCTGCCTTTTGGGCTGGAGCTTCTCGTGGTTTGAGGCCTGGCTTGCTCCACCCCCTGCTCTTGAGATTCTCCCGGATGTGGGCTGCATTTTGGCTGCCTTTTGGGCTGGAGCTTCTCGTGGTTTGAGGCCTGGCTTGCTCCACCCCCTGCTCTTGAGATTCTCCCGGATGTGGGCTGCATTCTGGGTGATTCTTGGGCTGGAACTTCTCGTGGTTTGAGGCCTGCCTTGCTCCACACCCTGCTCTTCATATGCTCCTGGATGTGGGCTGCATTTTGGCTGATACTTCGGCTGGAGCTTCTCGTGGTTTGAGGCCTGGCTTGCTCCACCCCCTGCTCTTGAAATTCTCCTGGATGTGGGCTGGATTTTGGCTGCCTTTTGGGCTGGAGCTTCTCGTTTTTTGAGGCCTGCCTTGCTCCACCCCCTGCTCTTGAAATTCTCCTGGATGTGGGCTGGATTTTGGCTGCCTTTTGGGCTGGAGCTTCTCGTGGTTTGAGGCCTGCCTTGCTCCACCCCCTGCTCTTGAGATTCTCCCGGATGTGGGCTGGATTTTGGCTGCCTTTTGGGCTGGAGCTTCTCGTGGTTTGAGGCCTGGCTTGCTCCACCCCCTGCTCTTGAGATTCTCCCGGATGTTGGCTTCATTTTGGCTGCCTTTTGGGCTGGAGCTTCTCGTGGTTTGAGGCCTGGCTTGCTCCACCCCCTGCTCTTGAGATTCTCCCGGATGTGGGCTGGATTTTGGCTGCCTTTTGGGCTGGGGCTTCTCGTGGTTTGAGGCCTGGCTTGCTCCATCCCCTGCTCTTGATATTCTCCCGGATGTGGGCTGCATTTTGGCTGATAATTGGGCTGGAAATTCTCGTGGTTTGGGGCCTGGCTTGCTCCACCCCCTGCTCTTGAAATTGTCCCGGATGTGGGCTGCATTTTGGCTGCCTTTTGGGCTGGAACTTATCGTGGTTTGAGGCCTGGCTTGCTCCACCCCCTGCTCTTGAGATTCTCCCGGATGTGGGCTGCATTTTGGCTATATTTTGGGCTGGAGCTTCTCGTGGTTTGAGGCCTGGCTTCCTCCACCCCCTGCTCTTGAGATTCTCCCGGATGTTGGCTGCATTTTGGCTACATTTTGGGCTGGAGCTTCTCGTGGTTTGAGGCCTGGCTTGCTCCACCCCCTGCTCTTGAGATTCTCCCGGATGTGGGCTGCATTTTGGCTCCCTTTTGGGCTGGAGCTTCTCGTGGTTTGAGGCCTGGCTTGCTCCACCCCCTGCTCTTGAGATTCTCCCGGATGTGAGCTGCATTTTGGCTGCCTTTTGGGCTGGAGCTTCTCGTGGTTTGAGGCCTGGCTTGCTCCACCCCCTGCTCTTGAGAATCTCCCGGATGTGGGCTGGATTTTGGCTGCCTTTTGGGCTGGAGCTTCTCGTGGTTTGAGGCCTGGCTTGCTCCACCCCCTGCTCTTGAGATTCTCCCGGATGTGGGCTGCATTCTGGGTGATTCTTGGGCTGGAGCTTCTCGTGGTTTGAGGCCTGGCTTGCTCCACCCCCTGCTCTTGAGATTCTCCCGGATGTGGGCTGCATTTTGGCTGCCTTTTGGGCTGGAGCTTCTCGAGGTTTGAGGCCTGGCTTGCTCCACCCCCTGCTGTTGAGATTATCCCGGATGTGCGCTGCATTTTGGCTGCATTTTTGGGCTGGAGCTTCTCGTGGTTTGAGGCCTGGCTTGCTCCACCCCCTGCTTTTGAGATTCTCCCGGATGTGGGCTGCATTTTGGCTGCCTTTTGGGCTGGAGCTTCTCGTGGTTTGAGGCCTGGCTTGCTCCACCCCCTGCTCTTGAGATTCTCCCGGATGTGGCCTGCATTTTGGCTGCCTTTTGGGCTGGAGGTTCTCGTGGTTTTAGGCCTGGCTTGCTCGACCCTCTGCTCTTGAGATTCTCCTGGATGTGGGCTGCATTTTGGCTGCCTTTTGGGCTGGAGCTTCTCGTGGTTTGAGGCCTGGCTTGCTCCACCCCCTGCTCTTGAGATTCTCCCGGATGTGGGCTGCATTTTGGCTGCCTTTTGGGCTGGAGCTTCTCGAGGTTTGAGGCCTGGCTTACTCCAAACTCTGCCATTGAGATTCTCCCCGAGGTGGGCTGGATTTTGGCTGCCTTTTGGGCTGGAGCTTCTCGTGGTTTGAGGCCTGGCTTGCTCCACCCCCTGCTCTTGAGATTCTCCCAGATGTGGGCTGCATTTTGGCTGCATTTTGGGCTGGAGCTTCTCGTGGTTTGAGGCCTGGCTTGCTCCACCCCCTTCTCTTGAGATTCTCCCGGATGTGGGCTGCATTTTGGCTGCCTTTTGGGCTGGAGCTTCTCGTGGTTTGAGGCCTGGCTTGCTCCACCCCCTGCTCTTGAGATTCTCCCGGATGTGGGCTGCATTTTGGCTGCTCTTTGGGCTGGAGCTTCTCGTGGTTTGAGGCCTGGCTTGCTCCACCCCCTGCTCTTGAGATTCTCCCGGATGTGGGCTGCATTTTGGCTGCCTTTTGGGCTGGAGCTTCTCGAGGTTTGACCCCTTTTTTTTTCCACCCCCTGCTCTTGAGATTCTCCCGGAGGTGGGCTGCATTTTGGCTGCCTTTAGGGCTGGAGCTTCTCGAGGTTTGAGGCCTGGCTTGCTCCACCCCCTGCTCTTGAGATTCTCCCGCATGTGGCCTGAATTTTGGCTGCCTTTTGGGCCGGAGCTTCTCGAGGTTTGAGGCCTGGATTTCTCCACCCCCTGCCTTTGAGATTCTCCCCGATGTGGGCTGGATTTTGGCTGCCTTTTGGGCTGGAGCTTCTCGTGGTTTGAGGCCTGGCTTGCTCCACCCCCTGCTCTTGAGATTCTCCCGGATGTGGGCTGCATTTTGGCTGCCTTTTGGGCTGGAGCTTCTCGTGGTTTGGGGCCTGGCTTGCTCCACCCCCTGCTCTTGAGATTCTCCTGCATGTGGGCTGCATTTTGGCTGCCTTTTGGGCTGGAGCTTCTCGTGGTTTGAGGCCTGGCTTGCTCCACCCCCTTCTCTTGAGATTCTCCCGGATGTGGGCTGCATTTTGGCTGCCTTTTGGGCTGGAGCTTCTCGTGGTTTGAGGCCTGGCTTGCACCACCCCCTGCTCTTGAGATTCTCCCGGATGTGGGCTGCATTTTGTCTGCCTTTTGGGCTGGAGCTTCTCGTGGTTTGAGGCCTGGCTTGCTCCACCCCCTGCTCTTGAGATTCTCCCGGATGTGGGCTGCATTTTGGCTGCCTTTTGGGCTGGAGCTTCTCGAGGTTTGAGGCGTGGCTTGCTCCACCCCCTGCTCTTGAGATTCTCCCGGATGTGGGCTGCATTTTGGCTGCCTTTTGGGCTGGAGCTTCTCGTGGTTTGGGGCCTGGCTTGCTCCACCCCCTGCTCTTGAAATTCTCCTGAATGTGGGCTGGATTTTGGCTGCGTTTTAGGCTGGAGCTTCTCGTGGTTTGAGGCCTGGCTTGCTCCACCCCCTGCTCTTGAGATTCTCCCAGATGTGGGCTGGATTTTGGCTGCATTTTGGGCTGGAGCTTCTCATGGTTTGAGGCCTGGCTTGCTCCACCCCCTGCTCTTGATATTCTCCTGGATGTGGGCTGCATTTTGGCTGAATTTTGGGCTGGAGCTTCTCGTGGTTTGAGGCCTGGCTTGCTCCACCCCCTGCTCTTGAGATTCTCCCGGATGTGGGCTGCATTTTGGCTGCCTTTTGGGCTGGAGCTCCTCGTGGTTTGAGGCCTGGCTTGCTCCACCCCCTGCTCTTGAGATTCTCCCGGATGTGGGCTGCATTTTGGCTGTATTTTGGGGTGGAGCTTCTCGAGGTTTGAGGCCTGGCTTGCTCCACCCCCTGCTCTTGAGATTCTCTCGGATGTGGCCTGCATTTTGGTAGCCTTTTGTGCTGGAGCTTCTCGAGGTTTGAGGCCTGGCTTGCTCCACCCCCTGCTCTTGAGATTCTCCCGGAGGTGGGCTGCATTTTGGCTGCCTTTTGGGCTGGAGCTTCTCGTGGTTTGAGGCCTGGCTTGCTCCACCCCCTGCTCTTGAAATTCTCCTGAATGTGGGCTGGATTTTGGCTGCGTTTTAGGCTGGAGCTTCTCGTGGTTTGAGGCCTGGCTTGCACCACCCCCTGCTCTTGAGATTCTCCCGGATGTGGGCTGGATTTTCGCTGCCTTTTGGGCTGGAGCTTCTCGTGGTTTGAGGCCTGGCTTGCTCCACCCCCTGCTCTTGAGATTCTCCCAGATTTCGTCTGCATTTTGGCTGCCTTTTGGGCTGGAGCTTCTTGTGGTTTGAGGCCTGGCTTGCTCCACCCCCTGCTCTTGAGATTCTCCCGGATGTGGGCTGCATTTTGGTAGCCTTTTGAGCTGGAGCTTCTCGAGGTTTGAGGCCTGGCTTGCTCCACCCCCTGCTCTTGAGATTCTCCCGGAGGTGGGCTGCATTTTGGCTGCCTTTTGGGCTGGATCTTCTCGTGGTTTGAGGCCTGGCTTGCTCCACCCCCTGCTCTTGAAATTCTCCTGAATGTGGGCTGGATTTTGGCTGCGTTTTGGGCTGGAGCTTCTCGTGGTTTGAGGCCTGGCTTGCTCCACCCCCTGCTCTTGAGATTCTCCCTGATGTGGGCTGGATTTTGGCTCAATTTTTGGCTGGAGCTTCTCATGGTTTGAGGCCTGGCTTGCTCCACCCCCTGCTCTTGATATTCTCATGGATGTGGGCTGCATTTTGGCTGCCTTTTGGGCTGGAGCTTCTCGTGGTTTGAGGCCTGGCTTGCTCCACCCCCTGCTCTTGAGATTCTCCCGGATGTGGGCTGCATTCTGGGTGATTCTTGGGCTGGAACTTCTCGTGGTTTGAGGCCTGGCTTGATCCACCCCCTGCTCTTGAGATTCTCCCGGATGTGGGCTGCATTTTGGCTGCCTTTTGGGCTGGAGCTTCTCGTGGTTTGAGGCCTGGCTTCCTCCACCCCCTGCTCTTGAGATTCTCCCGGAGGTGGGCTGGATTTTGGCTGCCTTTAGGCCTGGAGCTTCTCGTGGTTTGAGGCCTGCCTTGCTCCACACCCTGCTCTTCATATGCTCCTGGATGTGGGCTGCATTTTGGCTGATACTTGGGCTGGAGCTTCTCGTGGTTTGAGGCCTGGCTTGCTCCACCCCCTGCTCTTGAGATTCTCCCGGATGTGGGCTGGATTTTGGCTGCCTTTTGGGCTGGAGCTTCTCGTGGTTTGAGGCCTGCCTTGCTCCACCCCCTGCTCTTGAAATTCTCCTGGATGTGGGCTGCATTTTGGCTGCCTTTTGGGCTGGAGCTTCTCGTGGTTTGAGGCCTGCCTTGCTCCACCCCCTGCTCTTGAGATTCTCCCGGATGTGGGCTGCATTTTGGCTGCCTTTTGGGCTGGAGCTTCTCGTGGTTTGAGGCCTGGCTTGCTCCACCCCCTGCTCTTGAGATTCTCCCGGATGTTGGCTGCATTTTGGCTGCCTTTTGGGCTGGAGCTTCTCGTGGTTTGAGGCCTGGCTTGCTCCACCCCCTGCTCTTGAGATACTCCCGGATGTGGGCTAGATTTTGGCTGCCTTTTGGGCTGGAGCTTCTCGTGGTTTGAGGCCTGGCTTGCTCCAACCCCTGCTCTTGAGATTCTCCCGGATGTGGGCTAGATTTTGGCTGCATTTTGGGCTGGAGCTTCTCGTGGTTTGAGGCCTGGCGTGCTCCACCCCCTCCTCTTCATATTCTTTTGGATGTGGGCTGCATTTTGGCTGCCTTTTGGGCTGGAACTTCTCGTGGTTTGAGGCCTGGCTTGCTCCACCCCCTGCTCTTGATATTCTCCCGGATGTGGGCTGCATTTTGGCTGATAATTGGGCTGGAGATTCTCGTCGTTTGGGGCCTGGCTTGCTCCACCCCCTGCTCTTGAAATTGTCCCGGATGTGGGCTGCATTTTGGCTGCCTTTTGGGCTGGAGCTTCTCGTGGTTTGAGGCCTGGCTTGCTCCACCCCCTGCTCTTGAGATTCTCCCAGATGTGGGCTGCATTTTGCCTATATTTTGGGCTGGAGCTTCTCGTGGTTTGAGGCCTGGCTTGCTCCACCCCCTGCTCTTGAGATTCTCCCGGATGTGGGCTGCATTTTGGCTGCCTTTTGGGCTGGAGCTTCTCGTGGTTTGAGGCCTGGCTTGCTCCACCCCCTGCTCTTGATATTCTCCCGGATGTGGGCTGCATTTTGGCTGCCTTTTGGGCTGGAGCTTCTCGAGGTTTGAGGCCTGGCTTGCTCCACACCCTGCTCTTGAGAATCTCCCGGATATGGGCTGGATTTTGGCTCACTTTTGGGCTGGAGCTTCTCGAGGTTTGAGGCCTGGCTTGCTCCACCCCCTGCTCTTGAGAATCTCCCGGATGTGGGCTGGATTTTGGCTGCATTTTGGGCTGGAGATTCTCGTGGTTTGAGGCCTGGCTTGCTCCACTCCCTGCCCATGATATTCTCCCGGATGTGGGCTGCATTTTGGCTGCCTTTTGGGCTGGAGCTTCTCGTGGTTTGAGGCCTGGCTTTCTCCACCCCCTGCTCTTCAGATTCTCCCGGATGTGGGCTGCAATTTGGCTGCCTTTTGGGCTGGAGCTTCTCGAGGTTTGAGGCCTGGCTTGCTCCACCGCCTGCTCTTGAGAATCTCCCGGATGTGGGCTGGATTTTGGCTGCCTTTTGGGCTGGAGCTTCTCGTGGTTTGAGGCCTGGCTTGCTCCACCCCCTGCTCTTGAGATTCTCCCGGATGTGGGCTGCATTCTGGGTGATTCTTGGGCTGGAGCTTCTTGTGGTTTGAGGCCTGGCTTGCTCCACCCCCTGCTGTTGAGATTATCCCGGAGGTGGGCTGCATTTTGGCTGCCTTTTGGGCTGGAGCTTCTCGTGGTTTGAGGCCTGGCTTGCTGCACCCCCTGCTCTTGAGATTCTCCTGGATGTGGGCTGCATTTTGGCTGCCTTTTGGGCTGGAGCTTCTCGTGGTTTGAGGCCTGGCTTGCTCCACCCCCTGCTCTTGAGATTCTCCCGGATGTGGGCTGCATTTTGGCTGCCTTTTGGGCTGGAGCTTCTCGAGGTTTGAGGCCTGGCTTACTCCAAACTCTGCCATTGAGATTCTCCCCGAGGTGGGCTGGATTTTGGCTGCCTTTTGGGCTGGAGCTTCTCGTGGTTTGAGGCCTCCCTTGCTCCACCCCCTGCTCTTCATATTCTCCTGCATGTGGGCTGCATTTTGGCTGAATTTTGGGCTGGAGCTTCTTGTGGTTTGAGGCCTGGCTTGCTCCACCCCCTGCTCTTGAGATTCTCCCGGATGTGGGCTGCATTTTGGCTGCCTTTTGGGCTGGAGCTTCTCGTGGTTTGAGGCCTGGCTTGCTCCACCCCCTGCTCTTGATATTCTCCGGATATGGGCTGCATTTTGGCTGCCTTTTGGGCTGGAGCTTCTCGTGGTTTGAGGCCTGGCTTGCTCCACCCCCTGCTCTTGAGATTCTCCCGGAGGTGGGCTGCATTTTGGCTGCCTTTTGGGCTGGAGCTTCTCGTGGTTTGAGGCCTGGCTTGCTCCACCCCCTGCTCTTGAGATTCTCCCGGATGTGGGCTGCATTTTGGTAGCTTTTGAGCTGGAGCTTCTCGAGGTTTGAGGCCTGGCTTGCTCCACCCCCTGCTCTTGAGATTCTCCCGGAGGTGGGCTGCATTTTGGCTGCCTTTTGGGCTGGATCTTCTCGTGGTTTGAGGCCTGGCTTGCTCCACCCCCTGCTCTTGAAATTCTCCTGAATGTGGGCTGGATTTTGGCTGCGTTTTGGGCTGGAGCTTCTCGTGGTTTGAGGCCTGGCTTGCTCCACCCCCTGCTCTTGAGATTCTCCCGGATGTGGGCTGGATTTTGGCTCAATTTTTGGCTGGAGCTTCTCATGGTTTGAGGCCTGGCTTGCTCCACCCCCTGCTCTTGATATTCTCCTGGATGTGGGCTGCATTTTGGCTGCCTTTTGGGCTGGAGCTTCGCGTGGTTTGAGGCCTGGCTTGCTCCACCCCCTGCTCTTGAGATTCTCCCGGATGTGGGCTGCATTCTGGGTGATTCTTGGGCTGGAACTTCTCGTGGTTTGAGGCCTGGCTTGCTCCACCCCCTGCTCTTGATATTCTCCTGGATGTGGGCTGCATTTTGGCTGCCTTTTGGGCTGGAGCTTCTCGTGGTTTGAGGCCTGGCTTCCTCCACCCCCTGCTCTTGAGATTCTCCCGGAGGTGGGCTGGATTTTGGCTGCCTTTAGGCCTGGAGCTTCTCGTGGTTTGAGGCCTGCCTTGCTCCACACCCTGCTCTTCATATGCTCCTGGATGTGGGCTGCATTTTGGCTGATACTTGGGCTGGAGCTTCTCGTGGTTTGAGGCCTGGCTTGCTCCACCCCCTGCTCTTGAAATTCTCCTGGATGTGGGCTGGATTTTGGCTGCCTTTTGGGCTGGAGCTTCTCGTGGTTTGAGGCCTGCCTTGCTCCACCCCCTGCTCTTGAAATTCTCCTGGATGTGGGCTGCATTTTGGCTGCCTTTTGGGCTGGAGCTTCTCGTGGTTTGAGGCCTGCCTTGCTCCACCCCCTGCTCTTGAGATTCTCCCGGATGTGGGCTGCATTTTGGCTGCCTTTTGGGCTGGAGCTTCTCGTGGTTTGAGGCCTGGCTTGCTCCACCCCCTGCTCTTGAGATTCTCCCGGATGTGGGCTGCATTTTGGCTGCCTTTTGGGCTGGAGCTTCTCGTGGTTTGAGGCCTGGCTTGCTCCACCCCCTGCTCTTGAGATACTCCCGGATGTGGGCTAGATTTTGGCTGCCTTTTGGGCTGGAGCTTCTCGTGGTTTGAGGCCTGGCTTGCTCCAACCCCTGCTCTTGAGATTCTCCCGGATGTGGGCTAGATTTTGGCTGCATTTTGGGCTGGAGCTTCTCGTGGTTTGAGGCCTGGCGTGCTCCACCCCCTCCTCTTCATATTCTTTTGGATGTGGGCTGCATTTTGGCTGCCTTTTGGGCTGGAACTTCTCGTGGTTTGAGGCCTGGCTTGCTCCACCCCCTGCTCTTGAGATTCTCCCGGATGTGGGCTGCATTTTGCCTGATAATTGGGCTGGAGATTCTCGTCGTTTGGGGCCTGGCTTGCTCCACCCCCTGCTCTTGAAATTGTCCCGGATGTGGGCTGCATTTTGGCTGCCTTTTGGGCTGGAGCTTCTCGTGGTTTGAGGCCTGGCTTGCTCCACCCCCTGCTCTTGAGATTCTCCCAGATGTGGGCTGCATTTTGGCTGCCTTTTGGGCTGGAGCTTCTCGTGGTTTGAGGCCTGGCTTGCTCCACCCCCTGCTCTTGAGATTCTCCCGGATGTGGGCTGCATTTTGGCTGCCTTTTGGGCTGGAGCTTCTCGTGGTTTGAGGCCTGGCTTGCTCCACCCCCTGCTCTTGAGATTCTCCCGGATGTGGGCTGCATTTTGGCTGCCTTTTGGGCTGGAGCTTCTCGAGGTTTGAGGCCTGGCTTGCTCTACACCCTGCTCTTGAGAATCTCCCGGATATGGGCTGGATTTTGGCTCACTTT
Organism: Rhynochetos jubatus; assembly: GCA_027574665.1. NCBI lineage: Eukaryota > Metazoa > Chordata > Aves > Eurypygiformes > Rhynochetidae > Rhynochetos > Rhynochetos jubatus. The sequence continues at coordinate 611,655 of JAQBHY010000097.1, read as the reverse complement.
TGGGCTGGAGCTTCTCGAGGTTTGAGGCCTGGCTTGCTCCACCCCCTGCTCTTGAGAATCTCCCGGATGTGGGCTGGATTTTGGCTGCATTTTGGGCTGGAGATTCTCGTGGTTTGAGGCCTGGCTTGCTCCACCCCCAGCTCTTGAGATTCTCCCGGATGTGGGCTGCATTTTGGCTGCATTTTGGGCTGGAGCTTCTCGTGGTTTGAGACCTGGCTTGCTCCACCCCCTGCTCTTGAAATTGTCCCAGATGTGGGCTGCATTTTGGCTGCCTTTTGGGCTGGAGCTTCTCGTGGTTTGAGGCCTTGCTTGCTCCACCCCCTGCTCTTGAGATTCTCCCGGATGTGGGCTGCATTTTGGCTGCCTTTTGGGCTGGAGCTTCTCGTGGTTTGAGGCCTGGCTTGCTCCACCCCCTGCTCTTGAGATTCTCCCGGATGTGGGCTGCATTTTGGCTGCCTTTTGGGCTGGAGCTTCTCGTGGTTTGAGGCCTGGCTTTCTCCACCCCCTGCTCTTCAGATTCTCCCGGATGTGGGCTGCAATTTGGCTGCCTTTTGGGCTGGAGCTTCTCGAGGTTTGAGGCCTGGCTTGCTCCACCCCCTGCTCTTGAGAATCTCCCGGATGTGGGCTGGATTTTGGCTGCCTTTTGGGCTGGAGCTTCTTGTGGTTTGAGGCCTGGCTTGCTCCACCCCCTGCTCTTGAGATTCTCCCGGATGTGGGCTGCATTCTGGGTGATTCTTGGGCTGGAGCTTCTTGTGGTTTGAGGCCTGGCTTGCTCCACCCCCTGCTGTTGAGATTATCCCGGATGTGGGCTGGATTTTGGCTGCCTTTTGGGCTGGAGCTTCTCGTGGTTTGAGGCCTGCCTTGCTCCACCCCCTTCTCTTGAGATTCTCCTGGATGTGGGCTGCATTTTGGCTGCCTTTTGGGCTGGAGCTTCTCGTGGTTTGAGGCCTGGCTTGCTCCACCCCCTGCTCTTGAGATTCTCCCGGATGTGGGCTGCATTTTGGCTGCCTTTTGGGCTGGAGCTTCTCGAGGTTTGAGGCCTGGCTTACTCCAAACTCTGCCATTGAGATTCTCCCCGAGGTGGGCTGGATTTTGGCTGCCTTTTGGGCTGGAGCTTCTCGTGGTTTGAGGCCTCCCTTGCTCCACCCCCTGCTCTTCATATTCTCCTGCATGTGGGCTGCATTTTGGCTGAATTTTGGGCTGGAGCTTCTTGTGGTTTGAGGCCTGGCTTGCTCCACCCCCTGCTCTTGAGATTCTCCCGGATGTGGGCTGCATTTTGGCTGCCTTTTGGGCTGGAGCTTCTCGTGGTTTGAGGCCTGGCTTGCTCCACCCCCTGCTCTTGATATTCTCCGGATATGGGCTGCATTTTGGCTGCCTTTTGGGCTGGAGCTTCTCGTGGTTTGAGGCCTGGCTTGCTCCACCCCCTGCTGTTGAGATTCTCCCGGATGTGCGCTGCATTTTGGCTGCATTTTTGGGCTGGAGCTTCTCGTGGTTTGAGGCCTGGCTTGCTCCACGCCCTGCTCTTGAGATTCTCCCGGATGTGGGCTGCATTTTGGCTGCCTTTTGGGCTGGAGCTTCTCGTGGTTTGAGGCCTGGCTTGCTCCACCCCCTGCTCTTGAGATTCTCCCGGATGTGGGCTGCATTTTGGCTGCCTTTTGGGCTGGAGCTTCTCGTGGTTTGAGGCCTGGCTTGCTCCACCCCCTTCTCTTGAGATTCTCCCGGATGTGGGCTGCATTTTGGCTGCCTTTTGGGCTGGAGCTTCTCGTGGTTTGAGGCCTGGCTTGCTCCACACCCTGCTCTTGAGATTCTCCCGGATGTGGGCTGCATTTTGGCTGCTCTTTGGGCTGGAGCTTCTCGTGGTGTGAGGCCTGGCTTGCTCCACCCCCTGCTCTTGAGATTCTAACGGATGTGGGCTGGATTTTGGCTGCCTTTTGGGCTGGAGCTTCTCGTGGTTTGAGGCCTGGCTTGCTCCACCCCCTGCTCTTGAGATTCTCCCGGATGTGGGCTGCATTCTGGGTGATTCTTGGGCTGGAGCTTCTTGTGGTTTGAGGCCTGGCTTGCTCCACCCCCTGCTGTTGAGATTATCCCGGATGTGGGCTGCATTTTGGCTGCATTTTTGGGCTGGAGCTTCTCGTGGTTTGAGGCCTGGCTTGCTCCACCCCCTGCTCTTGAGATTCTCCCGGATGTGGCCTGCATTTTGGCTGCCTTTTGGGCTGGAGCTTCTCGTGGTTTGAGGCCTGGCTTGCTCCACCCCCTGCTCTTGAGATTCTCCCGGATGTGGGCTGCATTTTGGCTGCCTTTTGGGCTGGAGCTTCTCGAGGTTTGAGGCCTGGCTTACTCCAAACTCTGCCATTGAGATTCTCCCCGAGGTGGGCTGGATTTTGGCTGCCTTTTGGGCTGGAGCTTCTCGTGGTTTGAGGCCTCCCTTGCTCCACCCCCTGCTCTTCATATTCTCCTGCATGTGGGCTGCATTTTGGCTGAATTTTGGGCTGGAGCTTCTTGTGGTTTGAGGCCTGGCTTGCTCCACCCCCTGCTCTTGAGATTCTCCCGGATGTGGGCTGCATTTTGGCTGCCTTTTGGGCTGGAGCTTCTCGTGGTTTGAGGCCTGGCTTGCTACACCCCCTGCTCTTGAGATTCTCCGGATATGGGCTGCATTTTGGCTGCCTTTTGGGCTGGAGCTTCTCGTGGTTTGAGGCCTGGCTTGCTCCACCCCCTGCTGTTGAGATTCTCCCGGATGTGCGCTGCATTTTGGCTGCATTTTTGGGCTGGAGCTTCTCGTGGTTTGAGGCCTGGCTTGCTCCACGCCCTGCTCTTGAGATTCTCCCGGATGTGGGCTGCATTTTGGCTGCCTTTTGGGCTGGAGCTTCTCGTGGTTTGAGGCCTGGCTTGCTCCACCCCCTGCTCTTGAGATTCTCCCGGATGTGGGCTGCATTTTGGCTGCCTTTTGGGCTGGAGCTTCTCGTGGTTTGAGGCCTGGCTTGCTCCACCCCCTTCTCTTGAGATTCTCCCGGATGTGGGCTGCATTTTGGCTGCCTTTTGGGCTGGAGCTTCTCGTGGTTTGAGGCCTGGCTTGCTCCACACCCTGCTCTTGAGATTCTCCCGGATGTGGGCTGCATTTTGGCTGCTCTTTGGGCTGGAGCTTCTCGTGGTGTGAGGCCTGGCTTGCTCCACCCCCTGCTCTTGAGATTCTAACGGATGTGGGCTGCATTTTGGCTGCCTTTTGGGCTGGAGCTTCTCGAGGTTTGACCCCTTTTTTGTTCCACCCCCTGCTCTTGAGATTCTCCCGGATGTGGGCTGCATTTTGGCTGCCTTTAGGGCTGGAGCTTCTCGTGGTTTGAGGCCTGGCTTGCTCCACCCCCTGCTCTTGAGATTCTCCCGCATGTGGCCTGAATTTTGGCTGCCTTTTGGGCCGGAGCTTCTCGAGGTTTGAGGCCTGGCTTGCTCCACCCCCTGCTCTTGAGATTCTCCCGGATGTGGGCTGCATTTTGGCTGCCTTTAGGGCTGGAGCTTCTCGTGGTTTGAGGCCTGGCTTGCTCCACCCACTGCTCTTGAGATTCTCCCGGATGTGGGCTGCATTTTGGCTGCCTTTTGGGCTGGAGCTTCTCGTGGTTTGGGGCCTGGCTTGCTCCACCCCCTGCTCTTGAGATTCTCCTGCCTGTGGGCTGCATTTTGGCTGCTTTTTGGGCTGGAGCTTCTCGTGGTTTGAGGCCTGGCTTGCTCCAACCCCTGCTCTTGAGATTCTCCCGCATGTGGGCTGCATTTTGGCTGCCTTTTGGGCTGGAGCTTCTCGTGGTTTGAGGCCTGGCTTGCACCACCCCCTGCTCTTGATATTCTCCTGGATGTGGGCTGCATTTTGGCTGTCTTTTGGGCTGGAGCTTCTCGTGGTTTGAGGCCTGGCTTGCTCCACCCCCTGCTCTTGAGATTCTCCCGGATGTGGGCTGCATTTTGGCTGCCTTTTGGGCTGGAGCTTCTCGTGGTTTGAGGCCTGGCTTGCTCCACCCCCTGCTCTTGAGATTCTCTCGGATGTGGCCTGCATTTTGGTAGCCTTTTGTGCTGGAGCTTCTCGAGGTTTGAGGCCTGGCTTGCTCCACCCCCTGCTCTTGAAATTCTCCTGAATGTGGGCTGGATTTTGGCTGCGTTTTAGGCTGGAGCTTCTCGTGGTTTGAGGCCTGGCTTGCTCCACCCCCTGCTCTTGAGATTCTCCCGGATGTGGACTGCATTTTGGCTGTATTTTGGGCTGGAGCTTCTCGAGGTTTGAGGCCTGGCTTGCTCCACCCCCTGCTCTTGAAATTCTCCCGGATGTGGGCTGGATTTTGGCTGCCTTTTGGGCTGGAGCTTCTCATGGTTTGAGGCCTGGCTTGCTCCACCCCCTGCTCTTGAGATTCTCTCGGATGTGGCCTGCATTTTGGTAGCCTTTTGTGCTGGAGCTTCTCGAGGTTTGAGGCCTGGCTTGCTCCACCCCCTGCTCTTGAGATTCTCCCGGAGGTGGGCTGCATTTTGGCTGCCTTTTGGGCTGGAGCTTCTCGTGGTTTGAGGCCTGGCTTGCTCCACCCCCTGCTCTTGAAATTCTCCTGAATGTGGGCTGGATTTTGGCTGCGTTTTAGGCTGGAGCTTCTCGTGGTTTGAGGCCTTGCTTGCTCCACCCCCTGCTCTTGAGATTCTCCCGGATGTGGGCTGGATTTTCGCTGCATTTTGGGCTGGAGCTTCTCGTGGTTTGAGGCCTGGCTTGCTCCACCCCTTGCTCTTGAGATTCTCCCAGATTTGGGCTGCATATTGGCTGCCTTTTGGGCTGGAGCTTCTCGTGGTTTGGGGCCTGGCTTGCTCCACCCCCTGCTCTTAAGATTCTCCCGGATGTGGGCTGAATTTTGGTTGCATTTTGTGCTGGAGCTTCTCGAGGTTTGAGGCCTGGCTTGCTCCACACTCTACTCTTCATATGATCCTGGATGTGGGCTGCATTTTGGCTGCATTTTGGGCTGGAGCTTCTCGTGGTTTGAGGCCTGGCTTGCTCCACCCTCTGCTCTTGAGATTCTCCCGGATGTGGGCTGCATTTTGGCTGCCTTTTGGGCTGGAGCTTCTCGTGGTTTGGGGCCTGGCTTGCTCCACCCCCTGCTCTTGAGATTCTCCTGCATGTGGGCTGCATTTTGGCTGCATTTTGGGCTGGAGCTTCTCGTGGTTTGAGGCCTGGCTTGCTCCACCCCCTGCTCTTGAGATTCTCCCGGATGTGCGCTGGATTTTGGCTAAATTTTGGGCTGGAGCTTCTCATGGTTTGAGGCCTGGCTTGCTCCACCCCCTGCTCTTGATATTCTCCTGGATGTGGGCTGCATTTTGGCTGCCTTTTGGGCTGGAGCTTCTCGTGGTTTGAGGCCTGGCTTGCACCACCCCCTGCTCTTGAGATTGTCCCGGATGTGGGCTGCATTTTGGCTGTGTTTTGGGCTGGAGCTTCTCGTGGTTTGAGGCCTGGCTTGCTCCACCCCCTGCTCTTGAGATTCTCCCGGATGTGGGCTGGATTTTGGCTGCCTTTTGGGCTGGAGCTTCTCGTGGTTTGAGGCCTGGCTTGCTCCACCCCCTGCTCTTGAAATTCTCCTGAATGTGGGCTGGATTTTGGCTGCGTTTTAGGCTGGAGCTTCTCGTGGTTTGAGGCCTGGCTTGCTCCACCCCCTGCTCTTGAGATTCTCCCGGATGTGGGCTGGATTTTGGCTGCCTTTTGGGCTGGAGCTTCTCATGGTTTGAGGCCTGGCTTGCTCCACCCCCTGCTCTTGATATTCTCCTGGATGTGGGCTGCATTTTGGCTGCCTTTTGGGCTGGAGCTTCTCGTGGTTTGAGGCCTGGCTTGCTGCACCCCCTGCTTTTGAGATTGTCCCGGATGTGGGCTGCATTTTGGCTGCCTTTTGGGCTGGAGCTTCTCGAGGTTTGAGGCCTGGCTTGCTCCACCCCCTGCTCTTGAGATTATCCCGGAGGTGGGCTGGATTTTGGCTGCCTTTTGGGCTGGAGCTTCTCGTGGTTTGAGGCCTGGCTTGCTCCACCCCCTGCTCTTGAGATTCTCCTGGATGTGGGCTGCATTTTGGCTGCCTTTTGGGCTGGAGCTTCTCGTGGTTTGAGGCCTGGCTTGCTCCACCCCCTGCTCTTGAGATTCTCCCGCATGTGGCCTGAATTTTGGCTGCCTTTTGGGCCGGAGCTTCTCGAGGTTTGAGGCCTGGCTTGCTCCACCCCCTGCTCTTGAGATTCTCCCGGATGTGGGCTGCATTTTGGCTGCCTTTAGGGCTGGAGCTTCTCGTGGTTTGAGGCCTGGCTTGCTCCACCCACTGCTCTTGAGATTCTCCCGGATGTGGGCTGCATTTTGGCTGCCTTTTGGGCTGGAGCTTCTCGTGGTTTGGGGCCTGGCTTGCTCCACCCCCTGCTCTTGAGATTCTCCTGCCTGTGGGCTGCATTTTGGCTGCTTTTTGGGCTGGAGCTTCTCGTGGTTTGAGGCCTGGCTTGCTCCAACCCCTGCTCTTGAGATTCTCCCGCATGTGGGCTGCATTTTGGCTGCCTTTTGGGCTGGAGCTTCTCGTGGTTTGAGGCCTGGCTTGCACCACCCCCTGCTCTTGATATTCTCCTGGATGTGGGCTGCATTTTGGCTGTCTTTTGGGCTGGAGCTTCTCGTGGTTTGAGGCCTGGCTTGCTCCACCCCCTGCTCTTGAGATTCTCCCGGATGTGGGCTGCATTTTGGCTGCCTTTTGGGCTGGAGCTTCTCGTGGTTTGAGGCCTGGCTTGCTCCACCCCCTGCTCTTGAGATTGTCCCGGATGTGGGCTGCATTTTGGCAGCCTTTTGGGCTGGAGCTTCTCGAGGTTTGAGGCGTGGCTTGCTCCACCCCCTGCTCTTGAGATTCTCCCGGATGTGGGCTGCATTTTGGTAGCCTTTTGGGCTGGAGCTTCTCGAGGTTTGAGGCCTGGCTTGCTCCACCCCCTACTCTTGAGATTCTTCCGGAGGTGGGCTGCATTTTGGCTGCCTTTTGGGCTGGAGCTTCTCGTGGTTTGAGGCCTGGCTTGCTCCACCCCCTGCTCTTGAGAATCTCTCGGATGTGCCCTGCATTTTGGCTGTATTTTGGGATGGAGCTTCTCGTGGTTTGAGGCCTGGCTTGCTCCACCCCCTGCTCTTGAGATTCTCTCGGATGTGGCCTGCATTTTGGTAGCCTTTTGTGCTGGAGCTTCTCGAGGTTTGAGGCCTGGCTTGCTCCACCCCCTGCTCTTGAAATTCTCCTGAATGTGGGCTGGATTTTGGCTGCGTTTTAGGCTGGAGCTTCTCGTGGTTTGAGGCCTGGCTTGCTCCACCCCCTGCTCTTGAGATTCTCCCGGATGTGGGCTGCATTTTGGCTGTATTTTGGGCTGGAGCTTCTCGAGGTTTGAGGCCTGGCTTGCTCCACCCCCTGCTCTTGAGATTCTCCCGGATGTGGGCTGCATTTTGGCTGCCTTTTGGGCTGGAGCTTCTCATGGTTTGAGGCCTGGCTTGCTCCACCCCCTGCTCTTGAGATTCTCTCGGATGTGGCCTGCATTTTGGTAGCCTTTTGTGCTGGAGCTTCTCGAGGTTTGAGGCCTGGCTTGCTCCACCCCCTGCTCTTGAGATTCTCCCGGAGGTGGGCTGCATTTTGGCTGCCTTTTGGGCTGGAGCTTCTCGTGGTTTGAGGCCTGGCTTGCTCCACCCCCTGCTCTTGAAATTCTCCTGAATGTGGGCTGGATTTTGGCTGCGTTTTAGGCTGGAGCTTCTCGTGGTTTGAGGCCTTGCTTGCTCCAACCCCTGCTCTTGAGATTCTCCCGGATGTGGGCTGGATTTTCGCTGCATTTTGGGCTGGAGCTTCTCGTGGTTTGAGGCCTGGCTTGCTCCACCCCTTGCTCTTGAGATTCTCCCAGATTTGGGCTGCATATTGGCTGCCTTTTGGGCTGGAGCTTCTCGTGGTTTCGGGCCTGGCTTGCTCCACCCCCTGCTCTTAATATTCTCCCGGATGTGGGCTGAATTTTGGTTGCATTTTGTGCTGGAGCTTCTCGAGGTTTGAGGCCTGGCTTGCTCCACACTCTACTCTTCATATGATCCTGGATGTGGGCTGCATTTTGGCTGCATTTTGGGCTGGAGCTTCTCGTGGTTTGAGGCCTGGCTTGCTCCACCCTCTGCTCTTGAGATTCTCCCGGATGTGGGCTGCATTTTGGCTGCCTTTTGGGCTGGAGCTTCTCGTGGTTTGGGGCCTGGCTTGCTCCACCCCCTGCTCTTGAGATTCTCCTGCATGTGGGCTGCATTTTGGCTGCCTTTTGGGCTGGAGCTTCTCGTGGTTTGAGGCCTGGCTTGCTCCACCCCCTGCTCTTGAGATTCTCCCGGATGTGCGCTGGATTTTGGCTAAATTTTGGGCTGGAGCTTCTCATGGTTTGAGGCCTGGCTTGCTCCACCCCCTGCTCTTGATATTCTCCTGTATGTGGGCTGCATTTTGGCTGCCTTTTGGGCTGGAGCTTCTCGTGGTTTGAGGCCTGGCTTGCACCACCCCCTGCTCTTGAGATTGTCCCGGATGTGGGCTGCATTTTGGCTGTGTTTTGGGCTGGAGCTTCTCGTGGTTTGAGGCCTGGCTTGCTCCACCCCCTGCTCTTGAGATTCTCCCGGATGTGGGCTGGATTTTGGCTGCCTTTTGGGCTGGAGCTTCTCGTGGTTTGAGGCCTGGCTTGCTCCACCCCCTGCTCTTGAAATTCTCCTGAATGTGGGCTGGATTTTGGCTGCGTTTTAGGCTGGAGCTTCTCGTGGTTTGAGGCCTGGCTTGCTCCACCCCCTGCTCTTGAGATTCTCCCGGATGTGGGCTGGATTTTGGCTGCCTTTTGGGCTGGAGCTTCTCATGGTTTGAGGCCTGGCTTGCTCCACCCCCTGCTCTTGATATTCTCCTGGATGTGGGCTGCATTTTGGCTGCCTTTTGGGCTGGAGCTTCTCGTGTTTTGAGGCCTGGCTTGCTGCACCCCCTGCTTTTGAGATTGTCCCGGATGTGGGCTGCATTTTGGCTGCCTTTTGGGCTGGAGCTTCTCGAGGTTTGAGGCCTGGCTTGCTCCACCCCCTGCTCTTGAGATTCTCCCGGATGTGGGCTGGATTTTCGCTGCATTTTGGGCTGGAGCTTCTCGTGGTTTGAGGCCTGGCTTGCTCCACCCCCTGCTCTTGAGATTCTCCCGGAGGTGGGCTGCATTTTGGCTCCCTTTTGGGCTGGAGCTTCTCGAGGTTTGAGGCCTGGCTTGCTCCACCCCCTGCTCTTGAGATTATCCCGGAGGTGGGCTGGATTTTGGCTGCCTTTTGGGCTGGAGCTTCTCGTGGTTTGAGGCCTGGCTTGCTCCACCCCCTGCTCTTGAGATTCTCCTGGATGTGGGCTGCATTTTGGCTGCCTTTTGGGCTGGAGCTTCTCGTGGTTTGAGGCCTGGCTTGCTCCACCCCCTGCTCTTGAGATTCTCCCGGATGTGGGCTGCATTTTGGCTGCATTTTGGGCTGGAGCTTCTCGAGGTTTGAGGCCTGGCTTGCTCCACCCCCTGCTCTTGAAATTCTCCTGAATGTGGGCTGGATTTTGGCTGCGTTTTAGGCTGGAGCTTCTCGTGGTTTGAGGCCTGGCTATCTCCACCCCCTGCTCTTGAGATTCTCCCGGATGTGGGCTGGATTTTGGCTGCCTTTTGGGCTGGAGCTTCTCGTGGTTTGAGGCCTGGCTTGCTCCACCCAGTGCTCTTGAGATTCTCCCAGATTTGGGCTGCATATTGGCTGCCTTTTGGGCTGGAGCTTCTCGTGGTTTGAGGCCTGGCTTGCTCCACCCCCTGCTCTTAAGATTCTCCCGGATGTGGGCTGAATTTTGGCTGCCTTTTGGGCTGGAGCTTCTCGAGGTTTGAGGCCTGGCTTGCTCCACACTCTACCCTTCATATGATCCTGGATGTGGGCTGCATTTTGGCTGCCTTTTGGGCTGGAGCTTCTCGTGGTTTGAGGCCTGGCTTGCTCCACCCCCTGCTCTTGAAATTCTCCTGAATGTGGGCTGGATTTTGGCTGCGTTTTAGGCTGGAGCTTCTCGTGGTTTGAGGCCTGGCTTGCTCCACCCCCTGCTCTTGACATTCTCCCGGATGTGCGCTGTATTTTGGCTGCATTTTTGGGCTGGAGCTTCTCGTGGTTTGAGGCCTGGCTTGCTCCACCCCCTGCTCTTGAGATTCTCCCGAATGTGGGCTGCATTTTGGCTGATTCTTTGGCTGGAGCTTCTCGTGGTTTGAGGCCTGGCTTGCTCCACCCCCTGCTCTTGAGATTCTCCCGGATGTGGCGTGCGTTTTGGCTGCCTTTTGGGCTGGAGCTTCTCGTGGTTTGAGGCCTGCCTTGCTCGACCCCCTGCTCTTGAGATTCTCCCTGATGTGTCCTGAATTTTGGCTGCCTTTTGGGCTGGAGCTTCTCGTGGTTTGAGGCCTGGCTTGCTCCACCCCCTGCTCTTGAGATTCTCCCGGATATGGGCTGCATTTTGGCTGCCTTTTGGGCTGGAGCTTCTCGAGGTTTGAGGCCTGGCTTGTTCCACCCCCTGCTCTTGAGATTCTCCCGGATGTGGGCTGCATTTTGGCTGCCTTTTGGGCTGGAGCTTCTCGTGGTTTGAGGCCTGGCTTGCTCCACCCCCTGCTCTTGAGATTCTCCCGGATGTGGGCTGCATTTTGGCTGCCTTTTGGGCTGGAGGTTCTCGTGGTTTTAGGCCTGGCTTGCTCCAAACTCTGCCATTGAGATTCTCCCGGATGTGGGCTGAATTTTGGCTGCATTTTGGGCTGGAGCTTCTCATGGTTTGAGGCCTGGCTTGCTCCACCCTCTTCTCTTGATATTCTCCCGGATGTGGTCTGCATTTTGGCTGCTTTTAGGGCTGGAGCTTCTCGAGGTTTGATTCCTGGCTTGCTCCACCCCCTGCTCTTGAAATTGTCCCGGATGTGGGCTGCATTTTGGCTGCCTTTTGGGCTGGAGCTTCTCATGGTTTGAGGCCTGGCTTGCTCCACCTCCTACTCTTGAGATTCTCCCGGATGTGGGCTGCATTTTGGCTGATTCTTGGGCTGGAGCTTCTCGTGGTTTGAGGCCGGGCTTGCTCCACCCCCTGCTCTTGAGATTCTCCCGCATGTGGCCTGCATTTTGGCTGTCTTTTGGGCTGGAGGTTCTCGTGGTTTGAGGCCTGGCTTGCTCGACCCTCTGCTCTTCAGATTCTCCCGGATGTGGGCTGCATTTTGGCTGCCTTCTGGGCTGGAGCTTCTCGTGGTTTGAGGCCTGGCTTGCTCCACCCCCTGCTCTTGAGATTCTCCCGGAGGTGGGCTGCATTTTGGCTGCCTTTTGGGCTGGAGCTTCTTGTGGTTGGAGGCCTGGCTTGCTCCAAACTCTGCCATTGAGATTCTCCCGGATGTGGGCTGGATTTTGGCTCCATTATGGGCTGGAGCTTCTCATGGTTTGAGGCCTTGCTTGCTCCACCCCCTGCTCTTGAAATTTTCCCGGATGCGGGCTGCATTTTGGCTGCCTTTTGGGCTGGAGCTTCTCGTGGTTTGAGTCCTGGCTTGCTCCACCCCCTGCTCTTGATATTCTCCCAGATGTGGGCTGCATTTTGGCTGCCTTTTGGGCTGGAGCTTCTCGTGGTTTGAGGCCTGGCTTGCTCCACCCCCTGCTCTTGAGATTCT